>JAYKAV010000977.1:1557891-1573829 GCA_035582835.1 Phoebastria nigripes | reverse complement strand
CAATGGGCCATCAACGCTCCTATTATACCAAACCCAAAACACAGCACACCCTCCCCAGCTACTGGGAAGAAAGTTAACTCTGTCCCAGCCGGAACGAGGACACTTGTGCTTCTGCAAAGCACTCTGTGATTAAAAGAGACTACTAAAGGTAGACTCAAAAACCACCCACTAGCAGCAATGCTACAGCACAATATTGGCAGGCATAGGACTCCAATGCCACCCAAGAGACTGCCTGTGCTCCTGAGCACCCACATCCCAGTAGGCAYCTGGAAAAGCTGCAAAGGGGAGAGGAAACAGGACCACTGAAAACTTCTGCTAAAAAGCCTCTGTAATGCAGGCTTGTCACTAAATCCTGGAGACCCCGTCCACCAGTTGTGCATTTAACCTGCTGGCTTTCAGATGGAGCGGTTGTTTTTTTACTCTTCATCTGCATCGTCTACAGTACCTATACTGTTAGCTGCAGGGATAAGGTTGATACATAAACAGAAAATTGACATAAATTATAATCATTACCATGCCACCTCACACAGCACAGATTCCACATCCCCACCCATAATCATCATGCATGACCTGCTCATTCAGAAGGGATCTGTGTTTACTGTAGATCACAGGCTGAACTTGAGTAATAGTGGCATTTTGCTTTGAAGCAGACAAACAGTATGTAGGTCTGTATGAATAGGCATGTCATATGCAAGATGTGGAGTAATCCTTCCTCTCTGCCCAACACTGGTACACGCCTCATGGACATGTCCTGTATGGACAAACTGGTGAGAGTTCAAAGAGAGCAAGGAAAAACAGAAAAGAGTAAACTGCAAAGCAAGCGGGTTAGTTCTCTGTAGAAAACTAGGGGGTACATGAAAGCAGTTCTGAAATGTATAAAAGGCTGCTGCCAAGAGCAAGTGAATAAGCTGTTCTCCATATCCTCAACAACAGGAATAGGCTCCCTGAGGGGCAGCCAGGGAAGTTTAGGTTAGACATCAGGTATGACAGATAAAACTAGCCATTCATTATTCCACCAAAAAAGCACAGCAGTCAGGACGTAAGACTGGTTTTCTTAACATTTTGCATGGTCTTGTCTGTCTCAGAAGCTCTTTGCTTTACTTACTTAGAGGCATGCATTCCTGTTAATTTTCGCAGGCCCGTAGTGTCAGAAATTGGAAACAATTTATTTTTCTGGCTTTGCTGCCAAAGAAATTTCCCTCTTGGGGTCTTGGCCAACCCAGTGTGCCGTGGCATCAGGAGATACCGATAGAGGGAAGGGACTGGACTGCTAAGATGCAGGATGCAGCAGATAATGTCCCAATCACTGGGAGCTTCTAGAGAGATGAAATGAAGAAACATAAGGAATGGCATAGCCCGAGTCCACTATGCCTGGGTCAGGGAGACGTAATTATATAGCTTCTGGAGGTCTTATTTTCGTATGATTTCTGCTTGACTCAGAGGAGCAGGAAGCCTCTGATGCAGGATTAAAAGCTGAGAGAGGTTTATTCTGTGAGGAGAATACCTGGAGAAACAGAAACACGCTCTTGGAAAGACACAGCAAAGCTACAGGTACAGCCTGAGAGTGGAAAAGCATCCCATGCCAGCTGATCCGATAGCTAGTCCAGCCGGCTGTTAAAAACATACTCCAGTTGGTTGTTTTTTTTTTTTTCTTAAATGGAATATGCTTAGCACCRGCTTTCAGCCAGTGGATTCATCCTCCTTTCATCCACCACAGTGAAGCGACTTTTTCTCATGAATTCAGTCTTGCTGAAGATGATCCTTGACCACAGCTGAGAACCCTCCTAACTTTCTCTTTGGCTACCTCTTCCCATCTAATACAGCAGGCTGTCCCGGATCATCAGTCAGCTGTATTTGAGGTCTCCATGTCAGGTCAGCCCATGATTAAACAACCTTTTGGCTGTATGTGCTTACTGGTGTATGCTTAATCGGCACAAAAAGTCTAATCTGCAGCACCTAGCTGCTGTGGGGCCAGTTGTGCAAGGTCTACCTCCTCCAAAAGACGTGTTCAACCAACCGGCAGCCGTCCCGTACGCAGGCAGGCACACAGAGACAGAACTGGGAAGTACGTGCCTGTCCACTGCGTGCTACAATTTTGCTCAGGTTGGAGAAAGACCCACAGTGAAGGAAATGCTATAGGGATAAAGGGGATCCGTGCGTGGGAGGAAATCCTGCCATGTTCTTTAAACTAGAAAATAAAAGCTGGCAGAGGCAAAGCCCGGGCACCAGCGACGAGGCAGGCCACAAAGGCAAAGCAGGTCACAGGAGACACCTGACAAACACGCCAAGCTTAGATTGTGTTGGACAGACTGAAACAGGGCTCAACCAGACGAAAGAGCTGGGGCACACCGCTCTACGGGGTTCCCCGTGGAGACATCTCAGCACTTCAGGAACTGCTGGAAACCATGGTGTGGGGCTCTGGCACTGCACAGAAGACTATTGAGAAACATCCAGCAAAGAGGTGCTTAAAGACAACAAATAYGTTGTCCCCATGCGCCCCAGACACATTCCAGTCAGGGAACAAGAGCATGCCAGGCTGGAAAGAGCCCTGAAAGAGCCCTCAGGAGCTCTGTAATATGTATCATCATACACAGCGCCTTGGCTCAGGCCTAATAATAAGCAGCAACGATGATGACTGAGAGAGCTCCTTTGTTGGCTGGACATGGGAGAGGAGCAGGAAGGAGCAGAGGAACGGAGGAGCAGGAAGCCCCTGATGAAGGGCTGATTGCCCAGAGCATGTTCCTGGAAAAACAGAAACATGCTTTTCACCTCCATGACGTATTTCCATTGCTGGACAATTCTGAAGTCTGTGCTTTCAATACACTTAAGAAAGCACTCCATCCTGTGCACAAACCCAGCAGCCTGTGCCTCTCAACACACAGCAAGGAAAAGAAAAGACCAGCTAAATGGTGAGACAGGGAGGAGGGCTAGCAAGGGCTGAGCATGCCAGATAACAGTCCAACCAGAAGATGAGCAGCTGCTCTGCTCTCACTCGTTCTCAGTGCAATGGCTGGAGAAAACTCTCAGTCATGATGTTCTAACAGGACCTGCTCTCCACCCCTGGGAACATCTGCCAGAATTAATAATCCCATATCAGAGGAGGTGAAGCATGGAGCGCCAAACACCGCTTGTGACCTTTTTAGCAATTTTTGCATGCCTGCTGCTTTCACAGCAACTTTCTGTATCAGCTTAAAATAAATCCAGCCTTTCTGAAAGTAAAGTACTCAGAGATTGCAGAAGCATCTGGCCCTTCCTCTACAAAGCCAGAAACTACCACAGATGTATCTGGGGATGCAAACGTGGAGGCCAAGGAGCTATAGAGGGGGATTAACGCTGTAGTCCTGAACCCCAGCATCTGAAAGAGAAGCATGGTCTCCTCTGTCCATGACACTGCTGCTTTCAACTCAGAGCAAATAGGTAACCCAAGCACTGCCCCCAAGTTTGCAGCCAGGAGACATCTCGGCTCTTTTCCTCTTCTTCTGTGTGCAAGGCTCCATGTATTAAGCCATATAACAGCAATGGGCGCTCCACTCCCACAGGAGGTAACTTCTCCTACATCCCGTATTAGACCAGGCAAGAGTGGAGCCATATCATCTATCTCCAAGAGGGAGCATCTCTGTCTTCAGATGGGGCTTCTCTGAGCATGAGCCCTCCAAGAAGCATTCCTGTGAGCTCTAGGCTCCATACACTGAACACAAGGACTCACAGGTGTCTGCTGCTTTCCAGCGAGGTCTCCTGTTTCCCAGCACACAGCAGGGCCTGATGCAGCAGCAGCATGAGAGCAGCTGAATTGCATACCTAGCATAGGACTTGACCAACAAGGGGCAAAACCCAGCCGGAGGGAAACAAACTGCCGCTTCCAGCTCCTCAGTGGGACAGTGCATCCTGCACTGGCTACATAGTCCAAGGAGCATGGCTCCCCAGCAATCTCTGCAGTGTGGTCCGGTTTTCAGTTATATGCACCAACCACACCATGAAAAGGGCAGAGTTTTGGAATTACTTTTGCGTTTATATGTATAGCAAGAATTTCCAGAGCTATTTAACAGCTAATTAACAGCTCTTAATTCAACATGTAGATTTAATATGCCTTCCGCAGTTAAACCAATCTCCAGCTACCCGTCCTCAGGATAAACCTAACATAGGGCCAGAATCCCTACATACGCCATTGCTACACCCCAAGACTTTTTAGCAAAGCAGCAAGATCTGGCTACCGGCAGGGACCTGGCAGCAGGCTTGATTAAAGCTCAGGTTAACCCCTCCTGGCATTTCCTGTACCTCTCATTAGACCTAGCGATAATACTCAGACCACACAGGGAAAGCTCAGTAGCAAATAACCKAAGTAGAAGTGAAAGTCTCACATCCTCTTGGTGACCAGCAGATCTGCTGAACCTGAGGGTCAGTGTCCTCTGTGGTCAGCAGGGCAGCAAGAAGAGGAAAACATGGGGARCCCTGACGGACCCCCTCCTTCTGCCTCCTCCCAAGGGTCCAAGGCTGCTCTCTATGGAAGACTCTCCACACTTTGGCTGAAACAACACCAGCATTTGGGCAGGGCTTGGTGTTATTTTTAACACTTGCTCACATAACTCTTTGGATGAATCCTGGGAAGAGCTTGTCACCAAAATAGTATACTGTGGGCACTATTTATACACCCACTGGCAGCACAGCAGGGTATGTGAAGGAGGGAAAGCTAGAGGACCCCCTTCCCTCCTCACAGCTTAGCAACTAGGGATATAAGGGGGCCCTAAAACATGGTTTGTTGTTTGGGCTAGTCCTCAGAAGTAAGCCATCACCTGCAGAAGGCCTGATATCCTTGTCTGTCCTTTTTAGGAGACTTCTCTCCACATGGGAGGGAAGCCCAGGTACAGCAAGCTTGGGGAAGATGGATGGCTGTGTGTACCGGGGCAGGCACACCCCAGCTGTAAAAAAAGGGAACAGCTGTGCCTAAACACCAGCTAGGTCAGAAGAAAATGCTGCTGCCCTCCTATTTTATCTGTCCTTGGCTACTGCAGGGAAATCCAGCAGGGTGGGTTTCTTCATCATCACCTCTTTTCCCTATACAGCCCCAGTAAAGGTGTGCAGTGGTGGGGGACGGTGAAGCATTAAACGCCAGTAAGGTTCGCKGGAAAGAAGGCACCAGACTAACAAGACTGACTCTCCTCCACGCCTAGGGACAATAGCAGCCTGAAACCTTTCCATATCAAAACAGCTTGCCCTAAGGGACTGAAGGAGGGAAAAAAAAAGATACCCTTGTGAGACTATCCAGGGAAAGGAGGCTCTTCCCCTGTCTAATTTTCTAGGGTAAAAATAATTTCTCTCAAGCCATTTCCATGCCTATTAAACTTCCTTGATTTTTGTCTTCCATGAGTTTCTTCTCCCTCTCCCTTTCTCCCAAGACACATTCAGACTGCTCCCTCTACTTTCATGTCACCTGGAGAAGCAGGTGACCTGCAGAACATGCACAGGGTGCTGCACAAGAAGAGAGAAGAGAGACAGGCTCTGGAGCACCAGCACACCATCCTGGAGTAGAAAGGGAGCCAAAGTTTGACTTTCCAGTGTGTAGGTCAAAAGAAAATGGATATATGCATTTTCTTTCCATGTAATAGAGGCTACAGCCTGAGCAGCATACTGACTGTTCATCAGAGCTACAGAACAATGCAAAATAAAACCACATACACACTACTAATTGAAGCATGCCCTCCAGGCAGGGGCAGGACTGGCCACATTACTTTTAGCAGAACAAATGGAAGGGATCAGCTCCTACCTTGCCAGATACAATCTCCCCAGATCGTGGGCTCAGCTCACTGCAGCTGGAAGCCGGTTGCAGCAGCAACAGCATGAGAGCAGCAGGAAGAATATAGCATGCAGAGCCAGCGATAATCCAAAGCAAAACCAGCTTGTCCCCGTGTCGGCTCGGGGATCAGTGAGCCATGCTGCGGGGCGTCTCTGCAGGCAGCTCCCCCGTTGCTGCAGGATGGCGGGCGAGAGGCAACATGACAAGGCACTTCTTCCAGATGGGAGCTGGCTCAGGGATTCCTCCTGCTGCCAGTCACCTGCCTCTCCTCRGGCACAGCCGTGCTAGGGTGCTGGTCTTGCTCACAGAGCATGTGGGCAGGAGAGAAAAGCAAGGGCTGCAGGCTGCTGGCAATGCAAGGGCCAGATTGCTAATGAAAGCCCCAGTGTAAATACAGATGCACTCTGTGGAGGGCTATGGCAGAAATGCAGCTCGTGTTACAGAGAGCCATTCACAGCAAGCTCAGAAAGAAGCGAATGTAATGGGGCTGTGCGGGCTGACTCCACCGCCTGCCTGCTCAGGCAGCGGGGTGGGAGGGCAGCTGCATGCGAGGGGAAGTTGTGGGGTGAAGTGACCGCTAGCGAGGGGAGACCCCCCAGCTCCACACTCTCCAGCAGCTCCTATAACTCCATACAAAGCACCTGCTAGCAGTAATGCAAACCTATGCAATTTTCCATCCTACGCCCTACTTGGGACAGCCCCAACCCCACACCTTCTCTGGTGCACAGTGCTACAGCTGCCCATCATGCCTGGGAGAAAGGCTGATCAGAGCATTGCTCCATCTGTGTGTGTGACCCGCTCATGGTGCAGGAACCYGTTCCTGCTGTCCAGGCCCTCTCCCCATGCTCAGGGGCTCCACATCTTTGGGACTTACCCTCCCTCTCCAGTTCACTGCCTTTGGCACCTCCTGCTAGGATTCTTCTTTCCCTTCCATTTCAGGATAACTTACAAGCTGTATTGCAACTGGATTTACACCAAATAAGGAAGACAGGGGATAGGGACTAGCTCAGGAAAGAAGCAATATGTGTCAAAGGGTTTGGGGGCTTTGCCTCCGTTGTGCCCATAACTGGAACCAGCAGTAGAAGAGTTTTGCAGGTTTCAGCCACTGAAATGTGGCTGAAATGGCTCATTAAATGAGCACTGAAAGACCTCAGCAAGAGGCTGAGAAGGAGCTGTTTCAGGATGCATACCACAGAAGGCATAGCCTGTTTTCAGTAGGACCGGTGCCAGACAGGCATATAGYTCATGCCAGTGACCTCTGGGTGCAACAGGTCACAAAGAAGAAGGAGTTCATGTAGTTCTGAAGCAACTGAGGTCTGTTCTGTAAAGGCTGGGGGAACCTCCTTCGAAAAAATATTGCCTAGCCTCAAAAGAAAAAGTTTGAAAAACAGTTGACTTAGGCCAATTGCATCAGTGAGTGCTGTTAAAAACCTATCTTCAAGGAGAGCCCAGGGACCCCAAAGTAATAGGTGTATGTCCTGGTGATACCAGAGGGGTGAAGCCAGCCAGGCATAAAGCCAGCCTGAAATGCTCCCTGTTAATGAGAGCAGCCAGGTTGTACTACCCGTTGTCTCCTCTCTCCAGCAACCTGCTGGTACAGCCACTACCCCTCCACACAACTGGGAAAGCAAGGTTATCATCGGAGTTAAAACTCCCTGTTCCTGCACGTGCTTTCCCTGGGCTGACGGTGCCTGCAATGAGGAGGGTGCTTCATGCTTTCCCCCTCCACGGTGCAGAGATTCTTCACCGCAGCCCAGCCCAGCTGACCTTGGGATGCGAGAACTCTCCTGGCATTGAGCTACCCTTGTACAATAAAAAAAGGAAAACTTCCCAATGTAACAACAGTGAACCTGGTGCCAAGTGCAGCTCCCCAAATCAGTCTGAGACAAAATACAGCCACGACTTCATCTCCAAGTATTCATCAACATGGGCAAGAGGGCTCCAGACAGGGGGCTGCTTCTCCAAACATGATGAGCCTTCATGACCTATTCCTGCATAGCGACAAACTGGGAACTGGTCTCTCCTGGGGTGAAGCGACTACACTGACAGGCTGGTTCACTGCTAAGCAAGACAACACCGAAGCTGCATCTTCAACCAAGCTGCTTCTACAGCCAAACTGGTCTCAGCCAAGGAATGGCTAACCACCAGATGATCCCAAAGGGTTTAAAAACCATTCACAACAACCTAGGCTCAAATGAGGCAGTTGAGAGTGTTTAGATAAAGGCTGCAATAAGGTTCATCACATCTGCAGCAACAGCAATCCTGTCAAGGCACAAGTGACAGCCCTGCAGCATCCACAGCCTGCCAGGAGCATGAGCATTGACCTTGGCTGGGGAACCCTGTCTACAAGCTTTCTGACCACACTTGGAGAGATGGAGGAAAGTGAAACCCACAGAAAATGGGGTTTAGCAATCTGTATAGCCTGGCCTCATCTCACTTTGGGAGCTGTTCTTCCCTACAAGCACTGCTCCACCTCAGTCTAACCCACTGCCCACATTCATCATTCACTGGAGGAATCCAGCCGTTACAGGACAGGACAGACACAGACAGCACCACTTGACGAAGTTCACTTTCCTAGCTCAGCTGCATAAAATCTCAAGCAGCCCACCTCCCTGGTTGGTGCCTCAGTTTCCCTCCCCGTGAAAGAAGGATCATAACACTTACCAAGTTGCTGCGGATGTTGTAAAGTTAACTTCGTTATGGGATGCTGGCAGTCTATAAACAGTAACGAGCATTCTGCGAGACTCTTTTTCCACCCATAGAGCAGAGACTCCTTGTGGCTTTCCCAGGCATACAAGCTACTGTACGCAGCTTTCTTCACCCTCACCACGGCAGGTACGCTGCAAAGACAGGGATCCCCATTACCCCCAAAAGCAGGAGCTTCGGTCCCTCTACCAGCTGTGTCCAGGCCATCTGCCAGGCAGGAATGCGATGCACCAGCCCAGCCTCAGCCGAGCTGTCAAGGCAGCGGAAGGGCTGGGGCTGCACCGCTCTGGAATTCCAGCAACGCACAAACACCCCATCAGCCTGCACCAGGAATGACTCCTCCCTGCCCCGGACCAGGCTGAATCACTGGAAATACCAAAACAACGATGAGGTCACGTTCCCAGAGCAAGGAACTGGAGCCAGATATAGACGCGCGGAGAAGCGTGCTAAAAAGGGACTCGGTGTACAGGCTGGAGGCTCTGGCAGACAGACACCCCGGGTATTTGTCTCGTTTAAAAACAGCTTGAGGCTGCCAGGAGACTTTTTTTTTTTCTCTGCAGGGAGCAGGGAACTAGGCAGCACAACAGGGGCTTTAAACTCTTTGTCGATCCCACTGGAAGAGGCACAAACATTAGAGTTCATGAGTGTATAGATCTGGGTTCAAGGAACAAGGCAGAGGTAAAATTATGACTGGATTCTGAGTCCAGTGTTCCCAAAATCTCACTGCGATACCGTGCTCAGGCTTAAGCAGTTAAGAATCCCCCTGCAGCAAGCTGAATGGCAGACAAAAATCATATTCCCATTACTGTCTGGTTGCTTTTCCTACAGCCTCAGCCAGCTTCCACAAAAAAAAACATCGGTTTGGTAAGTTTTCAGTGGGGTGAGCGGCAAATAACAGTGGCTCCTGGTATTGCTCCTAAAATGAGCATCTAAGGCACTCCATTATCAGTAAATAGATTTTTCAAGGCAGTGCAGTTCCAGCCTTTCCCAGTTCTCAGTGGAGGGAGACTGGAGACATTTTGGTACTTAGACTGTGAAGGAAATTGCAACATAGGACTTGGAAAGGATAGAGGAATTCACAATAGAATTTGCAATAGCCTGCTCTTTCCCCTCTCCGAAGGATGAGACATTTGGATGGATAACAATAACACCCACAGTTATATGAAGAAGAGGCTCTAAGAATCCAGATTTTGTTCCATCAGGACATAAACCAGATCCTAACCAGAAGCCAAGGAGGAGCAAAGATAGGACCAGACAGCTAACACCAGGCATCTCACCTGGCTGGCTGGGCAGTAGTCATTGAGCTGGCATACTCTGCAACAGCCACAACAGTGTCTGGCACACTGAGCTGGTAGGCTATGCCTGCACCAGTCCCTTTCTCCTGCAAGTGCTTTCAGATTTGCTAATAAAAGATAGAAGAAAATCTGTGGTGACCTGTGTGCAACTCCCACAGAAGAGCCATTAGACCAGAAGTGCTCAAAATCAAATCAGTTCATTTTCACCCCACTGTTTCAGCACATTCTGGTAACAAGAACCACCATATTGGGTCACACCAAGAATTCTTCTGGTCTAGTACCTTATCCTTGACATTTTGGCACCAGCATATACATATCACAAAGTACAGAGTAATCTCTCCTAAGGCAACACTCTTCCAGTCTGCAACAATCAGCAGTCAAGGAACTTCTAGAGCTGGAGGTTGCACACTGACCACCATGTTTAACAGCCACTGAAATACATCTCTGCCATTGAGGTGTCTGGTTCCTTTTGGAATCTGTGTATTTTCAGCCTTCATGCCATCTCGTAGCAATATGTTCTGCAAATCAGCTGTGTTGAAAAAGGACTTCCTTAACCTCCTGCCTAATAAATAATTTTGCTGGATGTTCTTCCTCTGTGCTGTGAGAAATAGCAAAGTTGAGTAAGGTCACTCCTTATTCAACTTCTCCCCACTGTACACTATTTTGTAGGCCTTTACTCTTTCCCGCGATCATCCACTTTTCCTTGTTTAATCTCTCTTCCTACAGAAGTTATCCCAGTCCCTTAATCATCCTCATTCCCCTTATCTGTATCATGTCCAGGTCTATGCCACTCTTTTTGAGAGAGGGTGACCAGACTATATGTGGTACTCAAGATGTAGGCACAACATGACTGTATACTTAAGTATACAAGAATATATACCAGCATTTTTTGATTTATTCTTTATTTCCAGTATGATTGATTCTTTATTTCCAGACCTCATACTGGGTACAGGTGAACACTGAGCTGATGTGCTCAGATAACAAGCCACAGTGTCTCCAAAGGGCTCCTTGTGGGCAGTGAGAAACTGTCCACAAATTACCATTACATGCATAAAGTTGTGGCATTTATCAGCATGGAATCCCATTTGCTGTTTTATCATGCTAATAGTTTTGCAAGATACTCCTGTAATTCTTCAGGCAGTTTTCAAACCAACTACCCTGACTAAGTTAGAATTATCAGAAAATTATAGTCTTCACTCCATCTTCCAAACCATAGCTACATGTGTTGCACAGCATGTGTCCCACAGAGATCCCCGTGGGACCCAGGCACTGCAGGTACCAGAGCTTTGATGCATTGCAAAGCACGGCATTTGACAAGGAGTGCTCTAAGCACAGTGACTAGGGATGCTCCGTCTCAGTGGGATATCCCACCACAGCCTGATGCAAGGAGCTGTGGAGCTCTAATGCTCATGGTCTGCACCTGAACTCGTGCTGGCACAGGGCCATGTACAAGCAGGCGTCTGTACCAGATACTCCACAGGCTTTGCCAGGCACAGTCTCAATGCTGTGTAATGGTAGCACAACCATTACAGCAGTAGGACTGGCACACTCCATATCCCATTGCTGGGATGAGATTAGCAGCACAACAAATTTGTGCTCACACACCACTGTCTGAACCACTGTCTTGCCCTGGCACTCGTGGAGGATTCTGGTGCAGTTTGAACCAGCTGTGGTGAAACCAGCCAACAAGAAGTTCTTCTTGTGAAGGACACGAATGAGTTGCCCAAGCGACACCACCACCGTAGTGCATCGTTTTCTGCAAAGCAGTTGAACTAGCAGAGAGGTTGAAAGCATCCTAAGGCAGCGTCCTCCAACAGCAGCCTTTACAGGTTGAGCCAGACAGATACTGATGTCAGCAGAACATTTGTAACAGCAGCCCAAGAGCTGCCCATGGGGAGACTGTTCAGACAGGAGCAGTCCCAAGGACGACATGGTGTGACTGGTACCCCCTGTTCCCAACCCCTGGCAATGTGGTCAGCATAACGAATGCCGTTTTATGAGGCGAGCAGCCATTCCCTGTGACTGAGCGGGTCACATATTCGTTCCCGTCCCTTCATTATCAGGCCCTGAAGGTTCTGTGCACCAAGCAGATGGACCAAACAGATTTCTTCTTCCCCTCTCTACCGGCCTGAAGGTTCCTGGGTGCCAGGAACCTGTTAAGAAAATAAAGCTTTAATTGTAACTACGATTTAGTGCTGTTATCGTTCTGCCAAGGATCCCTAAAAGAGCCTGTCTGTGCCCTCATTGTCGGGTGACAGACACACTCCCATATATTCCCAGTCCAGGCAAGCACACACAAGAATGAGAAGAGGAGGGGGAGAAACTGTGGGCTTCAGATGAGCAGCAGGTATCACAAGCAAAACCCCAACCAGGCTTCATGTTCCAGAATCAGAGGAACAGAGACCTATACCCAACAAACATCAGAAAACACCCTGCTATGTGTCCAGGGCTTTGGTGAAGAACTGGGAATTAAGTGTTCAGCAGAAGGCAGGTTGCGTAAGGCCAAGCAGAATTGGGGTAACCAGCCTCCCCGAACATCTGGGAGGGATATGGCAAGCAGGAAAACTCCTCCCAGCCAAGTTTATCCTGAAGCACTCCAAGTTGAGCTGGCAATCCAGCAGGATCTGATGCCTGGCCCAGCTTCAGCAGAGCTTACCACAGGAAAGCGCATCAGGCACCTACAACTACACACAGTATCTTCATTTCATTTATTCCCAGAGCTCAAAGGTACCCTTGCCACACAGCAGCTTGATGGTGCGGGGAAGGGTGAAGGAGGCACTTCATCTATCCCTCATCTGTTTCACACAAAATATTGCCTGCAATCCCAGCAGAAAGACAGAAAGGAGGTTTCAGTGAACCATAACCCCTATGTAATATCCTGGTCTGGGATATTACATTCTCCAGCTCACATAAAAAGAGAACAGATGTATTCCTGCACGTTGCCCATCGCACACTGCCCAGTCAACAGCTCCACCAACCCATCCAAAAGGCAACACAACCAAGCCACTGCAGTAGAGCAAACTCAGGATGCCAGGCACCCTGCGCAGGAAAAAAGTGTCAGACAGCATCTGCTGCCACAGGAAAAACTGAACCAGAAGCAGAAGTACAGGCAGAATACTGGGAAACCATAAACCAGGCTTGCACCTTCTGAATATTGTATGTTCCCTTATCCACAGCCTGAAGGTTTTTGAGGGATGATTGCCAGGAGGTAAGTAAGCCTCTGAAGGAGCTGCTCTAGGTGTTGCTATCTAAGCCCAAAGGATGCAAACCCACTGCTGCCTGTGAAAGGTCACCAGACTGGAACCTGGTCCAGCAGCTTCTATGAAGCACATGAACTAGGAGACTTTCAGTCTACAATTTTTCAACATGAGAGTACAAATTAGTTTTCTAAATACAGACCTGTACTCTACATGGAATGAATGGCCTGGATGCCTGCAGGGCTGATGGAGGGTAGCACTCTACTCCAGATGACACAAAAGACTTCAGTTTAAAATTCAGGGCAGCTACCTACTCCCTGAGTCACCTTGGTCTGCATACTTCAGGCCCCAGGTCCCTGCTGAATGAGAAGATACTGATCCTCCCTGCCTCTCAGGGAGAGAGAATGCAAAAAAGCTTGAAAGATCCCAGGATCTCTGCCATAAATCCCAAAGTTAAGGGCGGCAAACAGGGTTGCTCATGATGTACAAAAGCCAGGCTTCTTTTATTAAGTGCCTAATATGGATGTGGAAGCAGGATGCAGTCAGTAACAAAAACATTGGCCTTCCCTTGAGACACAACACTCAGATCAGACGGCGCTTTGTTTGTGGAGTGATGCATGGAGATAGCACCTACAGGTCTGCCCCAGCTTTGCATTCAGGTCTGGGAATAACGGCTCTCACAGTGCAAACACGCAATTCAGCAGCACAGCCCTCAGCGGGGCACAGACAGCTCCCCCCAAAGCCAGGCACGATGCTTCCAGAGTACCTACGAAAAGCCAGTGGTTGGATCGTATGTTTTCCTAATTCAGAGGAAGCCCGGCCCAGCTCYGATTTCCCACAACATCTCTCGTTGTCGGGAGGGGGGGGTTGGAAAAGGCCAGATCCATTTATAGCTGACGAGCCTGGCAGAGGGCTCAGCGTTGCGCGGAAAGGCAGGAGCTGACAGCTCAGTACAGCCAGCTCCACCCAGCAGCAGAGGCAGGCCGGGGAAGGAGACGGGGGTATGAAAACCACTTCCCTTCAAGCTGGGAGCCACGGGAGAGAGGTTGCTCCTCCACAGCACCAGGCAGAGAAAAACACTCTCTACTTCTGAGTGAATTATAAAAAGTAGGGCAGCAGAAGACTAGCGTTGGAAAAACTGAAGAGCAGCTGAGCTGCAGCTACAGCCAGAAGCACTCACAGGTCAAGCCCAGGCTGCAGGGCTCTGTGCCCTGCATCACGTCCACCCCTGCAGCAACCCAGTCCCCTATCACTGGAACAGGGCTAGAGGTGGCTCCCAGAGAGTGAGCTGAGGCTGGGAACTCACCTTTGCTGGGAGGAATGACAGCTCCCTCACTCCAGCATATTTACATCGGCCAACACATAAGTAGATGTAGTAAAAAGCCCTTGCCAGCCCTCACGGAAAAAGCTTGCCCCTGAGGACAAGGCAACAGTCTGAAGCATCAACATGCACAGACTTACGCTATGATGACTTCAGCTCCTCCCCACGTTAGCAGGCACGAGATAGTGAGAGACGAGAGGTATTTATTTAACTAACACAATTTAGCTAACAATTGTGCACATTCACAGTAAAGTTAGGAAAAATAACCACTAAAGCTGCATTAGGGATCACAGAGATGATGAGGCCATAAGAAAAGCAAATGCAGTCTAGACAAGGCAGTGAAATACCAGTGCTATTGTACAGGCACTGATGACAGGAGCATCATACAAAAAGAATCCTGGTCACCCGCATTTTAAAATTATAAACTCAAATTAACAGGTGCAGAAAGGACCTGGGGGAAACAGAAAACCTATCAAACAAGAAGAAACCTAAGAGCCTGGCTTGTTTAGCCTAGCCAAACGTAGGCAGAAAGCAGATAGGATTGCTCTCTAAATATATCACAGGAGACAAACAAAACTGCTGAAGCAAAAGGATAATGCTGGCACGACAAGAAGAGAATTAATGCACTGTGAACACATTTAGGTTGAAAATTAGAGGGAGAGAAAAAAAAATCAGAACAGGAAGTTTTCCAGTTGGAATGGCTGGTTTTAGGATGAAGTTTTATCAGTGGTCTGATGGGGTTATAGGACACAGCACCTCTGCCCACAGGTATCCAAGAGTTCCCTTATGCTCCTCTYTTTGTTCCCAGCTGGTAATTAGCACAGGTCATTATTCAGATGGCTCCTTTCTTACAACAGAACTTGTTGAGGATCACTCCAGTTGGAAAACCTAGGGCAAGCACGCAGTGCTCCTTTGCCCTCCCATTCCGCAAGAGCTGCTGACAAGTAATGACTTCCAGGCTACAGGTCAGTGGAAGAGAGTTGTGTGGAYGCACACCGATAAAGCGAGAGCCAGCGGGCAGCCTAGCAGGAACGCAGGTGTTGCAGTTAGCCATGTAAAACACTCTCAAGGTGCCTCTGCCCAAAAGCAGCTGATGCCCCACACTATCAGTGGCAGAGGTTGCTCYGTGTCACCCTGTTGGATTGAGGGGAGAGAGGAGATGCTCTAAGCCCTCCTCTGCTACAGTATAAGAAAAGTAACCATATCATCACCGGTTATCATCGAACCATTATCATTCCTGATCCTGAAACTGCTGCCTGGTGGGCTGGCTACTATTTAGGTGCTACAGCAGAACACAGTGTTCAAACCATGAACCTCCATATTACGGAATAATGAGGAAAAGGGGAGGGGGAAAAACCCTCAAAACACATTTCAGAGATTAATTCCTGATATATCTATCGAACACAAGAGCTTCATCAAAGACTAAATTATCATCTTCAGACATTGCACAACCGATGACACGAGGTCTGACCCCCACCCCCAACACGGGATCGAGCAGAGCACCGCGCACACGAGAAATACCGACCCCCCCAGGCAGCTGCCCCCTCCCCACCCCCGGCTCCGGCCACGGACGAGCAACCCCTACACACACTCCGAAGGCGGCGGCGGCGGCGGGGGCGGCGGCGGCG
>JAYKAV010000977.1:1468911-1557726 GCA_035582835.1 Phoebastria nigripes | reverse complement strand
GGTCCGCCCGGGAGTCGGCGTCGTCCGTCTAAGGATGTCTGACGTTTTCTCTTAAGTTTCTTCTTAAAACATCCCTGATAGGATCCCAAGTTTGAGATTCCCTCCCCCCCCCCAAATCAGGATACCGCATGAAAAGCGCTATCATCTCTGATCCATCCTCCCACAGACCATCCTCCCACTTTAGGAGGTCCAGGAATAACATACAGCTGGTTATAACATAACATAACATACATAACAGCTGGTTATAAACTCTGATCAATTAGCAGACTGGCAAGGAATCGGTCATTCCAATATTCTCTTTATTTWAAAAAAAAATTATTTTACAAAATCAGGAGTGATGTAGGACAGACATCACTGCCAGCTGATATGCTGATCTTGTCAAACCACTGAAATATTTGCATCTGGCGCAAGTTCACCAACAGCTGTATTATCCCCTATACGTCCTATGCAGCATTTGCAAGTCCCCTTCAGCCAGAAGGTGAGTGCTTTGCACGTAAACCATATGAGGAGAGTGACACAGTCTCAGAGTTGCCTTGCTGTCAGCAGAAGGTCTGCCTCTGCTGTTCTGCATTGTGTTCTGCTGCATTACATCCTAGGAACAGCTTTGATAGGACTCTTGGTCACAGACTAGTCTGGGTATCGTGGGGATGTCTGCTTACCTGCATAAATTCTCCTTTTTCCTCTAGCCCCACGGAGGCTAACTGTGAAAGACATAATCCTCATCAGAAAGCCATGATTGTCTCTGCAAAGTGAATGGTAAATCAGAGGGCAGTGACAAGCACAAACTATCACAGCGGTTTCCTCAGTCAGGGTGCAGGCTCTCACTTTACTTAGGTATCTCCTTGCAGGGGAGATCACCGGATTAGAATTTGCTCCTTCCCTAGCAAGCAGCTCCTGGCCGCTGAAGTCTGGATCCAGTCCCAGCTCTAGTTTTGCACTGGCTGTGCTGAAATTTAATACCCCAGTTTGCAATGAGCCTCCCAAAGCAGCAGGTGCAACAGACTGGTTTTTTCTGTGCTGAGATAAACGCAGGGAGATGAAACCTTCTATTAGAGCTTAAACAATCTTACACAGTAACTGCTGAAACTGGGACCACGGGCAGCAAGGTATTATATGCAGACCAGATGAAACTGGGACATGGCTGTCCTGTTGCTGTCATACATTACCTCCACCGATAGCTCAGAGACTCAAGGCAGAGAGTTCCCAATAAATACCAGATGGTTACTGTGCAAAAAAAATCCAATTCAAAACAAGGAAGAACTCTAAATTTGTATAAAGGAGCCGAAAAAAAATCTAACAGCCAATGCTGCTCAGTCCTCTGCACAAAAAAATCTCTATTTAGACAGCTCAGCAGTGCTGGCAGGACAGACTCTCATGCTGCCACGCTGGCCTTCCACCCAGTAACCCTGCTGATTATGGAGCTGAAGTAACAAAGCAGTGAGCAAACCCCAGTCCCTCAGGATCACCATGTCTTTGGCTGTGTCTGTGCATCTTAGGTCCCTCTGCTGGCAGCCAGACTGATAGGATTTTCAGCTCTCTGCAACTCATGATTGACAGATGAGCCGTTCCCAAATAAAGTATTAGCCAGCATAGAAAAACTCTGCAGAGGCCCCCAAGCCCTCGCTAAGTTCCTCTGAAACTTGACCACACCGCTCATCAGGGAGGGTGAGGGAGCCACAAGGTCGTGCTTCATCCCTTACCCTGAGCGACAGCACCGGTGGGGCGAAGGGCAGGACACCCTGCGCTAGCCGTGAAATAGCATCTCTGCCTCTGATGCCGCGTGTGTGATTTCCATCAAGTCAGATGTGCGTGTGCCTCAGTCTGTTATGGTGGGAAAGACACCTGGTGCTGGCAGCTCAGATGAGCCCTAACCATAACAGGGGCTTCTCAGGGCCAGATTTTATGGTTTGACCCATATGGGAGCCTGAGCTTCTTTTGCCCTTTTATTTTAAGTCTAAATGAAATGGCTGGTGCTCAGCTACAAAACCTGAGGAGGGCTCTGAGGACAATGATCTTTTACAAGAGCAGATTCGCAGTGCAGATAAAACAGGGCAGGCTGATGAAGGCCAAGTCCTTGTCTCTCGAACAGCTAAGGGTTTCTCTGAGCTTGCAGCACTTCCCGACTGCAGATGCAGGAAGAGGGTGGTGTTTGGGCACTGGCCATCTCTTGAGAAACTGGATTAACTGTTAGTTTGGAAGAAGGTTATTTCCAACTCATGCCTTCCAAAGTGCCTGTGTACAGTCAAAAGGCTACAAAATTACACATATTACAAAGATTGGGGATGTGGGGGTTGTATGGCTGGACCTAAGGCACACCTGGGGTCAATACTGTCACCCCAGTAATATGGCCCAGAGCGGACTCATGACAGAAACAAAGGCACGTGAATGAGAAAGACATCGCCAATTCAGCCTTTTCCTCAGCCTGGACTTCTCTGTGCTCTGAGGTATGTAGTTAAAGGCAGAAAAAAAAAATTGCGTTATGAAGAATCTCAGGGAGCGGAGATGCCTCCCGCAGCATGTTCTCTCTTGTTCCAAGGAGGCCCTCTGGGATACCATACAACAGCTCGAATTCACCCTGCCCGCCTTCCCTGGCAGCAGCACATGTCTTTGGAAGAGAAGCTGAAGGTGCACATGGGTGAAAGGGAAGGCCCAAGTCCTTGATTTGCTAGCCCGGAGGGCAGACCTCTAGGCAGCCACTGGCTTGGTGCTTTACAGGGAGCACAGCCTCCTTTCCTGAGAGCCCTTTACTTTGGTTTGCTTTGTTGGTTTTTTTTTTTTTTTTCCTTTTTTTTTTCCCCTTTTTTTCTTTTTTTTTTTTTTTTTTTTACAATCCTTTGTGTTTATGTTTGTCACTATTTGGTGAAAATGTTCCTGTTGTGGCAAAAGGTGATTTTGGCCGCATATTTCTCCCAGACATAATGAGTGCTCCAAAGCCATGCTGATGGGAGAAGGCATAGCCAGAGCGGCGGGTGCTGGTCCGACGCAGGCGTCTCTTGGGTGAGGGTGGTGGTGGCCTCTTTTTGGCTTCTTTGATCTTGAGCAGGACCTGAAATCAGAAAATAAGATGGAAAAAGTGGGAAGTGCATCATTACTCACAAGCACAGTAAAAGAGCAGCAGAGAAAGGGTAACTGAAGCAGGGGTTCAAAGCCAAAAATGATCGAGAAAACAGAATGGCAGGAGGGGTTGCAGAGCAAGAACTGAACTGGCAGCACAGGGTGGCAGCCTGGTAAAAGGAAAAGCAAATCTTACTCTAAAAGGCATTAACGGGAGTGTCATCTGTAAGACATGGGAAGAGATGATTTCAGTGTATTGTTCCTCACAGCTTTGCAATGCCTCGGTTGGGGTATTACTGCAGCTCTTTTAGGCGCTTCAGTCAAATAACCCCAATAGTCAAAAGTCCAGAAAACAAATAAGGAAACATTTAAAAATTCGCTTACTTAATCTAGAAAACAGACTACTACAGGGGATCTCCTATATGTAAAAGCTTTTTATGATGAGAAAGGTGATCAATAGATTCTCATATTCCTTGGCAGAAGAGAAAGAAATAATGCACTTTATCTGCAGGTAGTGGGCTCTCTGCTCCCACGTGGCCACGGAGATCATCTACGGCAGGCATCTTTTCAGAAAGGGGCTGTCAAAGGCAGGAGGCCACTACTGGGTGCCAGTGGCTCAGCAGAAACCCCAGGCACCAGACCCCTGTCCTTCCTGCTTGGGACAGTGGCCGCTGTAGTTACTTGGCCTCTCTAAGCATCAGGTCTGTACTTAAGTTCCTCTCGTACTGCCAGCTGGGGATCTCTGTATAGCAGGAAACCCAAACACTCCTCTCCTGTGACAATTCACTTCCCAGAGGAGGTAGAAAAGTAAAGTGATTTTGCACTAGAGAGAGATGCTCAACCCAAGCACTGAGGCTGGGATTCTGGACCACAGCAGTGTCGGGCTTCTACTCAACTGAAGGGTAAACTCAGCCCATTTTTACACACCTGAACTGCCTCTAACTGTGTCCTGAGGACCTCCCTACCTAGCAGTCTTCTCTAGCACCCACCTACCCCCTCTGCAAGGGCTGAGAATTCCCCTTCATTCATTCTCCAACAGTCCTGGAGCACCTGGGGAGCTTCACAGACATCCCAAGGATGATCAGGGTAGTCACTGAGGAGCACTGAGGTGCATGCCCTTGGGACTGTGCTCACAGACACTCGTGTCTTGCAGCTCAGTGCAGGAAGAGGAAGGAAGCACCAGGTGGCAGCAGCATTTAGCAGATGCTCTTGTTTGTTTGAAAGCCAGCCCGGGTAGCTGTGTTTATGCTGATACTCTTCAGGGGTCCACTGGCTGTAGTGAGCTGTGCGATCTCTGCCCACTCCATCTCTCCCAGCCTCTCCTTGCCCTACTGGCCTCATCTTCATATTCCTGGGGATGGGAGGGCAGCTGGTTTCAGAGGGGGTGTATAACCATTGGCTACAAACAAAGTAAATTCTGAAGTAAAAAAAAATCCCTGGCAAACACGTATGCCTGGGTGGAGGGTGAAGGGCTGTGGTCTGCCAGGCTAAAAACTGTATGGCAGCAGGGCAGGAGGAAGACGCCACTCCTTTGCCACTGAGCCACAGCACTTAAACCCTGCACCTAAAAATAGTGCAGCTTCCTTGCTCCAGTGCAATCTAATGCACATCTAAATAATCTCAGCCTTGGTCCCAGCTGCAGACGGTTTGAACTGTGCCAAAACCCGAATTCAGTCCTCCTTCTCAAGGGACTAGGGGACAGATGGATGGCAGCACTTGCACCTACAGGGACATACACTCTGAGCAATGCCAAGCCCATGCAATATGGCTCCACAGTAAGCTTAGGTGGTAGTAAGCAGGATTTCTGGTTTAATAAGGTATCTCCTTACTTTATCACTGGGAGTTGGCTTTAACTGAGCCTTCAGGAATCGAAAGCCAACTACAGGCAGCACACAGAGGGTGATGCTGAGGAAGATTGCTAGCCACACATTTGGTTGGCTGAGGGTATTTCGAGCTGTACCTGAAAAACAAAAGCATGATTAAAACCATAACAGCAGCACCTCTCACCATCATTCACCTGAACCTTTCATTCCCTGTGATTCCGAAGCACATGGCAAACAGACCAAAATATAAAGCAGACACCATCTCCTACAGTGAAATCAACTTGCTGTAGAGAGGACAGCAATACCAATATCACTGAGACGAGCAGAAAGAAAAATGCAACATCCAGACACAACTGCAGCAACAACTCAGGGAGACAAAGATGTCAGAGCGAATGCCTCATCTCTTTACAAAGAGTCAAATCCCTGCAAAGGATTGATATAAATGTTCAGGAGACCTTCTTCAGCAGCAGTCCAGCCCTCTCACCTTTTGCCAGGACTCTAGTGCAAAAGGAGGAATACTGTTTTCTTACTTTCCAGCACCATTTCCTGAAGCATATGGAGTACTGACTTTGACTGCCCAGCAGACAGTAGGATCACAGCCCTTTACGAGAGGAGCATGTGTTGCTCTGGGTGTCTGCACGGACAGTGTAGCCTAATGGGTGTATTGGCCGAGCAACTGCCATGTGCTGGTGTGACTCTGCCACCTTCTTTGAAACCAAAGTGCTCACTTCTGGCGTCTCCAAAACTGAAGGAATGCAAGATAGAACAAACAGTCTGCAAAACCCTCGTTACAGGGCTTAATGATGCTGTTGTTGGCAGTTAAGTTGCTGAATGTTTTCAGTTGGCCAAATTCTGCTGTAATACAACTCCACTGAAATTAAAGTAAAAAAATCTGAGTCCAGACAAGAAACACTTTCCTTAAAAATAGTTTCAGACTGAGACCTTATTAAGTGGCCCTCAGCWTTATGGCTAATTTGACCTATGTAGTACCAACAGAGCAGCAGATAGAGATATCCCTGGCAAGTGAATTACCACCTGTTTTTGGAAACTGAACAGACACGGTCTTCTCTCACTCAGCATTTTTGATACTAAAAGCCAGAATATAAAAGAGCAGCAGAAAGCATTCCAGCCAGCTCAGTAGGTTTATTTAAAGGACCATTCCCGTGGCTGCATGAGAATGTGCATTCTTATGCAAGGATGTGAATGTGGCACACGTTCACCTGGATGGATGGGATTCAAAATAAGCATTCTCAGCAGCCCTCAGAAATACCCTGGCTTTTCTTGTAGAAAAGGTGATCAATATATTCTGTTATTGCCTCTAGAGAGGCAATAACACGTATTAGAAATACTCGACAGATTTAAGCCCCACAGTATGCCTGTTTTGAGTGCAATCCAGATTTGTCCCAGGGCTTACCAACAAAGGGAAAGGAGGCTGTGAAGATCAGGTACATGCCATCACTATACATGGTGAAGGTGATAGCAAAGTAAACAGAAAGGCTGCCCCAGATGAAGAACTGGTTCACAACTGTCCAGTAAGAGGTGTCCAAGCCAATCTGAAAGAATGGAGCAATACAGCTATCGTCAGTGCCTTAATTATTTAGCAGATGTGTGCTGAACACAGCTTGTCCTCTGCTTTGTACACCTGCCCTACAAGACCTCAGACAGCAGAAACCATTATCTAGGGAAGTGTGATTGATTGATTTTCTTTTAAGAAATTTCTCTCATCCTGCTAGTACCATCTGAATTTTGTACCACCCAAGTCTTAGCTATTTCTTCCAGCAAGCGCAGGCCTAGCATCTGCATCTTGCATGGGGCCAGGCTACAGAGACAGCCACATAATGGAGACCCTACAAATAACTGCCTGATAGCAGGCAGACAGTCCTGTGCTTCAAACCCTTCCCATAAAACTGGAATGAGTCCTCCTTTATTCCAGCCTTAACTGTTTTGTCTGCTCTGACTGCAAACTTCCCAAGGCAAAACCTCTGCTTTCCTGTCACCCTGATCTTTCATAACACACAAATCTGCTGTTCTGTTGAACTGAGGAGAGTAATCTGGTGTCAAGAGACTTTTTTTTGCAAGAATGCAAGATGCAGCAGCGAATACAATGCTATCAAGATCCCAAGTGGCCCTCCAGATGCTGCCTTTGTAAAACAACAACGAGTTCCTAAAAATATTACCTAGGATGCCTTACCTGTACAGACACCACAATCAGTAAGCAGGTCTGGGCCATCAGTGCAAAGGACTGGTAGTCAGCAATGGCCTTCCCATCACTTCTCATTGTATTGTACATGGCCCCATAGGGAATGAAGAAGAGAATGAGGGAACTGTAGATCCCTTGCAACATGCACTTGACAAACACCATTTTGTTAAAATAGAGGTTTTGCTGGCCAGGCACATATAGCTGAGGAAACAGCATGCTCCAACGATCATCCACATCCTGAAAGTAGAGAGGAGATGGTCAGATTTGCTGGCACCTACCCAACTGACCACACAAGACCACTTAGGGTTGCCGTGTCCCTGTGACATGCATTTCCATGAGAAAAGGCTTAGCACACAATTCACTCAGTTGTACTGACAAGCGTGCCATATGACAAGGTCACCTAGACACATTTTCCATGTTGAATTTCACCTTTCTTGTGCAGAGAAAGCTGACCAGTGCTGCAAAATAAATGAAGGTACACTTCATCTTAAGCAGACTGCATAGTCTGCTCTCCTGAGAGTTGCCTGGAAGCTAAGGGATAGAAAATACTTCCCCTGGGTCCACACACAGGCAAGGCTGTCTGACACAGATCCCTTAAGTGTCCAGAACTGAACACTGTGAACCATTGCAGAGCAGCAAGTTCCTACTTATTTAACTTGTAAAAGGCATATAGGAGCAGGTTTATTGCTCTTATGCCTTGCTGAACAGTAACAGCATATGAGGTAGAAATGTGTATGTTAAATTACTGCAGGAAGACCTCCGCTAGAAAGGCTGAACCTGGAAAACCTGGCTTCAGAGTTCTAGTTCATTCATTGTTCTGTGTGGTCATTAAAAAGTCACTTGTCAGGCTTCAGGAACAGAGCTAATAAGATGTGACTACTTCAGGGGAGTGTTGCAATGGCAGCTTTTACTGTAGTCAACAGCCTAACCCAAAAGTCTCACCACACACTGAAACCCACAGGCCAAATCAGGATAATACACCATCTCCTCCCTGGTGCATCCTTTTTTTGTGCTCTCAGTTCTCACGAGCAGGAAACTATTTTAGGGGCTACCACAATAGCTAGCCAAAAAGTCAGCTGCTTTTGCTACATGGAACCAGCTCAAAGCACCCAGAGATAAAACCCTTATAAAAAAATCCAAGCGGTGATAGAAACAGTACCTGATCGAAGAGACTCATTCCTAGCACTGGGAGGGAGGTATATACCAAATTGTAAAGCGTAATGAACCACTCATCATAGACAGTCTAAAGAAAAAAACCAGAGCATGGAGTTAGCAAAAGGCCTTCATTTCCATCTTCTCAAAAGTGAGAGAGAGAGACCAGAAGTATAAGGTGACTCAAGTTTCAGCAGCCCTAAACGGCTTGTAACATAAGCTGAGGGAACACACAGAGGCTCACGTTATGCTAGCCCTGTTTGCTCAGCATCCACTGCCGGCCGCAGACAGAGCAGGACACCGGAGGAGCCAGAGCGGAGCCAGGTGGGAGCAGGGCTCCGTGGTGGGCAGCCAGCGGGCAGGGGTGGACGGCAGCTGCCCTGCCTGCACCCCTGCACCCTCAGCCCCGGGGTAACACTTGCATACTATCTACGCTTCCCAGGGTCTGGGCTGGGTTGGAGATGGGTTTGTCTTAAACTAACACCAGATTTTTCGCTGCAGGAGATTTGTTCCTCTTGCAAGCTGCTGAAGCACACCTGGGCTTAAACTGGTTGCTTCAAATGTGCTAATAGGGCAAGCACAGGTCTTACACAGATCTGTGCCAAACCGGTCAGGCCTCTGTGTAATCTGTATCCTTGTTTGATGGCTGTAGTCAGTCTGAACACTTTTGAAAATCCCACGAGGTACCTATGTGCTTCACAATGCACCTAAATGTCTTCAGGCATCTGTACTCTGCCAGCAGCACAATGAAGGAAGCAGTATCTGCTTTATACACATACAGCTGAAGAAGACAGGCCTGTGTGCTGTTCAGTAAGGGGGCTGGGGAGGGGGTGGCTCAGTTTATTTCCTTTTAAAATTTTTCCAGATACTTGACTTGAAAATGCTAGACATGACCATGAGAAAACAGAAGCTGGACCTACCTGTGCTGAGAAGCCAGAGAAGAAGCCATACCAGAAATGCACTAATGTGAAGGCAAAATTCTTATAGAAGAAGTATTTGAGGAACTTGCACATGCGGATGTAGGACCACCGGCCATGGACCAAGAGCAGGCGCTGCAGGTAACGGAACTGTGCAAAGGAGAAGTCACTGGACAAGACGGCCTGCATCCCCTCCTGGCCGCTGATACCAACCCCGATGTGGGCAGCTGCAACAAGAAGGTTATTGATCATGGCATTACACTGAGAGTTTTTAAATGAGTTCCCTGCACCGGGCCACTGTGTTAATTCCCTCCCAGCCTTCATAAAAAGTCATATGTAAAGTTATTTTTAAAAAAAAAAAAATATTTTGGGGCACTAATTCTTTCAGCAGCATTATGATTTTGGCTGTGGTGATACATTTCCAGTAACTGGGCTTGTATTATTTGAATGAAATTACACCCTCAGTGACAATTCATGTTTTCTTTCTGAATGTTTTCCAACAGCATGAATGCTGTGGGTCATAAGGGCTGCTGTTATGAAAAAATAACTTCAATTTATATTGACATGTAACTTGTATTTACATGCATGCATGTCCTTCCAGCAGCCTTAAAATATCGCTCCAGACAAGCAAAATCTTCAAACCCCATACAGATTTCTCAGGCACAGTGCTATAAGGCATACTGTAGCCTTTTTACATTTCCTAGGCTTTATTGGTTCACTCAAATAACTGGATAGAAGAGTCACATCTTTCTTAATAGTAACTCAGGTTTATTAAACATGGACATAAGCTTAATGTGACAGCTAATTACACAGCTTTAACTAATGCGAACAATCTTGATGGCTGGAGGTTGGTTAGACTCAGAGGTTTCCACAGAACAGTGAATTGATAAAATCCCAATGTCCCAACCCTCTCGTGGGGGGAGTGGGTTAGTTTCTAATTATCATGTACACTTTAACTTTTCTTATCCTTTCTTACTGACTGCCTGACTTATCTCCCTTGAAGCTCCCTACTTAGCCTTTTCTTTCTTAATTAAAAGGCTCCAGTTAATCAATTCTTGCAAATTAACACAAAGAAGATTAGCAATAGGCCCTTCTGAATAATCTTAATTTAATTATACCTAGTTAGGGGATTTTTTTTCATAAATTCACTGAGGTAATGCAGCATCAAATGATGCTCAAGGATGAAGGGGCCTAGAAGCCTGTGATTTATAACTCAAGGGAGATAATTGACAAATGGCCCTACCACATGGAAATGTTAAAAAAAATCATGTAACATTATACAGACTATTTACAGGCATGAAGATTTTCTTTCTGCATTGCAGACAGGCCCTCTCTGAAACAAACTTGTTTGTTCTTTGTATTGCCCTTGTGATGGTGGCCATGCAGACACACAGGTGGACATGTCACAGCCCCGGTGGGCTTTTGTCTATTCTAAAGTAGAAACAGAGAAATAGGCAATAAGTGCAACCTTAGCTTCCTGCGATCCTGGTGGTGGGAGCACAGCAAAGGGCCCTCCTGTGTCCTGGAAGGCAGGAGACATGAGTAGCCTATAGTGACAGTGCCCTGTAGAAACCTGCCAAAACCTGGGACACAGCCACTCGGTGCCACAAGGAGGGTGGTACAGCAGGCACTCAGATATGTGTTCCTGCTGCTAGGCCACCTCAGATAGCAAATACATCAGCGACTCAGTTTGCTAGAGCATGCCGGCTGTCGGCCATCACTCACTTTTGATCATGCTGACATCATTGGCGCCATCTCCAATTGCCAGGGTCACAGCCTTCTTGTACTTCTTCACCAGCTCCACCACCTGGGCCTTCTGCAGGGGAGTCACCCGGCAGCAGATCACCACTTTGCACATGCAGGCGGTTCTCACCAGCTCCAGCTCCAGATTCCCTTCCAGCGCGTACGCCTGAGAATAAGGAGCAAAGGGGGTGTTCAGGTCAGACTAAAAGCAACTCGTGGCCTGACAAAGAGGATGCAGCGGGAAGGAAATGAGAACTGAGCTAGTTCTTCCATTCGGCAGAAGGATGGTAGGAGATACCCCAAGTGAATCCATCCATTCAGTCACAGGGAGCACCCACACCGCACAACATCATGCCATGCAGCGTACACCTACAAACTTGCACCTTGGGTGCACCACAGCTGGATATGCACAACAGCTGCTCTGGCTGATGTAAACTGACAGTGCAGCAGAAGTGTCAAACAACAGGAGCACTAAATTAACGAAGCTGCTGCTGGGCCTGAGACAACCTTGCATATCTCCATGCAAGAGAGTCTCTGCTCATCCCTCTTGGTTTATTTTTTAAGCTCTGGGAGATCTGTGGTATAAATAGAAGAGATTTCAATTTGGGAGTACTTAGTTGGAAAAGAACATGGAAAAAGCTGAGGTCAGGTGGGTATGACAAAGCAAAACACAAAGCCAGGGAGAAGGCAACTTTGCTCTGAGTGCTGTCCTTTCAAATCAATCAGCCATGTTATTTCTATTCGGGAAGCACAGAGATAATTGGATGTCTGGTCACCCCTCCAGCTCCGCGTGAGGAAGAGGGAGCAGTGTTAGCTTTTCATATTTCTTTCAGATCATGCTTTTTGGCTCTGTTCTTTGGAGTCTCTTCTCAATAGACATGCATGGAAGGAATCTACAGGGCTCTCCCCTCCTCAGAGCCATTACAGCAGGCCCACTGCCCTTTCTGCCTAAGGCAGGCAATCCTTAAGCCAGATATCCTTTCTTCTTGAAACAGAGAGCTGTGAGTCACCAGCACCCCCGCTTCCCTCCCGTCAGTGGCAGGCAGGCTTGCTCAACAAGAGAGACCTTTTCATGGTTTAGCTTTAGTACCGGCCGGTCAGTGCAGTTAGAGATGGCTTTCGCCACAACATCCTCGCTGCACAGCACTAGCAAAATGTTATCACATATAGTATATTAATGGTACTGCACACAAATCAACTGGTATGATGATGCCATTACAGATGCTGATGTGCTTCTGTTCACTCCCTTTGTTTAAGCAAGGCCACATGTGTGCATAGCCCCAGTGCTGCCATCCCACCCATCTGCACGTAGGGATATGGCACTGAACAGGTGCTGTGTTTGAGTGGGACAGTATCAGCACTATTACCATTGTTCAAGCTCTAGGTTCATAGAAATAAATAAATAACATATAGTTTTGTCCACACTGCCCTTGTGGTCCACACCCAGGAGAAAGCCATGGCCTTGGTGAGACTGGCTGTGTCCACTCTGCTGCAGGCTGTGTGGGCTGGCGGCTCCCACACAGCTCAGACTTGAATTTCTTTGTCTGGGACATATCTCCTTGCCAGGGTGTGGGTGAGCGTGTGGTTTTCCAGGAATAAAAAGAAAGCTTTGTCACTGCTGCCAGTGGTGCTTTTACAGCACAGCACTTGGGGTCTGTGCTGCAGGCTGAAGGGATGGAGTAGGAACAGGCAGGGGCTTGCAGCCGGCTAGGATGTCAGAGGATTCGCCCATGCAGATGCACCAAACTTGATAGAGTTCTTGTCTGTTTTGCAGTGGGGACCTAAAGGGGATTAAGCCCCTGGAGTTAAAGAGGGAGCAAGTGTAAAAGAGGGAGAGAGGGTACTTCACAATGTAGACACTGCCTGAAAGTGTCCCCTCTAGTCCAGGGTCTGTATACATGGCACACAAGCCAAAAATGGAGCAAGATGAGATTTTTTTAATAGTAATTTGCTGGGCTGGTATAGAGCTGGGAGTTAAATTTGCTGGACTGCCATCAAGAGAGGTAGCAACCACAGGGAACAGAAGCATCTTGTCTCTGAAAGGCAGCACCTCCCAGCTCTTTCCACGTCTACCTATTTGCTTCCCCTGCAATCTGGGAAAGCAAAATACAATAGACAAATAAACCTGATCTAGACTAAGCCTTCCTCCCAGAAAGGTCGAAATGTATCTGGATTGTTTTTTTCTCTAACCTGTTCTAAAAAATTTCCAAGGATGGAAAACCTATTCCAGTGCTTCACTATTCTCACCAGGAAGACATTTCACCCAAAACTCTCTTATCTCAGTTTAATTCCATTACTTTGTTTACCTGTTATTATTTGAAGAGTATTACGAAGACTGATCAGTATTCTCCAGGCTGAGAAATCCTAACCCTCTCAGTTTTCCCCTATGCTTTCCAGATCATGCATGATTACTCCTACAGTTTTCTTTGTACTCTCTCTAGTTGGTCTACATTTTCTCARAGAAAATGGCCCAAATAAGGTGAATTATTTCAGCTAAGACTTCACTGATGCCAAATGAAATAGGAGGCTTTCTTCACAAGTCTTACAGATGATGCTGTATCTGATACAGCATACATATCTGATTTTGTATGTGTGTAGTTGATTATGTGAAAATGGAGAACAAGGCATTTGTTCTTACTAAATTGCATTCTCCATTTTTCCGAAGTATTTCTCCAACTTGTTAAAATTGTTTTCAAATCTAATCTTGAACTCCATCGTGCCTGCAGTTTCTCCCAGCTTGGTGTTATCTGCTCTTTTTTTAAGCAGTTAATGCAAAGACTGAATATCAAATAGATGTGGGATAGCCCCCTGCAGATGCCACTTAACTGTTGTTTTAGATGAACAGTGAGCCCTTAAGAGCCATACTTTCCAAGCAGTCTTGCATCTGTCACTTAACAATTTCATCTAGACCATATTACTTCAGTTTGCTTGGAAGAACATCACGGGAGAGAGCATCAAACAATTTATTAGTTAAGTTATAAGATATATATCCTATCTGTTARATATATCTGTTATCAGATATATTTAGTAGAATATGTTCTTGGCATACTTGAAACCTATGTCCGATGTTATCTTATCTTCTTGCTGCATCCATAAACTGCCTGATTATTTTTCTAGTGTCTTTCTGGAAATGAAAATTGATCCAGCTACTCTACCCTTCTTGTTCACCTAACAACTCTTCCCTGTTCCAGTCTTCTGAAACCTTGCCCATCACCTTTGATGTCTCAGATAACCACTGAACTTAATCTTCAATTAGGGAAAAAAAAATCCGGTCCTCTAGAGCTAAATTTTTAAAGCATTTTCAGACTTTCAGTATGTCCCTATCACATTAAGTTCTTCAGAGAACTCAGCCCTAACATGACTCTGAACCTTCCTTACCAGGCTGTGGCCAGTGATAACCAGACCGTACACCCCGTTTGCTTGCTCATCAGGTATAATTTTTGGTTTTTTTGACGATTTTTCAAACTGAATGTTGATTTCATCACTGTCCAGAAAGGAGTCTGGCTTCATCTTTTTCCTTGCATTCCTAAAAAAAATCAGAATAATAAAGAAAAGGTTGTAAAGATATGTATGTTTTATGAAATCAACTTTATGAATGTAAAAAATCGATGCTTCCCTTTGATAATTTAGTTCAATTTTCCCTGTATCCCTATAACAACATGCATAGTTTAGCTGCTGCTGTTTGTGCAGATCATTCACATGCTTCTGAAACTCTAACAAGTGTGTGCTAAACTTGTGCTGATTTAAAGTCAAACAAATCATCTGAGTGTCATGAAGGACAGTATCCCAAAGGGCATCCCAATTTTCTGTGCATATTGTCTGGCAACCACCTATTTCAAGCAAAAAGGACTGAAAAACTTTCCCATTTTCCACCTATACCTAAGAACTTGTGTCTCCTGAGGAGGCTAGGGAGGAAGGTAGATTTCCAGATAATGCTAGAAAAGGACCACGTCCAGACAAAGGGCTGCAGTGTGGATGAATGGCAACAGCAGTAGAGCAACAGCATAGATCAAGCATGGAGCCAAAGGCTTTGTGGCTCCAGATCATCTGTCGAATGTCAGCTGATATTGCCTGCCTGACTCTGCTTTCTTATACATTTATATAGATTTGACCTCTTGGATCAAGAAGCTTCAGAGTTCATCCTCAGAGGAGATTTCTACATTGTGTTTAGCTGCTGGATCTTCCAGGGAGCCAGCTAGCCCTTATCTGAGGTTCCTGAATGAACTGCACCAAGTAAAGCCCACAGGAAAAAAAGGTGGAATAATACAAAATACAAATAGAGTCAGTGCACAGCAATGAAGCTGTATATTTCAGTCATTTACCTCAGCTCATTAAGTACGTCATCAGATGTGCTGCCTTCAATAACAAAAACATCTTCCATGTCATCATTCAGCAAGTTGCAGGAGTAACCAATATTCATTGCTGTCTCTGGGAGAGATAAACCAGGAAGATGAACCATCTTAGCAGCCCCAAACTCGCCCACCATCTCTGTGGCCTTTTTACATACATGACCAAAGCTCTCCTTCTCACTCAAAAGAGCTCTGAGCCTTTCAGAGTCAACAATTTAAGAGAGCCAGGAGAGTCCCCTTGATGGATGTAGCAGCAAATCTCCCCTAATTGGGCTTCAAAAGGCCACAGGGAAAAATAATTCTACCAAAATGAAAAAGCTTAAAACACCCTTTGTCCAACATACTTGGAGCAAGAAAAAACATTTCACGTTGATTCTGAAAAATTTTTTCAGGATTTTTAACTTTCCCTCCCCCTACTCCCAGAAAAGCCCCAAACCATAGTTCTGAAGAAGAATAGCAAGACATTTTGTTCAGAAAATTCTGAAAAAAAAAGTATTTTGGTATTTCATAAGCAGAACTATTACATTTGGAACATGACAAAATGAAATGTTTAATTTTTCTCAAAAATTCTCTGTTCATTTCTTGGATGAAATTATTTGCAAACACTTTTGGCCTCCCTGAAACACCATCATTTCAGTGAAGTTACTATTTCTCCAAAAGAATTCATTGGAGTCTATTTACCGTTCTTTCCAACCTAATGCTTTCTCCAAAAGCCTATGTTTCCTCCATTTCTATTCTGGATCATTAATGCGAGGACCAAACTGAAACAGACCCAACATCCACTTTAGCATTAAAGTCACTGGGAAGCAGGACAAGATTTTTTCCACCTTCTTCACCAGGACGGTCAACTGTACTAAAGTGATACCTTTTCACAGCATATGACAGGGACTATGGGATGCTCACTGTCACCTCTCCAAAGGCAAAGGATGCTGCCTTCACGCTGCTTCCAGCCTCAGGACAGGAATTAAGAACAGGCACTAGCTACAGTTATCTGGTCTAATTCCAGATAACTGGAGTTTTGCCTAGCTGGCAATGAAGCAAAGCCCTGTAAGTTTGTCTTCTGTGCAGTTTTCAAAGGAGAAAGAATGAGAACGTGGGTCGTAGCGGAACCATCCCACTGGTGGGAGAGAAGAGAAACATCCAAAGCTGTAGCCCCTTTACCTTGCTTGTCTCCAGTGAGAACCCATATCTTAATGTTGGCTTTGGCAAGAGTCTCAATTGTCTGTGGGACTCCATCTTGTAACTTGTCCTCAATCGCTGTGGCACCTAGCAGCTTAACAGAAAACAGCAGGGAACTGGTAAGTCTTCCCATTGCTAGCAAAGGAGAAAGCATTAGACCTCCAGGTAGTTACTCAAGCAAACACAAATGAAATCCAGGACTAAGGTTGTACTGATTTTCATTCTTCCTCAGCAAATTTACGGTACAGAGTAGAGCCCTGATCCTGCAAATGTTCTAGTCTCTAATCCCCCAGGCTCAGATGGATCATGAACATGCATGAAATTATTTGCCAACATGTTTGCAGACCTACAGGTCTGTGTTCTTCCATGTGTCCCCTTCACAGCAGATAGAGCTTTAACTGAGGAACAAAGACAGCTGTGGATCCGTGTCCCCAAACCCCCATAAGCATCCTCTAGCATGGAGCTTGCCTCCAGCTATATTGTACTGCAGCTGTCATATGGCTGCTAACATCTTCTCCAGCCCATAACAGACCTGTCCCCACCCCTGCTCCACACTGTCACAACTAAACCGCAGGCTGGTCAGGACACAAACCTTCATTATTTTAAAGTTACTGCTTTTTCTGCATTTTGGAGATACTTGGTGGCTTTAACCTATCGTCAAAGGGACATGGAGGTTTCATTGCTAGCTCAGGTTTAGACAGCATCTGCTACCACCTACCTCCTGCTGTTGGGAGACTAAATTCAGAGGTTGGCTTTAAGCCCAAGATCCCTTTTGGCTTCCCGGGATGTTCATCATTCATCAGCTATGAGTGTTGTCAATGTAGACAACAGCTCTGACAGAACTTCTCTAGAGGGTCCTCAAAACTGCACAATCCACATTTTACAGCAATAGTCCCTGGTCCAGCTAGCGAGAGCTTAAATGCTTGTAGCATACAAAGCCACCTCCTGGGAGCACTTGCTCATCCTTGACAGCCTGAGTCTGAGCTGGAAGCCCAAAGATGGACACTGATGTCAAATGTGCCCAGGAAGAGAGAATAAGGGCTTGCATTCCCCACAGCCATTGTCTTTCTGGAGCTGCAGAAAGGCACAATAGCATTGTTGACAGGCCTTTGCCTGTCTGCCCATGACCTGGTGTAAGAGCAGCTGGAGGGACAGTCATGATGCCTTCCTGACTGTGGATCTTCCTTAGTTTTTAGGTCAATCAATGATAAATAGTATTTTTACTACTATTCTCTGAACCTAACCATGTTCTATCCCCTTGTGTCCTTATATCCTTACTCCCGCTAAGGGCCCCTAGCAGGAGCCTGCCACACACAGGGACTTCTGCTCTTGCCCATCAACCAGACTATGACACTTGGCAGTCCTCTACACCTCCACAAGACCCATCCACTTCCTTGCTGACTCTGGCTTTCACACCCATTCTCTGTCACAAGCCAGGCTTTCCTACACCCACCCTCTGTTCTTCCCACAGCACCTTGGGGAAGTAAAGTCATTCCTGTACAGAGTACAGAGAAGGGTCTGGTGTAAACAGTGTTTTCTTCTGAGCCACACTTCTTCCTGCTGTGAGCCCATGACCTTTTCTCTACTCAGGCCATGAGCTTCATAACCCTTTCTTGCAAAGCAGCTGGCCCCTTAACCTCCTAAACCTCCATGTCTTTCCTGCTTTGAACACGACTCACAGAGCATTTGCACAATGTATTCTCTGGCCTGGAGGATCAGCATTTCCCACCACTCTGTTGAGACCTGGAAGGGCAGTAGGCTCTGCCCCATGGACTATGCAACTTCCAGAGGCCAGCATCATCTCCTTGGCTCACGCTTGCTTCTTCCCAGGCCCTGCTGGCATCCTGAGTGTACGGCTAATGGAAGGAGCAATGGTGCGGCTCCCAGGATTTCCAAGATTTCAGGAAAGCACTGCTGCAAGTGCAAAAGCTGAATTGCTTCCCCTCAGATCCCACACATCCTTTTCATTCATTATTCACAGCTCTAAAAGACAGGCAGACCCCCCAGGGCATTCAAAAAGCTGTAACAACACTCAGGGAGAGAAGAATGACTTGAAGATCACAGTTTAGCCCTATTTCAAATTGACAAAAACATGTTCATGGACATCACCTCCCCATCCTGCCCAGGGCTGCAAGAACAAGGAAGACACTCTCTGAAATGGAGGGGCACTGGGGATTATTCACTGCCTGCCATTTCAAAGACAGGAAAATAAATTTGCACATACAAAGGATAGCTATGAAATATTTGTGTCCGTGTCATCTCCCTTAGGCTCTGGTACGTCACTTCATCACGAGAAAGCTACTCTGACACCCACATGAGTTAAAATAAAACCATTCCCTTGCACTGGTGGCTGACACCCCAGTTACGGGCTCCTGACGGAGGTGCCAGTGAAAACCTAGGACTGCCATATTTCCATCCACTCCCGTCACACAACCCACTGAGCTGTTTGCAGAGCAATGTTTACTGAAGTCATACTGAGCTGTTTATTGACAAACCACCATCCTCACTGCCTCCCTCAGAGCTTGGCCCAGATTCCCTGAAACACCAACCATTAGGTCTTTTTCAATCTCTTCATATAACTCTGACAATTTTTCTTCCCGTCCTTCCAAGGCAGTGCTTGCTTCGTGGTGACGCCTGATCCAGTCCTGAAAGTAGTCTTCATCCAGGTTTTTATAGGCCACCACAAGAGTCCTCAGACCTTCACCAGCAAACTCCTGCGAGACAGTGGTGAGGCAGAATAGGTCAAAGAAGAACGGTCTGCTCACCTGGGCTTACAAAGGACCCTCGGAAAGCAAACGGCTATTTGTAAAAACTTCTTGCCTAAAGTCTGCAGAGGAAAGGTGAAAAAATCATAACTTAGACCACAAACCTTGGGGTTGTTCTTAAAAACTAGTTCCAGACCACTTTATCATTGCCATCCACGGTCCTTACAAAGAATAAATTCAAAAGAGCTTTCCTACTTTCTGGCTTTAAAGTTTTACATTAACCAGGCAGTTGTTTCCCAGGTTCATATTTCTCAACGTAAGGTTCAGAATAGCGAGACCTAAATAAACGCTGAACACAACCTTGAATTTTGGACCTGGCCTCAACATTTTTAGGGTAAAAATGCTGGCTGAAATGCACAGCATGAGCACAGTCAGTCATGACATCTCAGCAAGTCCTTGTAACTGTGCTTTCTGCAGATGTGTGATTGACGGTATGGCTCTCAGTGTTTGGTGGAATAACAGAGATCACTCTGTGAAGTGTTCCCCCAGGCTTGAAGTAAAGGTGCATCAGGAACAGGCTACATCCACAGCTCTGCTCTGCCCTCTCCTTCGCCAGCAACTTTCGCTGGCTGCCCCAGGCAGTGAGCAGAGATGTTTGTGCTACTGCACAACTGCTCTGGCAAAACTTTCTGTTATCTTGTGCTCTGCACTGTACCAGCAGGATCTGGCATCACAAGGGGGAGTAAATATTGGCCAAAACACCCACTTGGGCGAGTAACAACCTCCCAGTGCACACCATCAACAACATAAAAGGCCACAAGTTTGAGTGACGCATTTTCCTTGCTGCCCAGTCAATATGCCCCTATATGATCTGGAAGAAGGGGAGGTGAGTATGTCCCAGCACCTGCCCGGTCCCTTCTGACTGACACCTCTTGGATCGCAATCACTGCAGATCTGAATTGTATTCAAGAAGGGGCTCTGTGGCCCTTTACTGATCACCTGAGTTATTCTGATCCAAGGCATGCTTGAGTGCATCAGGTGCATGCGTTGTAGAGTGATAGCGGACTTGGATGGAATTTAGTTGCCAAAATACAGATGCGTTGTGCCATTTCAGGTGTTTCACCTATCCTGCCTGGCTTCCAGCTCCTACTGCAGAGGCATACAGGTCTTCTGAATGTCCTGCATTGTATTTGCAATCCATGTCCAAATATCCTAGAGCAGTTCAAATGGCACCTGGTGCCCATGCTTAGGCAATATAAATTTATTTCCTTCTCCGTTCCACATGAAAAAAAAAAAAATATTAAAAACTAGTGCTTGGGTGCTGCTTCTGAAATCTGTTTTTTGTCTCCATACAAAGTACATTTCCACACCTGGAGAAAAGAAAACCATCAGATGCAGAGATGTTGTGCAGAAGGAAACACTTACATTCAGGTGTTCTGTGGTCTCCTCTTTGAGAGAGTCGCAGGATGAATGAAGCAGTTCATAAAGAATGGTGTCAGCCCCCTTGCAGTACAAAGTCAAGTCACCTTCTGGACTCCGCACTACGAGGAAGAGGAAGAGAAATGCTACAAATCCCAGACTGAAGCACTTGGGATTCACAGCACTTCCATCAAAACAAAGAAAGGTTTTTAGAGCTGTCTGAACTCCACCAAGTTTTGGCAAACTCCCAGGAATCAAGACAAGCTTTGCTTAGAAAAGACGATAATGCAACTACTGTCCACCTTAGCAGTAGCAGCACAGGCAACTGTACCCAGATTGCATTGGTCTGAGCAGATGCTCTGTTGGATTACGTGGTTCCTACAGGCAGCACTTCAGGCAGGACATCTGCATTCAAAAGTCAAGAACAATTTGTTCTTAGGGAACTGGTTCTGCTGCTCTTATTGCTCCTACCAGTAAAGGTCCCACCACTGTCCTGCTACAGTTACGATATTCCAATTCCTGAAATATCTGAGGACATTGGAGAGTTAATAAAGGCTACATGAGGTTTCTTGAATCATTTCTCCATTTTCCTTTCGGGAAAGTGGGCTTCTCTACTCGTCCTTGCTTTCTCCTTTCCCAGTTCCTCAGATTTCGCTGATAATTTTAAAGCTGATTAGAAGGAAGGCCTTTCCTGCATTGTCATGAGGGAAGTAAGATATGTAAAAAGCTTAGTGTCTTCACGAGGCTGCTCCATCATCATGGTCCAGATGTTAAGATGTTCTCCCACCTGCCTAAGTTAAGTATTTATCTAGCACTGTTGCTGTGTAGTTGAAAAGTCAAGGCAGCCCATCTCAAGCGCTCAGAAGTAAATGTTATTCAGAAACCATTGCAAAGGAGGTCTCCTAGGAAAAGGCATCACAGCAGAATGAGGGCCAACTTGAGAGCCTAAAAAGTCAGGAAGGACAGAAGGGATCAAAGGRAACATACCAATAACAGACATTCGCTTGCGAACATTGTTGAAATCAAGAATAGCGAGGAGTTTGTAGATTTTTGTTTCTCCCATTTCCATGACAGTGATGGTCTCTGGTGTGCGAGCCCGGAACACAAATCCAAAGTTTCTGGCAGCAGTGACGAGGGCTCCCTCGTCAGGAGATTGGGCCTGATACACCAAGTTACCTGACATGCAAGAAAAAAAAAGTAATGTGGCTTCTGCCTTGTTTCTGAGGCTAAACAAATACAAAATCAAAGACATTGTATAGCAGTTTTAACCCCTTGCTTTTCTGTTTATGCCCAGAGGTGCAGCACTAAAAAGCACCTTCTGTCCACACGTCTCCATCAAGTCCCATCAACCCATCCTCCAGGCCAGTGCAAGAGGTCTAGACTCTTTTGGGGACTTTTATCACTCTCTTTGGAGTCCAACAGATCTCACTGAGAGGACAACTTCCTTGGGTTTAACCCCTTCTAGTTACATCTGCATGTATTTTTCTCATCAGTAGTTTCACCTTATATGTGTCAACTAAGGGTTCTAGCCTTTAAAGCACAGTTTTCACCCTGTCTGGGATTTGAGGAGACTGACCTAGTACCTGCAGGAACCCTGGGTGAGTGGAGCTAATGAGTCTCCAGTGGATAGGTGCTCTATGCTCTTTGCTTTATGGGACTTGGTGCAGAGTAGAGAAAGAGTGGGGCAAGCCATCTGCCACCTCAGGGAAGCTGTGGCACCTGCAGTTTCCGCACTCCAGAGATGTGGTGTTTGCAGTAGTGTCAGCTCCACCACAGGAACACACAGGGGGTGGAGGCCCTGGTCCTTTCTCTTCCCATGTGGCATCTCCAAAGACATTGATTTATGTGTAGCCATATACTACAGAAAATCACCAGGGAGCCAAAAGGACCAATAACAGCTTCTGTGGAGAGAAGACATACTGTGGTGCAGGGTGTACATAACCACTCAGTCTGGTGCCTTCAACAGTCCTCACCTTCCTTCTTCTCTTCTGGCATCACTGTGTGACAAAGGGAGAGCAGCCGGAAGAACCTATGCGTTGGGACATCACTCAGCTTCACAGCTTCAACCAGGCTATGGTCATAGAAGGCAAACTTCGGGTCGGCTAACTGGTTGTATGAGAAATCAACCTTCTCTGTGTTCTGCAAAAATATGGCTCGGTGTTATTTGTGGAGCTCTCATATGCCTGTACACCAATGCCTGTACACCAACGCCTGCCCATCATAGCCCCTCTCTCTTCCTTACATTTACAAAGGGCCCTCTCCTGCAGGGCTGTTCATGACAGAGATTGGTGAGACTAAGTAAGTGGGAGGTCATGAAAGCTACTGAATCACAAGAGAGGACAGGCACTTGAGCTGCCTTTCAGAGCAGCACTCAGGCTGAGAACCTGATTAGCTAAAGATGCCTCTCTGTATGACAGCAAATGCTCCTACAGGATCCCCGCCAAAGGATTTCTATAGCAAAGAAATGCCTGCCTTCAACACATGCCTGCTTGGAAGCATCATGCTTCTGATGTCAATGGCTGTCTGTGATAGGGGAATGTGGAAGCCCAATTTAAAACAATTCAGAAGGCTGTGTTCTCCACCCTGTTCTCCCAGAGCAAGAAAAAATCCAGATATGGAAAACAGATGACAGACAAGTGATGTAAAGGTTCAACTCCACAGGCACTGCCCATTTTGTCTAGAAACAAGGAGCCCCAAGCAGAGGGGAACGTACTGGAAAAATGGCCAGAAGCTCACAGCATGATGTGTCATGGAGGAATGCATTGCTGAGCCTGCCCGGGATGGTTCCAACTCCCGCCCCATCCCCGATGAGCTCAGAGTTTCCAGGATGGGAGTCATCCTTCTGACCTCTGCAAGCTGACATTTAGCACTTACTGCAAGAGCACAGACCCACACACCCCCCGGCCTCATCATCTGCGCAGCGAGGTCCAGGCACTGCAACACCGTGGATGTGTGGGCAGCAGGACTCTGCTCCAGCGAGTATCATGGGCAGGAGGAGATGCTGGGCAGCCAGTTGGCAGAAGACCAGCATGTCTCCCTGGGCAAGTCAGCCCTTTGCGTTTTGCTGCCTGAGCGAGGGCAGTCTGGAGGCACAGTACTCAGCACAAATAGCCAATTTCAGTGGCTAATTTAAGTTTTAAATGGCCTGGAAATGAATCATTGGAACGAGGAGTGGGATTTTCATCATCATTGTGCTGTTTGTTACTTGGATTACTGCACGCAGTTTTCAGACATTTTAGAAATTCAAGATGTGGGTTTGTGCCAGCAAGCAGAGGCCAGAGAGGAATGGAGAAGTCACCCATTTTCACACTTTCCAATGTCCAGACATTAGGGGAATTTGACAGTGACCTTGTTATCGATATGAACTGAACTCACTGATTCCCCACCAAAGCTTTAATTAACTGCCAAGGATAATAAAATCCACCAATGTCCAAGTTTCCAACAAACCTCAATGGCCAAGTATTCAAGAAGAGCTGTGCATGCACTAGGGTGTCATGTGAAGCTGAGGGAACAGTGGTACTCAGGCTACCCAACCCGCAGGTTTAAACCAGGCTTACTGGACGGGAATACAACTCTGGCAATCCTCTGACATCCACAAGAACACACATCCCCGTTGTCAGGGTCAAGAGCATCAGCTCTTGCRGGGTCAGGAGTATGAGCTATGCCTGCGTGGGTTGTGTCCACTAGGACTTAGGCAGGCAGGATCACAGAAAGCACAGATCCTGATAGCACTTGAGCACTTACCTCATTTATTTCTATCCTTTGCCCAGACATATCATACACATCACCTGCAAGCAAGAAAGACTGAGGTTATAGCCACAAACTCCAGATAAGTGCAGTCTCTGAGCTTCTCTACCACAAAAATTGGTTAAAGTGCTTTGAAGCTAGTATCTAATTAAGCATAAATATCTTGACATGGGCACTGGAGACTGATGATTCATATCAATCAGTTTCTATGTTAATCCATGACAAAATCCAGAGACTGACAGATGCTTGAAACACAAAGCAGTTACCATAAAAATGACTGGCATTTGGGTAAAGAAGAATTGGCTCAAGCTGAACCCACGTAGTGCTAGGCAGAAAATGAAGGTGCTTTCAGGATATGACTTCTCTTGTACCTTCCCTTTGGCATGTGAGACAAAACTCAGCTCCTGGATTGTATTGGGTTTGCAACAGTCCCTGGACTACCACAGAGAAGGAGTTGTCAAAGCCCATTCTTCCCATGCCTAGGTAGCAAGGCTGCTCTATTCATTTTCCCTGAAGTGATGATCTGGTCACAGAAATGGAAGACATCTCATCTCCAGGAAACACTATTGAAACTTCTTCTGCCTGAAGAAGAATTTCACTTGGAAGGTCTGGACTGTGCCCAGCCCAGCCAGATTCAACACTTCATTGAAATAAGATTGAAATTCAGTGAATTACATGAATGATAGATCCATACCTGCACCAGCAACCTCAGCTGTGACCAAAGTCAATTGTAGGTACTGGTACTCCCTCACAAAAGCCCTGAGGGTGTAGAAGAAACTCAGAAGTCATCTCTCCTGAGAACTGCACATCAGTTGATCCCCTAGGAACTGTAACAGGGAGGCTTTTAGACACCTCCTTCCCAATGGGAAGGTTAAGCCTGCAGAGTACCTTCCCTGGCAGCAGAACTAATTCATCCTTTCTAGCCTGGCTTTCCCAAATGCCCCTGAGCAGCAAATCCAAAGAAGTACATTCCTAGGAAGAAGCTAAGCGTTTAGAAAACTATAGGCAATAGACTGTCCACCATCGTTCCGCATATTTCTCATTCATTTCTTGAACCCACACCCTATATCTATGTTAGTGGTGACATCCACTTTGGAAAAGTCAACTAAGGACACATGAACGAACAGACTGAATATTTTTCAAACTGTTTAGCAGCACTAATGTTGGCTAGCATAGTAGCGCTGTCTGAGATATGGAGGTCTCCAAATATAGACAAAACAAGATTTATAGGAAGAAATAACTTCTTTTATTAGGCCAGCTGATAGCACTGAGAAAAAAAGACAACGTTCCTGCCACACTAGTCCGTCAGCAGGTCTGACACAGGCAAAACAAGCATCAGTCTATGAATAAGCGGTGACTAATTTCTCTGGGGATTCTAATGATGTTAATCAATTAGTCAGTTTGTGAATTGTTAGCACCTCTTGAGCAGTATGGAGAAAACTGCCCGGGGCCACACAACGAACGAGCCTTTTAGGTCAATGACTGTTAGGATCTAACAGAGGTAACAACTTTTATTTGCCATTTTTTCCAACTCCCTACAAACCTTTCTCTCTTCTAGTAGGTGAAGTATGTCAGGGCTAAAGACAAATGACCAGGCCATTGACTAGGTGCCGACCGAAGGTTCAGCTACCTGAACAGGATGTCGAAAACTGCTGCTCATGACATGAGAAATTGCTGAATGTGAGAGATAACAGTGTGAGAAGCTGACAAAATTTGCAGATAACCCCATGAGGGATGGCTGATTTCACGAGTGGTTAAGAGGGAGTTAGTTATGTGAGTTATGTGTTGTGTTTTGCAGGGTTAGCAATACCTGGGTAACCATGTCAATAATACCATGAAAGGCTGAGATTACCTAGGTAGTGATATCAGAAAGAAACAAATTTGAGTACAGATGTAGTAAAACTGGGACCAATGAGGAAAAAGTAATAAGGTGCAGGTTCTTTAGTTGGGATGATACTGGGGCAGAAAAAGGGAGGTAAAAGGGTGGCAAAAAGGGGAAACAAGGGACAGGAAAATGATATTAAGATATGCAAATGATGTAATCAGTGCTGTCCAGGCATCCCTGACAGGCAGCCTTGCACTTGATCACTGCAGCTTCTTAAAAGACACTCTCTTCTGGATATCACATTTAGTCTCTGTGGACCAAGAGGCATACAATGGAATAAAACTCAGAGAATAAGACAAATAGATAACATACCGTAGGATTTGCCATTGATGGAGCACTTGTTGAAACACATGATGTTCTGAGTGAGAGTTCCTGTTTTGTCTGAGAAGACGTACTTGATCTGCCCCAGCTCTTCATTGAGTGTAGTGGTACGGGCCTGAGCCGGCGTGTCATTCAGCGGATAATACATTTTACGGTCCCAGTCAATGTAGAAACTGTTACCCAAGCGTATAATCTCTACACTGGTGAAACAGAAAGAGAAGGTGATGGAATACTCATTAGTTTAAGGGACAAGATCTTTATCTTCAGCACCACCATTAGCGATTGCAATTAGAAGACAACTTTGAAGGTAATGACAGGGTGTACTCATCAGGTTGTCCTTAAATGGCCTGTAGTAAGCAATGCTGAAGCAAGTCCCGCTGAAATGATCTGTTAGGGTTATAGCAAATTCCTTTCCTTTATTTGTAAAACAACATCTTATAAATGTATTTGAAAAATTTCAGAATTTTCAGACTGAAAAGCGAGGCAGGAGCAGTGGGTTTCACTTGGTGCAGTTTCGGGAGTGGTGCTTGGATGGGGATGGTTTCCAGCAGGGCTCTGGGCTGGGCTGAGCCCAGTGCTGGGGAATGAGCACAGCCACGGCTCAAACAACCCAGAGCTCCACAACAAGCATTTGTAACAACCCAGAGCTCCACAACAAACATTCTGTAACTCAATACAACCAAGGAGCCCTATCAGCTCGCAGACCACATGAATTTCCACTTTGCTGCTGGTGTGACACACTGGACAGGAATGGGATTAATTCCTCATATTTACCAACACAAAAGAGAGTCTCAGTAGCAAAGCTGTCTGAAGAGTTAGGTGCAGTGATAAACTATACAGGCCTACTCAGTCTACACCCCAACCTCAAGGTCTTGACAACGTCACGGACACACTGCCTACTCCACCCCGCTTGCCTATCTGCAATAACTAACATAGCACTACATTCTCTGGGAAGTGGTGACAGTCACTCTGCTCATAGAGCACAAAGTACTATGCATCCTCAACCAGATTACACCTACTTACCTCGCAATCCACTCTTCACATGAGCCCTACAACCACCTCAAAAAATGTGCCATTCACTTTTTTTGATGGGCACTGCAAGTGGGAGAGAGCAAGATGCTACCAGTAACAGGCTACCAGTCTTAATCCTATAGCATCCTACACCTACACCTCCCCTTTAACTGCAAAATCATCCTTTCCTCTTCCAAGGCTCAATGCTGTCCCCACTCCAACCCTGACAAAGAAGAAAGAAGAAAGAAGAAAGAAGAAAGAAGAAAAGCATCATTGTGGTTGTGTGCCATCATCCACAACGGGGTTGCATTTGTGTCTAGGGAAAACGCTGCTCCCAGCTAAGGCAACAGCTAAACCTCTCCTAAGATGAAACATGAAAGGAGGTTCTGGCACGTACCTGACGTAGAGCGAAATTGGCACCACTGTGTTTAGAATGATCACGTATGACCAGAACATGAGGAAGCCGGAGTAGGAGGCAGAGTTGACGCCTTCTGCCCAGGGCAGATAGACCTGGAAGTAGTAGCCCTTATCATACTCCCAGATGCCATTGCCAATGGCTAGGATAAGGCACATCAGTGCTAAAAATGCAAAGATCTGAAAAAAAAAAAACCAAAATATTGCATTTTAGAAACAAGGTATTTAGTACGTACAGGTTAATCAGAAGACCCTAATGAGATTGGGTTGGACAGCCTGAATCACAGGAAAACGTTCCTAGGGGTGAAGGAGGAAAAACAGCAAAGTTAAGACACTTTTACCTCAAGGACAAAATTACACAATGCAGAGTCTGGCAATTTGGAATCACAAGACCTCAAACAGCTGGGGATTTAAGTCCCAAGCAGACACCTAAACCACGGTGTTCATGGGCAGCTGGCTGCGGAACGTCAAATCTCATTATAGGTGAGTTGAGCTGTGGGTCCTCAAACATCTGGCTGCACACTTGGGAATAGAAACTGCTTGGAGGACTTTACCTGGCCATTTGCTGGATGTATCATAGTTTTCTTCATCATTTCTGAAAAACTACTAAAGATAATTTGTAACACAGAAAATCCAGCACCGTGCAGGTTGGAATTCAGCACTGGATATCATTCTGATGGTTAAAGGAGAGTTAATCACTGACTCAGAACTAAAGGTTGCCTTGGTACCTGCCATAACAATCTGATTACATTTCCTTTGAACAAACAGAAAGCAACACTAACCAGTGATGTGTATCCTTGGACTTTAGAGAAGCCTACTTCCTGAAGCCTAAAGAAACCAGGGGAACAGCAACTGGGAAGAGAATTTCAAAGTGGGACACCTTAGTGAAAACTGGGACTTGCTCAGGAACACCATTTAATAGACACAAAAATATTACATAGGTCATAAAGAATTTTTGATTAAAAGAAAACAAGAACATAGCAATACAATTATGTGGAAAAGGATACAAAAAGAAGGGGGAGAAGGGAAGTTAATAGAAATTAATATAAACTGCAAGGAATTATAGAACTATGAATATCTAAGAGTCATATAAAATATCAAGAAAAGAAAACAGTAAGCTCATGAGCAGAGGTGTGGAAAAGGCAGACATTTTCAAGACAACAGTCATCCATGAACGAAGGAGGAAGGAAGCAGAAGAAARTATCTATCCCATATGATGTAGCAGATGGAAAAGACAGATTATCTTCTGTTACAAGGAACACTATGTGGCTAATAATAAGCGTTTTCAATCCAGTGGGTCCAGGTAAATAAAGATGAAAGCTTAGAGGGACTAGCTGAGAAATTCTCTTAACCAGTAAGGTTAATTTTTAACAATGCTTTGAAAACTGGGAAGCTCCACCATATTGAAAATCTGCTAATACAATTCCAGTATTTGAAAGGTAGAAATGGTGATCAAGGGAAAGATAAACTGAAGTTAGCTTGACATCATTTGTGGATAAATGATAATAAAAACAGTTCTGTTGATATGGACTTCTCCAAATATTTGACTTAAAACAACCAACATCCTCATAAAAATATGAAGATATGGAATCATCAGGCTGCACAATAGAGCAATTAAAAATCCGCTCTTGCAAGTATGGTCATTAGGGAGGAAATATCAGTAAGTTGGGTCATTATGTATAAGGCCACCCAGTAACAATCACATTACAACAGTAATCAACCTTTTTAAAAAACAATAATTGAGGTACAAACATTGCTGGTAAAGCCGATGATAGTTGTATTGCTGAGGTAATCTATGAGAGGAGGAAGGATACTTTCATGGAGTGATTTGAATCACTTGATTAAAAGTTCACATATGTCCAACTTGAATTTTAATACCAAGAAGCTGCTAAAAGGGGACCGCAGTAAGTAAAGGTGATGGGCTGAGTTTCAGGGGACATATTTATTTCCCACATCAGTAGTAGCTTTTCTATTTAGTTGTGGGAGGCCCAATAAATTACTCCACTTGTGAAATGGAGACAATATTGCTTGCTGGTAAGGAATGTGGTGCAGYGTTTTTAAACCTCTGTGACCAGCAGTAAAAACAGACTTTGTGCTGTTGTAATCATCATGACTTAAGGATATATGAGAGGCATCACCTGGGGACAGGTAATGTCCTTTTTTAAACAATAGACATAGACAGAGAAAATAGATAAGCCTGTCCATTTTTACAGATACTTCTGTTGGTCAAGTAAAAGATATTACTCCTCTCTGCAGACCTTGTCTGTTGTAAAAGAAATTAATTAGAAGAGCCAGCTGGCTCTCCTATCTTATCACTGTACCCTGAATGATTCCTCGCTGCCCCACAGGTTRAAAATTGTCAGTGAGTGGAATATCACAGTCCATGTAGGAAATTCAACGTATGATTTAGCAACAGAAATATACATGGGGCAAGACAGCAGCTGAAGTTTCCCATGTCACAGCTGCTCTTGTCTTCGACTGCACTTGCTTTATGTGCATTTTGCTTTATGTGCATTTTGCATGTCAATGCTCTTGTCCCTAACAGCTCAACTTGTGTGCAATACTCATGCAAGTTCACTAACATGCTGTTTGCTTTAAGACAAATGCAAAAGACCGAGCCATTAACAGCGGCCCTGGAGATTAATTTCTGTGCAGAGAAACAACTGTGTGCACGGTGTTGTAATCATAACCACAGCTCTGCAAAAGAAGGACGTGAAAAAACCCTGATCATAGGCTTGTGCATGCTCATGGGGCTTCCCTGCGTGAACATCCTCCCTCTCTGGGTCCTGCCCATGCGGTGCCTGCGAAAGATCCTCTGCAGGACTGAGTAGGATTTTTGTAAAGAGGAGGTGACTTTTGAGAAACATTTCCTGTTGGACTGTGAATTAAAACTGTCTTGGTTTCTTTATTGGCACTTTGAGTTCTGCTCCGGGATTTGAAGCAATAAGTTGTTTAAGAGATGAAGGTGACAGCCCTATTTCTCTGAAAACATGCTCCCCCAAGCCTGCTAAAGAGCAAGTTTTGGAGGAAAAAGCATTCCTGGAGCTGGAGGGTGCATCCCCAGTGGAGGAACATTCACTTCTCTCTCAGATCCCCAAGAAACACTTCCAAACATGAAAAAACAGCTATGGTTGCCATCTGGAAAGGTTCACTCCTGATTAACCCTTGTTGGGACAGACCAGGGCGACATTTAACCAGGACTCCGTTGGCAAGCCCTGCTTAAACATTGCTTTGTTTATGGACAATTAAACACAAAATAGCTTTGCCAGCGTTAACATGGAACAAGTTTCATTACACTTAAAATGAACTATTTATAGCAAGCTGTGGCTGCTTTCTATTTCCAAACTCAAGAGTGCAATATACTGCCTCTTTTTATGACCGCGCTTTGTAACCTTCGACCACCCAGTGAGCTGGAAGGAGCTGCTGCCACATTCCCTTGGGTGTGCAAAGAGCCTGGCACTTAGGGTAGGACAGAGCTTTACTTAGACACCAAAATGTTAGGTGCCTTAAAAATGTGTAAAGGAGAAAAACACACCCTTGGCTCCATCAGCGCCCAAGAACCCAGGCAGAGGCTGATGCAATCGGCTGCAACTTGTTCAGTTTTTTAAAACAGAGCCAGGAGGTAAATTCATCTCTCTTGTGTTCATGAAGAGAGGCCAAACAGACTGAAAGCTCTGGGTKGGACGCTTGACTTGTGAAAGGAGATTTAGCAAATCTTAATTGAATGCTAAATTCCGAGTTCCCTATTCAGTTTTTCTCTGCTCTGTTTCTGTGCCCTGTGGATCCCCCACAGCCCTACCCCACAGCCCCTCCTGCTCTCCAGCTAGAGCATAGCAGAACACCTACGAAAATGCAAAGTTTTTCAAATGCTTGCAAAATTTTGAATGTAAAAGGCCCTAACCTTGTTTGGTTTTGCTGTCCCCTTAAGTCTAAGGGAAGAAAACACTGAGGAAAACAAGCTGATGATGGTAATCAAGATTTTCACTTGGCGGAGATTGGTGTAAGGTTACTAAAGTCAAGGACATGTCCTTACTGTACATGGAGCAAGGACTCAAGAGGGCTTGAAGATGACCCTGGAGTGGCTCTCTGTGCTGTGGCACTGCTTTACAGCAAATACGCTCATGCAGATGTCCAGAACACTGCTTCACAGCTCTGGGAGTTGGGCTAACCGTTGCTGCTTTGGTACAATTTCAGTCTCACAGAGGCACAACTGGCTCTGTCCACTAACATCTCCCATCCCTGGGCCCACCTAAAGAGCTTTTGGGATCCTGAGAAAAAAGCAGGAGGACAGGGGCTGGGATAAAGTAGCAAGGTTGGAGAGTGGTGCCATCCTAGAGACGTTTATGCTATAAGCCGCAGTGCTGAGGAGGCGTGAAGTCACAGAGGGCAGGGAGAGCTCAGGATAGCCTTGCTGTGATGGACAGACTGCTGTTGGATGCCTTCTCCAGGGCTTGCTCCAGCACCTGGGGATGGATCCTGGCCCCAGCCTGGCTCTCAGGTTGGGCTGGAGAGCAAGGGCAGGAGGGAAGAAGAGGGAACAGTGGCCACCAGACCTTCCCAGTGTCATAAACTGAAGGTGGTGCAGCATGCATGAAAAACCATTACAAACTTGCACCCACAGGAGAATAAAAGCCTGAAACTAAAGAGCTTTTCTTCAAGCAACATTGAGTAAAGCAGTGTCAGAGTGTATGTCTTCCTCCCCTGAGTGGATTTGAACTCAAGCAGTAAAATCTTGGGACAGTCGGTAAAAGAATCACTGCCTCTGCCTGGAAGTATTTGCCATTTGTTAAAACCACTGACAAGCTTAGCCCTCAAATCAGATCTGTTTGCCCATTTGAGGAGAGTGCCTGCTATATAAGATTAGGGTTCTCAAATTTCCCAGCGGCTAAAAACACCAGTTTCCGAGTATTAATGAGACTATGTCTAATATTTTACCCTAATGTGTTAAGTCAGAAGCTGGCATCATGTAAATTAACAAACTCAATTACCAAATCCTATGCAGATATCACTAGAGATGCAAAGAAATCAGGAGGAAGATGGAGAACTGCTAACRTTTATTTAAATAGAAAATGACAAAATTACTAGGGAAAAAAGGCATTTGCAGGCTTCAAAGTGATTCTTACAAAAAAATGCAGAGCAAGGGAGAGCAGAGCAAATGAAAAGCTCAGAAGAAAGGTCCTTAATGCTGTCAATGTAATGGCCTTGCTTTGCAAGATGGGCTGGCAGAGGTGCTGCAGAACTCAGGCTGCTAATAAATTACTGCATAATTTTTCTTTTTATCATTAGTCACTTCTGATACTCCCTCATTTGTGTGGACAAAGAGGTGGAGCATCTGGAAATGATGAATACATCTGAAGAAATGAAGACATATTAATCAGACTTACCACCAACACAAGGACATTCATGAGCCGATCGATGCTCGTCCTTTTAAAAGTTGTTTTTCCACTGTTCTGCATCAGTTTGGTGTCTGGCCCTGGAGATGAAACACACTTGTGAATTTTAGTAATAAAGTTTAGCCACTCTAAAGCTGATTCCCTCTGAGGCCACACTGCGCTTTACAGCATAAATACCCATCACAGCTTTCTTGAAGGCAAGTACRTATACTTTACAGTGCCGGTAGGAAACTTAGGCAGAAAAAGGTTAAGTCATAATCATAGGACTATGTGGAGAGAGTTACATAAGGCCATTAATTCTGGATTTTGACCCTGCTCTCTTCTTTCAACAGTCAATCCTCCCTTTCAGGTTTAATTACTTTTCACAGAATACCTGATACGGCTGTGTTATTGGTGACATATTATACATCACCTCATATGTCTACAGCAGTATAGAAACAATAGAAGGTCTATGCTCATAAAAAGCATAGATCTAATGGTCTGCAATAATATTATTGATGACCCTGATATTCCAATATGGATTAAAATCACATAGAAATGATGTGGAATTTTTAATCAAATACACTTAAGAGTGAAAAATTTTGAACAAGCCTGGTGAGAGAAAGACTCCAATTGGCCCAGTGTGGGCCAGTAAAGGCAGATTTAATTCAGCTTTAATTCTTAAACAGATTTAATTCTTATATTCTTTCTTATTGATTCATCAAGACTTCTCTCGTGTACTTTGCTGCATGCATTTCTGAATTAAAAGACTACTTCTGCTTACTAAAGCACTTAATCAAGATGGAATTGGATGTTGTAGCATTTGCAATCCAGTTTTCTCTTATAGACCACTATAAAAAATCTCAGATTAAAATCCCCTGTAATATGCATAATTTCTAGCCTAGAGTTAAGCCAAGGGATCTCATGTATTGTTTTGCTTTTGTTCTTGTACCTGGTAGAAACATATTTTCCAAAGAGGAAAATACTTGGTTACTTTGTGCATACTGGGTGTGATGTACTTCCACGCTAGTGCTGCTGTGCTCTGCAATTCACATGTCAATTTTTCTACCTACCGGCATAAATAACAAGACCAAAGCACCATTCTGTGTTCCTAATAGTACAGCCCCTCAGCAACATCTTCTCATTGTCCAGGGCATATTTCTCTCCTCGAAGAGTAAGAGTTCCTGTGAACTTATCCAGTTTGTTATTTGGTGCCTCACATTTGACTTCACCTGTAAAAGGAAGGTAAAACCAAAAATAGAAATCTTGGCGCAGAAAGATGTCAGTCAATACTGCATTCTCAGCTGTTCCCCAGACAGGGAATATTTCACGCTGTAGCTGCAGTCCACTCCTGACTCTGTCATTCCCATCCTGTATCCTATATTTACTGATGTTTTGGGATATTGCTCCTTCCCCATATTCATGTCATAATCCAATGAACCACAATGAACTTGGATTTATCCTATTCTTTGAACATGGCAATTTTTTACTGGTAGAGAACAAAACAAAGTTTCCACAGCTTTTATGTGGGTGAGAAGAAATGTTGAACCAGCAACATACTTTTAATCCTTTCACAGCAAGTTCATAATGGTAGGATGTCACTGGATAATGTTAGCTGAAAGTGCTGACCTCACATAATTCCTATTCCATTTTCTTTAAAACTGCAGGAGCCCAAGCAAGAAAAATCATAACCTGAAGGCTGCAAAAGAGTAATTAAGTGAGGTGTCTTTGTTCACTGTTTTTTAATTTCATCTGTTTTATAACTTAAGTCCCAGTGGCACATGAAAAAAGATACTGCTACCTTCTTTGGCCATGCAGCTGACACTGTAAGTGATTGGAGAGCCTGTTTCTATTTCCATGCTTTATATTTATTTCTTGTAATAAAACGTGTTCACACAAAACTGTAAACACACATACTTTGGTATAAAAATGATTATTTAAATCAACATTTGCACCTGACATCTAAAAATTCAAAGCAGAGCCCTGTGGATGTATTGAAAAGAACTGGAAAATACAAATATGCCTTACTGAAAGGGAATCCAAGAGTTCAGTCTGTTCAGTTAATCAACGGGAACATTGAAGTTATTTTGATCGCAGGCTGCAAATATCTACATAAGGACTAGCATTTGCAGAGAATACAGCTCTTCCAGCTGTTCTCAGACAAAACACACCAGGCTCAAGAGACTGGAAAAAAAATCCAGAGAAGTCCAGAAGAAAAGTACAACTTTAAGTATTGTGGTAGTCTCCACCACTGCAAATTTTAAAATCAAGAATGGATGTTCTTTTCATAGAAAAGTAGCTCTACTCTAGGGCAGACAAATCATCAGACTTGAAACATGAAGCGATTAGGAAATTCTGTGACATAGGTGACATCAGAGCTCATACTAATAACTATGCTAATCTTCTGTTTTATCATCTAGTTAATCCAAGAACGATCAGGCCTGTACTCCATCATTTCTAAAAGTCTACAGTAACCAGACCCATCTCACTGCAGTCCTTGCAACCCCTTGAAAAGCACAAAGAAAACAGAGGCTTTGCAGTGCAACCTGAAACACAGCACAGCGAGACTTTGGTGAACGAAACCCAGGGCATGATCCCCACCAGGATGACTGTGCCTCTCCTCATGCCAGCTGTGGGACAACGCTCGTATGAGTACCTTGCATGTCAACATCCGCATCTGCTTTCCAGTAAGCGGGTGGGTCTGGGGTACTGATACACTGATTTTGAGATCAGAAGAGATTAATCCAAATTAGACCAATCACAAAAAAGTGAGAAGGTCTAGAGATTCACCTAATATACCTGCACTGACCCCAGTAACTCTGCAGCTGAAGATACCTCAGCAAGGCACCGTGCCTTCTGCCTCCTCCTCCCATTAACATTAAGATGATACCTGAATGCATTTCACCTGAAAGAGTTAAATACTGCCAAGTCTACATGTGATAAGTAGTAGGTAACCAAAAATTATTGTTTCCTTTCTCATCTCCCAGTTCCCCAAATCAAATAAGGAAGTTCAGCGTTTTGCAAGCATCTTCCTTATCTGAACCATCACGATGTCAACAAACATCATAACTCACATTAAGCATGCCACTGAGTGCCTGTATTTGCTGCTCAACCCTTTCCTCCCTTCCTGTCTTAAGAAGTAATCAGATAAAGAGTTACATAAATATTTAAATACTTCTACAGAGGTTTGCTGGGGAAATGCAAGGTTGGGTCTGATTCCAGGCACTCTTCCCAGTGCTCTGCCAAATATAAATCATCCTGGGAAACATTTTGTTCATTTTAAGTATTGCGAAGAGGCCACTTCTATTTACAATGTAACTAAAATAGAGATTTAAAGGACAAATAAATATTTGATAAAAAAGTTTTAATTTTCCAAAATATTTTGAAACATTATTTTAATTATGCAGTTTCAAGAATGCAGTATCCTTAGATAAGCATTAGACAGAAAATGCTTGAAAAATTATTTAAGGTGAGGATTTTGCTTACAAATTGATACACACTGGAGCCTCTTCAGGAAAATAAATAAGGCATGCACTCTGACTATTAACGTAAAGCATCTAACCGCACCTGTAAAAACGTATTTCTCAAGACCTAAAACACTCAGAACCTCAGCCATCACTTCAGAGAAACCCTGATGTACTGAGCTGACACTCAGCTGAGACTAAACACATTATTTCATAAAACCTCAATGTAGAAAGCAAAAGAAAAGCCCATGCCTTTGGATGACTCTACCAGAGACAGTCCCAGCTATGCTAACTCTCTGCCACTTCCCCACCATTTGTCCTGGAATCATCTAGGTATTTTGAAGAGAAGTTTTTAAAAATTATTTTTCCTCTTTATCTAAAAATATTTCCTGAGAGCCTGCAGTCCTTGAGACATTGCAAGTTCAGCAGCACTCACTCCACCCCTTTCCATACCGACTCTTCCCATAATCCTGCCCTCATACCTAAGCCAGCAGGGCACTGCGGAGCGTGCTAACACCACTTGGTCTGTTCCCCCATCCGCTCTCTGCAGACAGATGATGTGTGAGCATGCAGTATTCTGTTTTTGACAGGTCTGGCTCCTTTCTGTGTATGTGCTGCTATATATTCCCTGGTATCCAGTGATAGGATTTGTGGGAATGGTTCAAACTGCGCCAGGGGAGGTTTAGGCTGGATATTAGGAAGCATTTCTTTACTGAGAGGGTGGCCAAACACTGGAACAGGCTTCCTAGAGAGRTGGTCGATGCCCCATGCCTGTCAGTGTTTAACAGGCATTTGGACAATGCCCTTAATAACATGCTTTACCTTTTGGTCAGCCCTGAAGTGGTCAGGCAGTTGGACTAGATGATCATTGTAGGTCCCTTACAACGGAAATAGTGTATTCTATTCTATTCTATATTTGATATACGAAACAGTGCTAAAAAAGGACAAGTTGCCCATTAACCACATCTGCACTGCTTGTCTTTAAATATCTTAAAATGCAGTCTTTATTGTGGCATCGAGAGAGGAGAGAAACGCTGGCAGGGCAAGGCTTCAGGCTGGGAAGTAGTCACCTGTCCTGCGTGCACAGCTAGTCCTCGGGTCTGCACGGTGTCTGGAAAGTGCCGCTGTTTAGAAGCTAAATGTAATCGATGTATCAGCATTGCTGCATCAATGTAAAAGTGCAGTATGAAAATATTTTGAGATCAGAACTAAGCACGCAGTTTTGGGAAAACAGTATCCACTGTGCAATTACACGAACTCTTGTATTGAAGTTTGAGGTGGGTAGTCTCAACATGTACAGACAGATGCTAAAGAAAAGGGTGCAGCCAGAAGGAGAATTCCCACCAGTGCAGTTTCAGGTTATAGCCATACGCGGCACCGCGACCTGCAAGGGAAGGGCGATCTCTTTCTCCATGTATGCCGTTTATATCTGTTGTGCAGACTGCAACGTGCCCATTCTGTTTCCCTGCCGCTCCATCCAGAGGGCTCCTAGCAGGGGACAGCCTGGAAGGAAGACTCCCAGGCACTCTCTGGACTCTGGTGTTTGGGCAAATCCTCTGGAAAGTGACTTTTCCATGTAGACTCACCATTGAACTCTGTCAGTTTCTGAAGATCTTCTCCAAGCTCTGCAGTGACTGTCAGGGCCTGCTTCACCTTCAGGTTTGTTTCACTGTAACAAACAGCATCAGACAAAAAAGTGAACTGAAAGTCCTATCGAACTGAAAGCTTTCCCTGAAATTCACTTCTGCTCTTGAGGACAGTCTTCTTCCTTCGACATCTGATGGACCATGCCATCATCAGCCTTTTTTCCCTGGCCAAAGGGTGTAGCTGCCTCTTTCAGTTGCAAAGACAGGCAAGCCAGAGGAATTCTGGACATGGTACCATGGTACCAAAGAGAGTGAGGTGACTCTGTTTTCTCATTTTCACTACAAACTGCAAGACCAGGCACCTCAGCTCCCTGAGCAGCTCATTGCCTATCCTGCCACTCATACCATGCTGAATCCTGAAGTATCTGAGCACACAGGAGAGCTCTGGATCTTCTCCCATGGTATTCTGGTCCTGAGGAGTACTCAAGTCCTGGGACTAGCTAGCTGGGGAGTTTGAAATGCAATGTCAAAGAAACACTGCATTTGTTCAGGGCCTCCTGGCACTTGCATGTGCAGGAACTACAAGCTCATTTTCAGCAGAAATCAGACAGCGGAAGTCCAGAGGGCTGTCTGTAGGGTATTGGGAGAGACACGATTTCTTGATCTCTCTGGTCTTGCTTAGTCCTTCAAACTGATGCTAGCTCCAGGCAATGCAGAAAAGTAATGCAAATTGGGTCATAAAGATGAGGTCAGATCCAGTTTATTCCAATTAATACAAATTAGTTGCAGCCCTCTGACTTGTGGTCAGTTGTGCCCTGGAGTGAGCAACATTTGGAAGCCTTTGCAGTGTGCATGCATTAATATTATGGTATAGCAGTCCAAAGGAGATTACTGGATTTATTCATTGTGATTATCTCACCCAGATAATCTGGCTAAAAGAAAAGACTAAGGGAGACACAAGAAACAGAAAGCTTCTGCCAGTGACCTGGGATATTGCAAGAACACATGTCAATCTAACTCTCAGTGTTAGAAGAACTGTCACTAAAAATAAAAGGAAAAGTCCCTCCTGATGTGACATTTGCACTGAGAGAGGCAAAAGTATCCACCAGAAGATGTTATTTTCAAGATACCTACCCAAAGTTTATTCTATGTATTAGGAAACTCTTGCTACAAAAGCTATTGCAGGTAAGGTTGCAGCACCCAGGGTCACCAGAGAAGATTTAGCTTTACACTGGCAGCAGGCTCCCAAGGGCCAGGCTCACTTACCCGTCCAGTTCAGCTGTCTCAATGTATGTCAGGCTGTGCGGCTCACTGCTCGACAGTAACAGTAGATCGGCCTGAAGACGGACAGACAGACTTGGCATGAGTACACACGGTCAGAGGGCATGGCACCGCAATGCTACTTCTGGTTTCTGCACACTGCAAGTCTCTGAGGCAGTTATCATCACTACTGACTCATTTGCTTGTGAGTGATAAGAGTAATTACAGAGACTAACTGAGCAGGATGGAGAGAAACTGTACTCACCGTCACAAAGTTGTTGTTTTCTAGTTTTATTATATCCCCCACTTGGACATTCATCCATTTTTCATCCTTTAACCTGCAAGAMAACTCCTAGTAAGTAGGCACATAAAGCAAACACCACTTGGGAAAGTAGGGTACTCGGCTCTGCTCCTGAAGCCAGACTGTAGGTGCTGTTGATAAGATGGAGCAGGGTCTGCCATGATGTGGCCTGATCCATACTAAGCTAAGGGACCACCACAATACAAAAAAGCAGTAACAGTGGTTGGGGTGACCCGTGCAGGGTTGAGACCAGTCCCGACAACAGCAGCACACTCCATGTGCACTGTCCTTCTGTCTGGACTGACTACTCCATTCTGTCTCCTAAACGGCCACATTGTCTCAGAAAAAAACTCTACTTTGCATAACAGACTTCCCAAACACCTTGGAAAATTGCCAGTTGTGTTAGTTTTTCTAAGTGGTATTAAGGGCCAGAGCAACAGATCTGGTTCTGTGTGGGCCTGTCTGTCAGGAAGGTCAATGCAGGTGCTTTGGCTGTGCATGTGCCTAGCTAAGCCCCTGTCTGCAGTGGCCTTCACAGCACTAAGCAAGGTGTGCATGCAGACAGCCAGCTAAACTGCAAGCGCCAAYGTAACCAAGTCACGATAGGTGTGTATGCAAAATGTAGAGGTGAGAAATATCAAGAGCTATATCAAAACAGGACTGGGTATTCAAGCTTGAGTTCAGCTCAGCCTTGGTTTTTCAATGTTGGCTGGAGTTGGGCAGGACCTATGGTTTCCAGTTTTTGAACAAAGGCAAAATATTAGAAAATTTCTATTTCAATATATGTTTCCTAGACACAGTAACTAATACACAGTAAACTAAGAAACTGGTTTACTTAGCAGAAAGCACAAAAAGTATGTTCCTATTCTGCAGTTTCCAGTTATATTTGTAACTGTTTGATCATCTGTTGGAGTTTACACAACATACTGCTATCTATAGTACGGAAAAAAAAGTCACCAGAGACTTCACAGCTGTCTACAGCTGTGTCCTACGCACAGTTGGACTCCATGGAGCCACAAGTAAACACCACATCTGTCTGCCACAAAAGCCAAAGCCTCTGCTATTTTTTCTGCAGGAAAGAACAGTGCTAGCAGTACAATGTCCAAAGCACACAGCTGATATGTTTTGAGTATATCTAAGTCAGAAGTGCTACGCACACTTAAAGTATTATGACATGTATGAGGAAGCTATTCCTGCTTCTTAATTTAAAATAACTTGTTGATAATGCCTAGTTTTGCTTAATGCAGAAATAAATGCTATGAACATAAATGGACATGGGAAGATAGCCTTGCTTGTCACTTCTAGAGTAAAGAGTAAAATAATACAATACTCTCAAAGTATCACTTGTTTAAACAGATATATATATCCAGGAACGGAAGGAGTTTACTTTTTGTCAGTGCAAGGTCACAGCCATAATGTCTGCACTGATTGTGGTACTGTGTCTTGGGTTCATTAATCACATAGTTCAGAACTGCATGGTGAACTAATGTGTGAAAGACAATTCAATTTTTAATTGTTTAGTGATCCTTGGGAATCACACAGAAAAAAATTATTATTAATAAAATGCTCTTCCCAGTCAAAATTACAGCAAAAGAAAAAGGACTTACATGCCATTGATCAGGACTTGGACTGGGCGGTTGTTGACGTGTTTGTCGCTTTTGTGTCGATTCTGAAAATTTGATCAGTACATTAAAAGGCATTTCCAGGAAACCAAGCACACAAGATCTGTAGGCAGTTCATTAACATTTTAGGTTTTCACCCAGCTGGCTGAATGGGTCAGGTAGATTAGAGCCACAACTGAGTCATAGTCGAGCCCACGTTTACACTAGTAACATAGGGCATAACTGGACTGCAAAGAGCAACACGCAACATGGGGCTTGCTCTTGGAGGGAAGAAGGAGGGTAGAGCCTTATATGTCACTTAGCACAGTCCTGACTCAACCGATGTTGGTCCTGCCCATCACAGTTTTGTAAGCTAAGCACCCAGAGAAATCCATTCCTCTGCTCTGATATGGAAAGTGGCCACAGATGTTCTGGCATTGGTCCCTGGGAGAGCACCTCGCCACCTCTCACCTGTCTACTTGGAAAGTTGCACTGAGTCTTCATAGACCGTCAAAATTATTTAATAACGAGAGAAAATCAGATGATTAACGAGAGAAAATCAGAAAACTCAGCTCTAACGTCACCCCGTAAAGTCAATGGAACTTTGACCATGAGCTCTGATGGGAACAGACTTCGGCCAAAGCTGTGCAAGTTTGAAAAATCACACACAGGTTGTATGCTTACTTCCTACCAAATGTTTTTTCTGCCTACATTGCAGCTAGATGGCAGAGGATGAGTTCTCCAAAGTGGAAGCCTAAGAACAGATTTCTGTGCATGCGTCCAGACATATCTATTGGTGACCACATTTTCAGACATGCTGAGCAGTTTCAGAGAAAGTCAACAGAGCTGCTAGGCTGCTCAGCAATTTGGAAAATCTAGCTCCTTTTTGGGTAATGAACCATAGATTTGGGGATCTAATCTCAGACCCCATCTTGGCCACAGACCAGTTCTCCAACTGCCTGCCACTGGCTGTGTTTATTTTAAGTGGTTTGCTTTAGTCATTGTGCTGAAGAATCACAGGTAAATTCCAAAGTACAGGTCAGCAGTACAGATCTCACAAAATCATCGATGGCATCCTTGACTCCCGATACAGCCAGCACCAGCACTAGGGGCACCACCGTTGTAAACCAGGCCAGCGAGGAAATCTGAGGAATCAACTGTAGGAAGAAAAGATCTGAGTTGAGAAATTTCCTGCCAGTTCAGCAAACAGATGGAAACAAAACACTGTTTGTTTTCTGTGGAAGCTGCAGATAGCATTTTTCTATGACACCTGAATACAGAATAAAGACAGAAATGCAACTCTATCACTTATATTTGACCCCACAAAAGTGGGACAGCCAGGGAACCCACGCTTTGCTTACAAACCAAGCTGTAATTTAGGATATAAACATGGAGCTGTCAGGAAGTGCAGAGGGTTGCTCTTTCTTGTTGTTTGTAACATTAGGATTGCAAAGTCCCCAGTGGATTTCTCTGGAGGCACTGACATGGGCAAGCTTGCTGTGAGGGACCCAGAGCTATCTTGCACAAGGCCTGCCATGCAGAGCCTTCAAACACTTCTATTTTTTGTTTCAGTAACTCTTCACATTTTGCTGAAGTAAACTTCATATCAATAAACACCACACCTGTTGCCAGGGCTAACCTTGCTCTTCCAAGATCAACAGAGCCATTTTTGTTTCCCACATCTTTAATAGTGAGAGGACCCAAGAGTTGAAGGTGACTCTGTCATGCTTTTAGTGATGCAGAGATGGATGTCTTACCCCAGCATGGTTCTCCCCTTCCTCTGGAAGAACAGCACTGATGGTGGAAGCAATGTGATACCAGCATCACTGTGTCCATCAGATTGGATTTGGGCAGTGTCAACTCCGTGTGCATTGTGAAGTCAACATTTATGCCACTAAAACAGCTGCTTAAGGGTGGAGAGCTGCTCTTTGAGATTGCTCCTTCCRCTGCACTGTCACAACCCAGATCCTATAAGCACCACCAAATCCAGCCAGGAGGAATGACGTTTAGAGGCAAGCACAGCCCTGCTCAGCTGTGGAGGCTGCAGAGACACGTAACTGCTACCTTCTCACCTAACTGGGAATATGCACGTCCTCCTGGGCTGTGCCAAAGGAGTGGGGAGGCAGAGTCCCCACAGCCTACCCATCACATCCACTCCTGATGCAGGAAGAGATACTCCCAGTGCTACAGGGGTGGAGTGAGTGGGCAGAGGAGGGCAAAAACTAAATGGAGGAATATGTAAATGTAAAAGACTAATAGCTGCCCTCTTTAGCCTACCTTGATGCAGGTAGCAGAAAAAGCTGTATGCTTTTATATACTCCTAGATGGTTCAGCAAAAGACACAGCAGAATAATTTAAGGGAAATAGTTTGAAATACTATGAATTTGATAGACAAACAGCTAGAGTGCAGTACAACAACACAGGAACAGTGCTGTCAGCTTAGCTGAAAAGGCACTTTCGCTAGTTTCTTGAAAAACATACGTGGGCTGAAATCTCTCAAATTCATTCCCTGTAAATAAGCAAAGAAGATTGTATGTAGTTTGCTACAGGCTTAACAAAATTTTGCCTATGCTTTTTTGAGCTGAAATTGGAAAAAAGCATTTGAAAAAGGTAATTTTGCAAACTTGTGTGCACTGAAATGGTCAAATTTAAAATATCATACTTGAAACATAATCAAAATTATACCCTTTTTTTGATAATGTGTATTCCGGTATGACTCAGCAACAACAGAGTACACTGCATTTATCCATATTCTAGCAAAGTGCAAAGGGGCAGAAATCCTGATATCAATTTCTCTGGTGTGTTCAGCTTTCAGACAGAGTAGTATTACCAACAGCGATGGGCAAAGTGCAACTCAATGCCATTATGAGCCACAGGGTCCAATAGTGTTGCCACTGTCTGACACGCTCCATATTAGACGCCTTCCTCACTCTGCCAAGCAAGGAGCAGCAATATTCAGCTTTATGCAAACTAGCTCCAACCTTGAGCCTTCCTGATGTTATATCCTTCCTTCCCAGGGAAACAGTACAGGTTACAAATTTGTTCTTCTTCTTGCTGCTTCCTTTGAGACTGCCAATGGAATTTGCCTTTAAACCTATGGATGAGAGACAACCTCCTTTTGTACTACAGGAGGAATAATTAATGCAAATCCGAGGACAGCCAGGAGCACTCGGATGTAGACACAAAGGGGTAGTAGGACAGGGCATGAAAAAGGCACACAATTTGTTGAAAACTTTAATTAAATTTTTTTCTTGATTTAGTTCAAACCCTCAAATCCAAAGGTAAGAGAGGAAATGGCTTTTCTCTGCCCTACTTTCTATCTAATTTAATGTTTTACTAAGACGCTACTTCATAACAGGGACATAGCTTGCACTTTATTACAGCTATCAATATATAGACCAGCTTTGATAACAGACAACACAATCTGCCAGAAACAGCACAGAGAATTCATACCTGCAAAATCAGCAAGAAAAGAAAGTAAGCATTGGCTATTCGCTGAAACTGTTCAAACAGGTTGAGAGGCAGGAAACTGAAGAAGTTGTATTTCGATGTTTTAATTGAATTGTTCTGTAGGGAAAAAAAGGAAAATAAATAGGATTGGTAAAACAGGAAACAAAATTACAGCACAACCCATTTCAACTGTGTTTTTACTTGCTTATATTTAGCAATAGCATTGTTTCCAACAGCAGCTCAAAAAACATTTCCTTTTCCCCCACACAATCATGCCAAGCCTGGATAAACAGAGAGAATTCCTCTCGGAATTGGTGAAAACATGATGCTCAGTTTATACCAGTGCAACTGCAGGTAGATACAGGTACATATAGTTGCTCACAAACAGAGATGCATCTTTGCTTTATTAATTGTCTTCCTACTTACACGATACACAAATAGAATTAAAAACTGTAACCAGAACACAACAATTTTGCTGGTAGTGTCTACAAAGCAGTGTCAGAAAACACACGCTAGGTCAATTATCTATAACTTGTCTGAGACTTTGAAGCACGATCCGGGTGGACAACCCCACAGGAGCTATAGGTCCTCCCAGGAGCAGAACATGACATTATTATTTTCAGCTGATTCAGCAGCCTCTCAAGTCAGCAACTTGGAGAGGTGGCTTTTTTCTATTCCACAAAGATCGCTTGAATGTGGTGTTGTGCAAACAGCCACTAATACAAGAACTCACCATTTCAGTAAGCAAGTTGCAGTTTTGTTCCCTATTTCCAGTTTCCTTTTCTAATTGCAGACGGCCCCTCCAGTCACAAGCAATGGCTGCTCCCCTATCTGTCTTCAAACCAGAGAAAGACCCAAGCTCGAGATTACAGAACTGGGTATTTTCTTTCCAGAGGATCAGAGCACTCTGGTCCAATTCTTGCCATCTGATAGACAGGCTCAATCCATCATACTGAGCCCACTAGCTTGGGCTGTCCCTTCAGTTTTTAGGTGTGCTAGACTTTCTTTTCATATGAAGTTTAACAAGCACTCATCCAGGTTTAGTCCTGGAAGCATGTATGCCATCTGTTGCCAGCACATCTAAAATTTCCCCCCTAGAAGCTCTCCAGAAGATGCCTATTAACCCCCTCCCAGGGAACCTAAGGTGTGACAGCACAAGGAGGCAGATATTACACAGTGCACCTTCACTCAGTAATAGATTTGCTGGTTCAACGGAAGAGAAAATGGTGATTGCAGTACTGTAATAGCCTTTAGATATTGCTAAGCTGGTGGGAGGACAGGAGCTACTAAGTATGAGTCACAGACCACTTCCAATCCATGCATTAATCCAGGATCTCGACATCTAAACAGACACACATCAGCATGTTTCCACCATTAAACCAATTATTTAAGATTACCACTGTAAGGTGTGTATGGGGGAAGCTATTCCATTTTAGGCAGTTACTGTATTTCGCTATGTCCAGACACAAAGTACAGCAACATTCTTCAGCATTAACTTCATGTTTTACCCCTTGTACAAGCCAATGAATAAGTCTCTAAAAGAATAGAGATGGAAACGCCCTTCATGGAAGAGCTAGCCAAATCCTCCCGTTGATTGCACTCCAGCAAGAAAAGATGTTTATCAGTGATCATCATATAAACAATATTGCCTGTTTCCTGGCATCATGTAGGCATCTCCGGGTGTGGTTAACTCTGCCTGTGTTCTAAATGTCATGAAACATAGTTAAATTTGGTTTATTTCAAAATTCTTCACCATGGGATATGTGCTGCACACAGGCTCCATGGACACTGCTAAAACAGAAGCAATGGAATAGCAGCATTCTCTGTAAACCCAACTTAGAGAACTAAATTGCTTGACAAGTCTGTGTCCGCCAGACACTAAGTCTGGCAGAGTTTTTAATAAAAACTGGATCTGAAGATCCTGCCCACTAATCTGAAGAAAAATATCACGGTCACTTACTTAAAAAAAGAGAAGACATTAGCTGCAGGAAAAAGTAAGTACAGGGGACCCAACCTTTGTGCATCAAGAGATTTCAGAGGGTCACATATAACATGGGAAAAACTACTCAGTAAACACTCACATAAAGTTTATAGATCTTTGCCTGCAAAAATCTCAGAGGGGGATAAGAAAAGAATGGGAGTGGTTTATTTCAATTCCTGCCTTCTATTTCTGTCCATTAATTACGTCAGGAAAACCACTGAATGAACCAGAGCCATTCATTTTGTTTCCTATTGCCATTAGGCATGGTAAAAACCCCAGACATAACAGCTTCCAAATGCTTAACTGCAGGAATCTGGACATCCCATATTTTCTCCGTAGTAGTTCAGGATCGTAATATTGTTTGACACACACTGTCACGCCGCAGACCTCAGGGTAAGGACAGGGTGTATTATAGTGGATCTTCTCATTATTCTAGAATCTATAATTAAAACTAAGCACTAGGAAAAGAGAATTCTTCATAAACACTATGAAGATTTCTAATTCAACAACTTGTTCATAGCCCTCAGGGTATAAAGGATTATCAGTATTAAATGATAAAAACAAACTAGGGAAAACTTCAGCCTTTCCAATTCAAAGCTCTGCATTCCCACATCATGGATACAGCTGAAGCTCTGTGTAAGATATCATTTATGTTTTCATGCAATACGCCAGGGCTGTGTGCTTTGACAGCTCGGGCTCTCGGTTGACTACAGGGAAATCTCAGTTGGCCTCTGCACTTGCTCTTATCCTACTCCATGATGCTTAACACCATCACACCCTGTCACTCCTTTAGAGCTGTTCCACCTCTGGGGTGGAAGGGGTACTACGGGAACCTGCAGCACCGCAGTGTGTTAAACAGTCCATACGCAGCCATCATTTTATAAGCAATGCCTCTAAGGAATCATCTGCCTTACCTCCTCCATGCTCTGCTTTCAGTGAGGGAGAGTCCCATATAGGAAAAGTGATGGAGAGGAAATAACTTTGAAGCAGCAATTAAGTATTAAGAGGCCTCACAGGAACTTCTGGTTCTCCTATAGATTTATAAAAACCAAACATCTAAGAAAAGCAGCTCTATGGGCCAAGCAAAGAGATGGGAATTGGGAGCTTTACACTTACTCCCAGATCTGCCCTAGACTTCTGGTTGACCAGGGGCCACCCCTGCGTGCACCTGCATCCTAAATCAATAGGCTCGAGCGTGGTTACCCACCATCAGCCTCAAGCTCTCCAGATGCGAAGCTTGACACGAGAGCAACGTAGTCTGTGGGTGAGGGATTATTCTCATCTGCTCTTTTCAGGGGCTAGATTCACACCTCCTGGAGGTGTGACTCCACCGAAATGCTGTCCCTAAGAATAGTGCTCATCGCGCCACAGTTACACAAGTCCAGATCTGGCAGATGAGCTGTTACTTTGGGGGTGTTTTCAGAAGCCCGTCTGTGACGTCCAAACGCGGGCAAACGCTCAGCAGATGGCTCCTACCTTTGTTCACTGAGCAAACAAATCATCTCCTCACCATAAAACTCACTGGAAATAAGAGAGACTGCTGCTTTTGTGGCTAGATTACAGGGGCTAAATGGTGATACCCAGAAAAGGCAGGGTATGGCAGGGTATTAACCATCTGAATTTATACTCCTGGCTCAGTGACATATTAGTTTCTAGCAGCTGGACAACCTGGCCCAAAGCAAATTCTAGCAAAACCTTGGTGATCCCGCAGGAACGTGTTGTGCCACGACACCTGGCAATTTCACTGGTACTGTGTAGCACAAGGTACAGACCGATGAAGGAACTGAGAAGCAGAAATGGCATTCCCAGGTGCTTTGATAAAGCCTTGCAAGGAGGCAGCAGGAGCGCAATTCAGTGGCACTTTGTTTAACTGCAGCAGTGCAATTTGAAAGCACGCAGATGCCATATGCAGAAATGTGACCATAGGGCTGCGAATGTGCTCGAGGACATATTTAATAAACGCATGTAACAGGGCATGTGGTGCCATGGAGGCTTTGTTTTCATAGGGAGTACAGAATAGTCAGACCAAATCAGTTTTAAGCCTACCAAGTTCACTGCCTTATTCCTGATGGTGGGCAGCAGCCCCAACTCAACAGAAGACTGAGAAAGGCCAACAGGATGCTGATGGGGTTCATCTGGTCCCTGTAAAGATCTCATCCAGAATCCCAGAAGTAAAAGACTGGCCAAACACCAGAAATAAAAAGATCTATATCCAACCCACAATCCTCTCTCTTTTTTCCCTTTTTTCTTCTTTTTTCTTCTTTTTCTTTTTAACAGCTTTGGGAATTTCTTACATATGTAACCCCTCAACCCCCTGTTGGCAGCAATAATGAAGTGAGTTCCAGGATCCCGTCACATGTTGGGTATTCCAGGAAAATCTCTAGGAAAATGTGGTCACTGGTTGTATTTTCCTATGCTGTTCCTTCTGCCTGGTGTCATCCTGTTACAGAGCAGTTAATCATCACTGTGGTGAGTGTCATCATCATGGTGGTGCAGAGGAGGACACGGAGGCAGACAGAGGTGGCATGGCTTGACAACCTCATGCCATCACTCACAAACAGGCCAAGTACGGGATCTAAAGGTCTTGTCTCTTAGTCATCTCTTTCGACTGCACTGCCTTCTCCTCCCGCTCAGCTCAGTACCTGAAGCTGCTGCCAGGCAGGGAGGAGAAGTGAAGGGGAAGGCAGAGCGCTGCCAAGTGGTGCTGAGGAGGCAAACTCAAACAACTGTACCCTGTTCATTAAGGTCTCACACAACCAGACTCCCAACCAGTACAGTTTTGTCTCCATGAGGTTTAACCTAAGATGAAGAGTGGAGGACTTGGTCCAAAAGAGTCTATGGCCTTCACCGCAGCTCATGTCTGGCACAGCTCAACCTTTCTGTGCTTGTCAGGGCCCTAATATGCCTTAAGGGCCTTGACCTCACCTGGCGTCTCCATTCACAAGCCCTGTCCAGGGCTCAGGAGCTCACTTAAGCCCAGCCGTGGACCTTCATTCCTTGCCCGCGCTACGTTGTAGGAGTACCAGTCTCCAGCGACATCTGTCCTAGTTTCCCAGATGGACCTATCCAGCTCTGCCTCCTGGATGGATCTTGGACCTACAGTGTAGTCTTGTCTTCAGCCCTGTCTCCCGCCGCTCCTGACTGGGCTCCCTAGATGGACCCTGCACCTGGTTCATCACCTCACCTTGTCTAGGATGGTCAGGATGGGCCCCATGACTAGCATCCTGCCCTGACCCCCCTGACCAGATGCTGCAGGACTGCACCCTGGTCAGTGAGGGCATTGCCTGTGCTGGGGTGACCCTCAGCTCCCAGCTCATCCCCTCTCATAGGGCAGCCCTGACAGTGCCTCAGCTGCTGCTGTAGCTATTCCTTCAGGGGCTATTCAGACCACTTTTCACATGATCAGACAACACTCCCTTCAGCCTTGAGCGTGATGAACACTGGGAAACATTTACAGGTTGAGATGGGAAGAGAGGGTAACCATTGCCACCATCCTGACCACACTGACAAGGTCCTTGAGGATAACCCACCAGGCATCCTTCTCAGATCCAAGCACGCAAATGGAGGAGGTGGAGCAGAGTCTGAGCCCACTACCAGAGCTCCTTGCTCGCCGATTAAATTTCAAAGAGATAAGAACCCAGCCGCTGATCCAGCCCAGGGCAATGTGTATTGGTCATAGGAAGTTATATACATCCCTCCTATTTCACTAGAGAATTCATCAGGTGACCAGGGAGAACAAAAGCAGGGTCCAAGCAGCCCCCTCGCTGCTGGTCCTGCAGAAAGGATGCTGGTTTGACCCTAGATCCTGATCCAAGATGAAATTTGTCATTGACTCATGGGCCCTGCATTTCCTCTCCTATTGTCTGAAAGCCAATTTCGAAGTTGTTTTCACAGCCCTTCGTGACGTCCCAGTGCAGCTGTGCTAAATTCCAATGTGAAAGCAAAGAAATAAAAGGGAATTGGGATCAGAGAGAACATTATAAGCCTTCAGAAGAGATTTTCTTCTCCAGAGTGTTGACAGACAGAGAGCCCATCGTGGTGGACCCACACGGGGCAGTCCCCTCTGCAGCTGTGCTGGGGACAGTGCAGACAGACTGGGGACAGTGCAGACAGATTGAATTGCCTCAGGTAAGAATGTTGATTAAAGTCCTTAAATCTTGCTGGACCACATCTGGCACCCTGCTTTTCACTTTATTTCAGTCTTTACACAAGCAAATCTCTTACTGAAGTCAGGAAGGATCTTCCTGTCTGCAGTGTGAACAAACACGGGATTAGGACTTGACGTTTCATTTTTACTGACCTATATTGAGTCCGTTTTTGTGCTGCACTAAGTGCCTTTGCATGCCACTCATTCACACTTGGTTTCTGAGTCATTCCTAACTAATTTTGTGAGCTGGTGGGTAGTACATACCTTCACACTCAGCCCTTCCAGTTAACTGCACAGCACTTTGTTTTAAAGTTTGCTTTATTTTTTGTAAGCTACTGTGTTCTTGCTGTGCAGGATAAGGCCAAGGATGTCTGGGGTTGCATCAGACTGAAAGCTCTAGTTTCAGCTTCAGTCTTCACACTAAGTCCGAATAAATCCTGACCTACTCAAGCACTGCCACTGCTTGAAGCTGCTGCCCTTAACCACAGGCATCTCCTATTATTTAATCACAGCAAAAATCATCAGAAGACACATAAGAGGCTTCTTCAGATAAGAGACACTTCCCTTGTCCCCCTCCCAGTCTGTACTGCCTCTGTTCACACAGATGAAGGAGACCACCCCAATCTTCCAGCCCACTGCATGACACATCTCATATGCCCACGGGGCGCATCCAGTTCTTCCTCTGAAACTGTTCCTTGGCATCACCGTAGAGCCTCTGTGTTAAGGGGATTTGCACTACGTGCAGCTCCTATCCACCTTTTATCCTCATCCTACCCTATCAGTCCAGCCTCCCGCACTGTCCAACCCTCCTGCCCAGCTGGCGCTCAGCTAAAGAGGCTCCGTGGCTGGAGCAGCGTGGCAGGGACACACTGCAGCTTGGTCTCTCACGTTTTTTCTGATGAGCTCTGGGAGGGAATTTGCCCTCTGAAGTCTCCTGCAAGTCCAAGTGTGATGGATCTGGACGTGCCCTTGCACGCATTGGCAGACACGGCTTTCCACAGTGCAGCATCAGGTTCCTGCAAAGCTGGTTTGAGCGTATTCAGGAGTCTTGCTTCATACCAGGAGGGCCAGCTTTCAGTAGCTGCCAGAGCTGATGTCAGACTCCACACACAATAGAGTTTTCAAGTCTTTCTCAGCTCCTCTCTTCTCCCTTCACAGATATCCTGTAGACTTTGCACTGGGAAGGGATGATAACCACCAACTATTCAGGGACAACACACCACCTCTGATTGTACTTCCCGGTTCTCACTGAGACTAAACGAGGACAAAGCATCTCTGTACCTTTGATCTATGCCTACATAATAGAAACTCTCTTTTTAGTGAAAGGCTTGAACCTTCACACCAGCTGCAACATACAGCCTGGCCGCAGCAGTAAGGCAATACACTACGCCTCTGTTTGCATTTCCCTTTCTTTTCCTTACTGGCCTTTCTCAGCGACTGGCTCACCCTAAAGAAACATTTACTGCCTCACTTAGCTTTGTTACAAGAACCTGTTCTATAGGTTTTATGGCTCACATGGCCTTAAGTTACCAAGTAAAGTAAACCTCACTCCTGTGGCTTTCACTGTTTAAAATACTTTCTAAGCTTTGTTATATTGCTGGGTTTCCTTCCAGTTTCTGCCCAATGGCCCTTTTATCTGGCTGGAATAGCTATTGGTGCAACCTTCCATGTGCCTCAAGAGAAGACAAGATGCCTGTGCAGGAGGACAAGGACTAATGGTCCTCACTGTGGGACCAAGAGCTGGAGGACAGCTGTTCTCCTGGCTCTATAAAGAAGACTCAAATCACCATGTGGCTGCCCATGTATGCTGATTCTCCTGTCCCAAAGAGCTGAGCACCACAATGAAGCACAGACAGTCCAAACGCTTCTGTTGTTTGCTTGTACACTGGTCAAATTAAATACATGAGGGTGGGAAGACATATTGAGGGAGGACTGTGGCTGCAGGAGACAGAAATTACTCTGTCCAGAAAATTTCAGCATGCTGAGAGACAACTGAGCCTAATAGCTGCTGTGCCTGAGCACTCCAGGGCAGGCTCCGGCATTCGGACAGGCTTGGTCCCCCTGGACCACATCCTAGTGCTTAGCAGTGCAACCGCACCATGTTCAGACAAATCTGAATGTGAGGAAGGGGCCCAGATTTGACCCTTTCAGTGGACTACAGGACTGGAAGAGATAACTTTCAGGAGCATCATGCATATGTTGATGGGAGGGTACCAGGAGACTCTCCCTTTTTGGCATCTCCAGATGCACCCAGCAATCTATAGCATGGGATCTGAAGTAACTTAGGAGCAAGGTTAGTCCTTTTCATACACCATAGTGATGTGCATTTAATAAACTGAACTTTTACCAGGACTTACTGGAAATAAGCAGCCCAGGACATGATGTCCAGCCCCATACAGTTAGAGCAGTGCTTGCATCACCACTTAAAGTCTTTTAGTACCTCATCACCCACTCACCACTTCAAGGCTTGGCTCTTTCTGGACAGTTTTCTAGATTTCCTAAGCCTCAGTCTACACTGGACTCCAGAAATCACGAGCCACAGCTGACTAAAATGAGGGGTAGGATTACTGAAACTCACTCCCAAGTTTCAACAGATTATATTGAGCTGGCTTTTTGGCTGCCTCCACTTTCACACCTAATCAATAGACTCTTATGGAAACCCTCCAGAGCTCTCCTTAATTTTGGTTATTTGCAAATCCTTGGGCATGTAAGCAATCAGCTGGGAAGCAGTGACATGCAAAGTCAGCCTTATGAATGGCTTTTCACAGAAATAGGCTCAGAACCAGAAGAGTTGCTTGTTCTCTCTACCCTGACATCATTGTACATCTCCCTCCTGCTTCCTTGCCCCACTGCTGCACATAGTCTACATTGCAATCATTCAATGAAAGATCACAAAACCGTATGTAGTGGCAATACCCACCCCAGTACTCTACTGGCAGGTTCTGTGCAAATCAAATGCGCTTTCCCAGTCTCAAATCACCAGGCTTGATAAGGCATTCGTGCTGCATAGTCCTTTACATATATTAACTACAACACATTTCATATTCAGGACACGTGCACCAGCTCCGTACGTAGAAGTCTCTAACCTGTGTTGGTTAGTTCATGGATGAAAGGTGACCACTGAAAACCATCCAGTTCATGTTGCCACAGATCAGCTACATTAAGATCTTTAGTCAAAGCTGTTGGCAAGTCAGACTTTCTCACAAGAAATTACAGTGATCTGAAATGCTGAGTTTTTCCAGTTCTTACTGAGAAAATACTTGTGATGTTCCTAAACCAAAACATGATTCAAAGGAGCTCCTGAGTAAAACTGAAGGATGAATTTCACCACTGGAATTCAGATATGCAGAGGACAAAAATTCACAAAACTCATTTCAATATCACTTGGCAGCTGCAAACGCTTTGAAGAATGAAGCTTCAGGATCATCTCAAGCAGGAGATGACCCTGCAGCCAGGCAGTACAGGTCTAGCAACTGAGCTATCCCTCCTCTGCACACAGTGTCAGCAAATGGTCCACAAGCTTTGGAAATCAAGTTGCCAAAGGGGCTGCCTGGCACCGTAGCCTGGCAGACCTGGGTCACCACCAGCCCATGTCATGATGCTTCTTGGAGTCACAGATTTCATGGCACAATGTGAACCTAAGTAGGCTGTTGAGGAGCTGGAAATAAAGCTGGCAGGAAGCCAAAAAGGCCAGATTCAAAACCTTCCTGCCAGAGAGGATTTCACTACAAGAGCTGAGGAACTGACACATTTCCTTTCATGTTCTACTTTAAATGGAGACACGTTTCCAACAGAAAACTCCCCGCAGGATCCTTTATTGAAAGGCCTTGGAGCCTGATCCTGCAAACACTTTGACTCACAAATAATTTTCTGGAAGTGTGTAAAGTCACCGTGTTATGCTTTTCCGGCATTAGATCTCCTTCAACTGCCCATTCGCAGGGTTGACTCCAAAGGCAGAGCTCCCTATGGTTGAGCAATGAACCATCTCTGATGGTTCATCTGGCACATGTTTGCCTTGTTTGCAGAGTCACAGCTAGCGTGCAGTCATGTCACCCCCTTGAAACAACATTCAAGACATGAAGCAGATGTAGCTACATCTGTGACTACATCTGCATGAAACAACATATGCTGGTTACTTACAGCATATTCAAACTGCAGATTAAAATCCCGGTTGTTTGCTTGAAGTTGTCTCTCTTCCTCTGTGAAGAAGAGGAAACACATCAGACATGCTTGAAGGTAAGCAGAGTCAATACAGATATGAATGAAGCATCAGAAAACACAAGCAGAGCTGCTAAAAGATATTGTCACCAGGAATCTGTGCTCTGGGCTAACCACCCCATGTCAGGTAATTGAAGAGGCTGGTGACACTGATAGAGCAGCACTGTGGACTGGTACCATAGCACTCTAAGCCCATACTCCAAGTCTCCTCTGCCCACAACCCACTGCAATGCCAGCACTGGTTTTACAGCTTGTTCACCTTCTCCTAGGTAAGAATTACCACTTAACTAGTGGTGCTTACTATTCCTGCCCTGCTCCATCTCTTCCCCCTGAAGTCTCTGGGGCTGTTGCCATCAGCCTACAGTTAGCGCCCTTCCTCCAGTAGAAGTGCATCTCCTAGCATCATCCCACAGATGGGACATGGTTATCATGAAATCAAAAACTACTGGAAGGGATTTCAAAAGGTCATCATATCTATCCTCTACCTCAAGACAGGGTTGTGCTTGTCGCTCCCAATAAATGTCCTAGAAAGCTCCAGTGATGGCTGTTCTTCAGACTGCCTATTCCATGACTGCAATGTTCTTCCCCTGCGGGAGTTTTTCCCCATTATCTGACATAAAACTCATTACTTCAATTTAAACAAATTATGTCTTCTCCTGGGATGGTCAACAGTGCTCTTCTGCTTCCCCTCAGTTCCTTGTTTTACTTGCCAAGGACGCAGAGCACAGATGAGTTCATTATGTATTGAAGGCTGTTATGCCGTACTGTAGTCCTCTCTTCCCAGGGGTAAGCAACTCCAGTTTCTTCAGTCACTTCTCATGGGTCAGTCTGTCAGAAGTAGTATCACTCCTGCTGCTCTCCAGTGGGCTTCCCAGCTAGTTCACCTCATTCTGGATGCGCAGTGGCCAAAATGGGCCATAGTTTGCAGCTGAGGCCTTACCAAAGCTGACGGGAGCACAAGGGACACTCCACCTGTCTTGTAGACTGCATATTTGACATGGGAATTCACGTAGAAGTAATTTAAAATAATATCCTTATGCACCACCAGCACGCAGCTGACGGCATTCCAGAATATCATCCATTTTGGCAGATCCTTTCTGGCAGAGACGATGCCTCATCAGGCAATGCAAGTCTTTCATTTGTCCTTGCTGAACTGCATCCAAATTTTTTCAGACTATTTCTCCAACTAGTCTATTCGAATCCTATCTTTCAGTGTGCTTGTAGCTCCTGCCAGCGTGATGCCATTTGCAGATTTACTAAGTGTGTTCTTTATTCTGCCAGCCAAGATGTAGAAGAAAATACTGAATACCAGACTGAGGACACATCCCTGATGAATCTCTCAAGTTTCATAATCAGTCATTGATAACTATTGTCAGTGTACTTTTTTTCTGAAAAGTCTGGCACTCACTGTATGGTGATTTTATCTCGAGCATGTATCTCCAGTTTACTTGCAAAAATGCCATAAGTGACAGTCAAGATACATGACAGCTATTTAAGGCTTTTTCACTAGCCCTCTGGCTACTACTAATACAGAATTAATTTTGGTTTGATGCAGTTTTTCAGGACTGCTGACTGTTAATCATCTCTTCCCCACACACACACTTCTAGTTACTTTGAAGTGGTTTGTTGGATTGTTTCAACCTTTACCCAAGAAGTGAAGCCAATACATCTATAATCGCTCAGCTTTTCTTTTTCCCCTGTTTCAAGATAGATGCTGTGCTTGCTCTTTTCCCAGTCTTCTGACCTTTGCCTGTCTGCGCACCAGAAACTCTCAAAGGCAGCATTGCTCCGGGCCATGCTCTACCTTACCTAGCCAACCCATTCCATCTCTATTCCAGCGCAGAACCTTCCCCCTTCTCTTCTGTTTCTGGCAACTATTATTTAGATGTCTAAAGAAAAAATAAAACAAAAAAACCCAAAAAAAACAAACCAAAACAAAACAAAACCCAGATTTCTTAGCGTTATTTGTTAGGCTTTTTTCACTGAGTAGCAGACATAAACCGTCTTTGATCTCCCTCTTACTAGAAGGGTTACAGAACCCCAGAGATCCCAACTCTTAAAGAACAACTTTTATTGCTCTTTATGTCCTCGATAGCTTTTTCTCGCTTTGAGCCTTTGCCACGCAGTTTGTGCTGGATGAAACAAGCCGCTTTGCACCTTCTAGAGGCATCCTTCCTCTGCCTGACGTGAATGAGGAGCTTGTGATTTTGCCATTTCACTCAACCCTCTGAGCCTTTCCCTGAAAGATGAGAACTTATACCTGTGCCCTTAATATCAGTTATTTAAGGAAATGACAGCTCTGCTTAATTCTCTCTCCACCCCAGATTTCCTTCCCATGAGATCTCAGTTACTAGTTCTTCATATTTACTGAAGATTTCCTTCTTGAAGTCCATTTTAAACACTTTGCTATTGTCACTTTTTCCTAACTATCATACCGCCATTTCATAATCACTCCCATTTACACTCCCTTGTGCTTTCACAGGACCAGCCAGCTCCTCCCTGTTGGAGGGAATTAGTTCTGGAACAGCCTCCTCTCTAGCTCCAAAAAATTACCCACCTCTGCACCAAAACACTGTGCCAGCTGAACAGGTCGTGTTCCCCTACGCTCCTCTCCAACTCTGCCTCTGCATAGCTAGAATTCTTCATTCACCACCATGCCCTGTCTCTCAGAAAACTAGAAATTATTTTTTTCACAAAAGACTGCCCTTCTTGGTTTGCTATGCCTGTGTTCTTTACCCTTGTAGCATTACTCAGAGATCGGCGATTTGTTCATCTCTCTCTTCACACTGGATCTCAGAGCACACAGACATACAAGGAAAACCTCTGTTACCCTTCCAGAATAAGCTTTATTCTTTTCTATTAATATTCCAGCCTCATGAGTTATCCCAGCACGTGTCTATTACACCTATTAAATGATGTGTTAAGACATCTAGTTCTTCCTGTTTATTCACTCTTGCATTAGCAAGCATCTAAGCTATTCAGTGCATTGAACTGCTATCCTTCCTCCTGTCCCTCCAATAACCCTATAAATAACACAGCATCCCTAATTTTTAAGCCCTTTTTCAGATCACCATTTTTTTTGCCTCTGTCTGTGGGCTGTTTTCATCAAGCCTTCTAATTACTAATGTAAAGCTATTTTAGCAGGTAAATGTGCTTTTCCCTTTCTTCAGGCACATCTARCTGTGTCAGGCATTTTCGAATCAGCTCCCATCTGCCCCGACTGGGTGATTCAGACCAACCACAGGGGCTTCATTCAAGACCCTCAAAGTGCTTAATCCTTCACTGCTTTCCTCGGACACATTTTTCTCATCTTTCACAATGGGGAGAACAATGTACAGAGAGATCAGAGTAACTTGTCTGGTGTCCCAGAGGAAAACAGAAGCAGAGCTCAAGAGGTCCAGGCTTACAGGGCTTCAACTATTGTGTTATGTGCCCCTTCAGGAATTTTCCTGAGAGCAACCAGTATTATCAAAGCAGACAAAAGATAAAGCTATTTGTTAAAAACAGAACTTCCCAACACTTGCACGTTTCCTCCCATACAGTAAATGCTACTCTTATCCCCTCCCCAGGGGCCAAGTCCAGTCCCGGAATAAATGCTACAGAAAAGATAAAGGGCTTCAATGTAAATAGGAATAGATGACAAAGCTTGAAAACCTACCAGGCTACAGAGGCACGCTCTCAGAGCCCGTGCTGGTCCTGGGGAGGGGAACCGGCAGGCAGGGGCAGAGCTGTTTGCACGCACCACGCACTTACGTGAAGCAGCGCAAGCAAGCCAAAGACCTGCGGCCACCCTGAAACGAAAGGCTGAACACTCGCAGGGGACAATATTGTCCGTGCTGCTCACAGCCAGCAGGTCTGCCCAGCTACCTCGCCAGAAGGAGCTACAGAAATACATGATGGACAGAGAGGCACGAAGACATCCAGAACTGCTAATCTGGGCTGGAGCCCTTTGGGTATCTATTCCCTTGCCAGCACGTGAGAGGGCACACAGCAGAGCCTCAGGGTCACACGGCAGCTTCTGAGAGGCTCTAAAGTCCTCAGTGACTTTCTGCTTTTCGTAGGCAGGGCAGCCCTCAAGGGGACCGCACACAGAAACAGAAATCCAAGTGCTGCTGGCAGCAGCTGGACATGCTGCGAGCTCCTTTGCTCTTCCCAGGGCTCACGGGGGGAGTGAGGAGCCGTCCTCAGCCTGCCCCCCAGGTCTGTGCAGCCAGGGAAGAGGCACTTGACATGTGCATTTGAATTCAAGGATCTCAAATGCTCCTAGAAAGAAACCACGTGTATCTGGTCCAGTGAGGAAAGGAGCCTGGCTTCTCACCACGGTGAGAGATGCATTCTCCAAGAGGAACAGCTTTTATGTGAGACACACAAATAGCTGCAAACGGCTTAGGGATGGCACAGAAACATGAAGCAGTGGGACATGAAACAGAACAGCAAATGAAACTCACAGAAGGCATTGCCCTCCTGTGCCTGATCATATGCTACGTAAGGGCAGGTCTTCTAGGACAACCCATTTCTGAAGGCCACAGATAGCTATGAACCTGGTTCAAAACTGAATGGAAAGTCTCTGGCCTGCCATAGCCCTCCATCCCTCTCAGAGGTGGTGACCCTAAAGGCCAAAATATGAGGTTAATTTCTAGTGGCGAGGTTTTCATCTTCCTTGCTGGATAACAGCCAATACCTTTGGCTAAAGCAAGAACAACCACAATGAATTGCAAAGGGTGCCTCATCCAACAACATCAGGAAGCAGAACTTTCTGTCCTCTGGCTACGCCAAAGGAGAACCACCACTGACCACATGCACAGGGCAATGCTGCCTCAGTGGTTTTATTTTTACCAACAGAGGACTGTGAGGTCCTACTGCTGTGCCTCCTAAACCAGCAGTTCTCAACTATCATAGCCCAGACAACTCTTATTTATTTCTGGAACTGTTTGGACAGAAATGTAGCCTCTTGGATGATCACAATAAACAAAAAGTTAGGGAAAGTCAAGCATTACACCAGCTTCGCCTGGAAACCACAGCTCAGGGTATTTTGGCTGTAGATCCAAGCATGCATGTCTTATCATGCCCTGTTGATTCTGAAAGCATTGAGGAAAAAGGGAGGGGAAACCTGAAGGGCTATCAGATGAGAAGTTTTTCATTTCTTGAAACTTTTTTATATCTCTAAGCAACTCAAACTTTCTGCTTCTGCAAACTGCAGTCACAAATCACTGGAAAGAAGGAATGGGATTTGTGCTCCAAGTTATCATTTCACTGCCACTGAAAACTATTTTAAATTATTCATCAGTGGAAACTCAGCGTACATAAATATGGCTTTGTGCCCAGTTCTTGGTCTAACCACTGAGACCAAGTCACTGGGAAAGTGGCTGTTTTCTCAGGCAGACAGATTTAGGAGCTAAACCACAGAATAACATCTGTATTTAATAAAATTAAACCCATGCCAAAAATCAGCTATAAATGTAACTGGCCAGCCCACCAGCCTTCTCCATTTAGGACTGCTGCACGGAAAAGTCCTGCAAAAGGTTAGATTCAAGATCTGGTCAGACAGCCTGGAAATTGGTTTCTGGTTTATGCTAAGGAGCATGTGCCAAGAGCAGTGCTTTCAACTGGCTGTTGGAAAAGTTCTGTAGATATTAGGTCTTGTGGCTCCAAGAAACAGGAGGTTAAGATCTGCCTGGTTTTGCCAAGTCATATACAAACTATGGCCTGATACCTCATGCGTGAAACGAACATAGCCCAATTAGGGGAGTGCCGGCGTAACTAAGCCTGACAACAGAACAGAGACAACATAAACTCTGTAAAAATAATGATCTCTACTCCACCCTTTAAACAAGCGACCTCAAGAGCATGAACGCTGCCCTGGACCAGCTACAAAGAGTGGCATCCAGGAGCTGGGCTCATCTCCCCAGCTTCCCTTGCAGAGTGGCTCTTAGCAAAGCTATTAACCTTACCAAGTTGTGAAAGCTGTTAACACGGTTATTCTACTCCCAAGGGCACATATCTGACCTTCCTGAGCCTGTCCTTCATTCAGGTCTCCCCTGCAACAGGCTATAAGCAGTCTCAGAAGACCTCCACCAGTCGCAGCACATTYTTTGCTTCGAATCTCACCACGTGCCTCCTTCCACTCTGTTCCATCTTCCCCTCTACATTTGTTGACCCTACTTTTGGGCACCTCATCATCATTGTGTGACACAGCTTTTGGTACCACCTCTCAGCCATGGCACAAGTGCCACCTCGCATCCAGCACACAGGAGATCACGCATCTTTTCACAGGCAGAGAAATCCTAGCCCTTATTTCTGGTCTTTGCTGGACTGTTACTCTGTGTGCACAAGTAACTGAAATCTGTCATGGTGCGTTGGTACCTCTATCCTCGCCCCAAAAAAGAGAATTATAGTGTCCATTGAAAGGCAACTCCATGGGAGAGGGCAAGTCATTGTATACTGCATTAGGCAACTAAAATCACTGCTCCTAGGGAAGTTATTATACAAGCTATTAGCCAAAATCTTTCACCTTAAAGCAATAAATGCTCCTTTTTGCAATCATGAGAGATGAAGGAACCATGCAACAAGTTTCTTGATTTGCAGGCACTGTACCGGGGCAGAGTCCCTACTGTTGGGTTAAAGAGAACAGGATTATATTTTATAGCAGCAATGTCATAGGATTTCACATTCACAATACAGCAGTGCCTTGCTGGGATCAGAGCTGCACCGAGCAAACTCTACCCAAAACCAAAGCCAGGGATCTTCACCCAACAAGCTCAACATTTAATATGGACCAGAGGATACGTGGGTGAAGGGAAGAGCCATGCGACAGGTGTGAGGCTCGCACTGGTTCAATATCTACATTTCACAGCCAGTCTGGGACACAGACAAAAGCCGAACCCTCATTACCCGAGTGTCAACCTAAYGCTGTAACCTGCCTGGTGCCGGCGTGCCAGCTGCTCCGCGGCACGAAACCGAAGCCTATCCCTGCCCTGAACCACAGCCAGAGCCTGGCAGGGTGCAGTGAGCGTGGCTGGGGCAGGAGGAGCAGTGAGAACCAGGTGGGATGGAAACGGGGAAGGGGAAGGTCACAGCCAAGCCCTGCTCAGAGCAGGAACATGCCCAGCTGCCTGGCAAACAAACGTGGTTTTTTATTATTGACTCAAAGGAGGGGCTCTCCAGGGCTCCATGTTATAAAAGTGCACATTTTTGATGTGTAGATGGCCCTTCCTTTACGGACCCTCTCTGGCTGCTGTGGCTGGAGAGGATTTATGCTGGCAATCACATGCATTTTCATCTCTGAAATGGACTAGCTTGTACTGAGTGTGAGGAATTTAATTTAAAAAAAAAAAAAACTGCGGCAAGACTGTTCAGATACACCACTGTAAATGGCTTTATCCCTATTCCTTCCTGCCTGTTCCTCTGTTATTAAATAAAGATCTTCTTTATCATGTCTTTTTGCCTCGAAAGAACAAGAATCCTCCTTCCTGCTGAAGAAATGAAATGCAAGAAATACTCTTTTGTGGTCATGGATTGTGCCTTTTGTGCCTGGTACTGAGCTCAGCCTCCTGCTAGCACTAAAGAAACACTACATGGCAACTGGAATTTGCCAACATAGGTGAAATATTTCTTATGTCCCTGGACCAGGTATTAATACAAAATGGATTTTTTTCTGGCATCACTAATAGAGGGCCCACTTAGGAGATGTACTCCATGATCTCCATTTTCATACATCAAATGTAAGGTCTGAAATCAAAAATCTTGAGGGTGATCTGGAATTATTTCTGCCTCAGGTCCAGTAAATTTTTAAGATGACGGTAAAGTTCAATATTAGATCCTTGCCTTTTCTAAAAGCAGTATTTGATATTATCACCATAAGGAGAGAGAAAACAAGAAAACAGGTCTCCAAAAGGATGCCTCGGCTTTGCCCAGCATGTACTACACTTGCAGTCAAACAGCACTGTTGGGACACAGGACGGGAAGAAGTGCTAGGTAACCTTAAAACAGAAAATATTCCCTTTTAGGTTATTCTGGGAGGGGACAGAGGCTGCGTCGTCTCTCCCTTTCCCCGTCTCCTGCAGTAATACCAGTTCTGGTTTGTCCTTCGCTTCCTCCTCCCAGCGATGTCTCACCCAGCTGCCTTGGCTCTGGGCAAGGGGTGGGGACTCACCACGTCTCAGAAATGCCTTGCAACAGATTATTTCTCAAGAAGCATCCACGTCTTTTCATGGTTTTTTTCAGTCCACTTCAGAACAAAAGTGTGCATTTTTCAAATATATTAGCAGTGGAAATTCTCTCTCTTCTTCATTTTGGAAAACTTTAATTTTGAAAATTTTATTTTTTCAAATTTGGTTTAGAATTTTATATCACTTTGTATGCTGGTTTTTGTAATAGTAGTTCACAATATTTTGACCAATATCAGCATGCCAAATAAAGCAGCTGAAATAGTCATTTATTTTTATTTTAAAAACTAGTCTGACAGTGACTGGCTGGCACATATAATTTCCTTTACTAGAAAACAGTATCTCCTAGACATGCTGGTAATGCCACAGCTTGACACAATTGCACACGTTGTTAATAACAGCAATACACAGTAATAGGAAGTGATGTAAAAATCATAAAAATAAATACAGCTCTGAAACGAACTTTGGGAAGTTTTTCAATTCACAGTTATTTCCCTCATGGGAAATTATGTAAAAATAAATATATTTTTCATACTCAATGTCTGTTGTGGTAAGACATTTCCTATCAGATCTGAATGGGAGTCCCGGAAGGCAGCCAAGCTTTATGTCTGTAGGGCCAGTCTTGGGCTGCCTTCTCTATAAGAGCTGCTCACCCCTGCCAAGCTCTGCCCGGAGCCTGGCTGCTCAGAAACCAGCTGCCCTGGAGAGCAGGCTGTCCCTACCAGCAAGAAGCAAAAGCCAATGGAACTTTCCAAAAGCCCTGGCTCAATTTATATCCTTCCTCTTCCTCTCACAGTGCCCCTAGGCTGGGCTTATGGAGACGAAGCTGCAGCAATGTCTGTTCTTGCCATTGACTGGAAGCACACACCTCGGGATAAGGTTATTTGTGTGGATGAGTTCTCACTGTTCCCTATTTCTGTTTGTTTCATAGGTGGTACTTGACCATCCCCATCCTCAAGATATGAAGCTCCAGTGCTGAGTTAAGCTGCCATGGGATCAAGCCAGTGATCAGAGATATTCCACATTTATCAGCCATCACCAAGGCATGATCCTTATTTCCTCCCACACACTCCATGAATCAAAAGTCTCACCATTCCTCTCTGTTTCATCAATGTTCATTGTAGGTTAAACCTCAGTGTAAAAGAGCTCAGGCATCTTTTCCACAGAAACACTACTGTGGCTTATCTAAGACATGTACTTCCCCACTTGGGCTTGAAGAGCTTCACTAAGGTTGGCTCATCTAGGAACTGGTTTCCTGCAACAGTTTTTATATGGCTGACATGACACCACATATTACTGCTCTGTGAAGYTGAGTTTTGGTTATATCACTGATTGCTTGTATAAAGAACATAAAACTATAAAAAACTGACTTTCACCTCCAAGAAATTTAGACCATGTAACCTGTCTTGTTAAATTATGCCTATCCTGAAAAACCTCTCCTAATATTGCCTGCATCTCAGCTTATGTGGAAACAGCCATGTCTTGCTGGGGAGAAACTGCAAAATATTACTGGTTCTCACTGGAGCAATCCTGGTCCCCATTTCAGCAGCTGATGCCTGAGGTAATCTATTCCCTCCCATGGAAGTCATACCATGAGCATGGCTCTTCAGTAAGGTTAACTGTCATCCAGCTTTGTTTCTGGAATGGAAATTTGGTCTTTCCATGAGCAGTACTGTCCCTCCGAGATGAGTGCATAGGATGGTCCCCACAGAGCCTCATCTGCTCTCAGGCAGCACAGTCCTACGGACTTCTCCAAATACAAAGGCTTATAAACTGTTGGATTAAAATAGCATTCAACCCTGGCATTTACTCCAGTGAAATGTTTGCAAGGAGCAATCATAGCCCTTTCAGCTTTTGGGCTGCAAGGCAAAAGAATTAAAAATAAAAGGGGAGGAAAAGCTCTTTCAGCTTCCTGTTACGGAAGCTCCTCATTCCCTTATCACCCCAGCTTCCCTTATCCTTCTCTGAACTTCCTCCAGTTGGAATTCATTATTTTTGAACTCGTGATCAAAAGCACATAAAATGTCAAAATAAATTATTTTTCCCCTACAAAGTATGTTCCTTTATATCTAGAAAGATCTGAGTTTCTGAGACGCTTTGTTGAAGGGGTGGCTGAACACTGCTCTGCTAAAACCCAGGTACAGGGCCATGCAAAACAGAAAATTTTCCTAATATAGCAACATAATCTTTTTGATAATCAGAACAACTACTTCTCTACAAATGGGGATGCCCTGGATGGATGGTGGCTCACAGATAAGCCTGTGCTCCCTCATCTCCAAAGCCAAGATGGAGAAAGAGACCTCAGGCTAGCAGAGATCTTTCCCCAGCAGAGGCAATCACAACCTCCTCTCCTGGGACTATCAGAGCAGCAAACGGATGCCCCTGTCTTAACACCAGGGCTCTTGGTCTGCCCCGCACCAGGAAGGGGAAATAGCAGCACAATTGCAAAAATAAACCCTTGGGAAAAAGCTATTCAGTCTTCCGAGCTCAGAGTGGTTGGGAAAAAAATAATTTCATGTCAAAATACGAGTAGGGCACTAATCTTTGCGTTCGTCAAATACAGGGAGGAACACCCTGGAAAGGTAAGCTAGAGACTTTCCCTCTTCACAGCGTCTGTGGACCTGGATCCCTGACCAGAGATCACTCCCTGGGCCTGGAGGTGAAGTGATAAAACATGAGACTCAGTTCAGTGGCTCCTGCTGCAAAGCCTGATGAAGATGCACCCTAAGAGGCTGTAGGAAGCTGGCCCACTTTAAGGATACACTAGTAGCCCTCTTGCTGGACTTCTTCCAAGCATTCATCTCTGCAGGGATTTCTGCTGCAAAGTCCGGTGAGGATCGTGCTGCAGGGGATGGCTGCTCCCATTTATTTGGGTGCCATGTGGAGCTCACAGGGAGGGAATTATGTAGGCTCTGGTTTCTCCTCCAGAGTTAGTGTTCCCCTCAGCAGCTTTTGGGGTGCTCTCAGGGTACGTCTCTGTACTTTGCTCTTCTTCCTACCTCTCATTGAAGGGAATATCCGGGCCATTGCCATCAACACATTTCATCACCAAAAGACTCTATCAGACCTTCACACTAACTTCCTTCTAGCGTATTTTTATAAACTGCTTGAGAGAGGGCACTATGCATTGCTCATCCACCCACTCCCTCAAAAGATCCTTGTAGAAAAGACACAAAAACCCAACTTCCCCAAGCCAGTCATGTGCCATGACAGACCACAAACTTTGCAGCCTGTTCTCTTTCAGATGTCCCCCCGTTCGCTGGCACACAGTCCACAGCATTCCCCCAAGGTAGTACAAAATGCAGGAAAAGTAAAGAAAGCGTGCCTTCCTCCGCCTGCTCTGCAGGTGTAAGACATGCTCCCAAGCATGCTCTCAAGAGCTTGCACGTGTGCTGTATTTACATTCCTTAGGTTGTCACCTGTGACAATGGCATTTCCAGACCGCACTCACCTTTCAATTTCTTCTTTCTAAATTTTAATCCAAATAGAGACATCCCAAAAATTTATTTTAGTCCAACTCCATGGAACTTCTGCAAGAGAAAAGAGAGGGTAATTCACAATGGGGGTTTCTAGTCCCACAGCATGACATGATGCAGCGCACACATGTAATTCTGTGTCCATAAAGTGGGAGAACCAAACTCCTAAGCACCATGGCCAACAGCTACAGTTTATCACATAGCGAGTTTTAAAATGAAAAACCATCTCAGGTTCGCAAGTTGCACTGCATCACTGTGGGCTACCTTACCTTGGACATTTTGATCTGTTCATCTCCTGACATGGCACAAAGAAGGGGCTGGTGGAGGAGAGACTGAAAAGGACATTCCTACTACCTTGGCCCTATATGGAAAGGAGAAATACAGGCACAGGCCTTGTACTTAAGGTACAGAGGAACTGTGTGACTACCCAGAGCAAGACCAGCCTCCCTGCAGAGGAGGAAGCAGTGGGAAACACTGGTTTCCTGTACATCCGCCTGTGCTCACCATGTGCTGGCTCACACTGTCGTCCATCTGCTGGTCACCCTCCGTGTTTGGGGTGGACTAGCCTGTATGTCTCTGAGTAAAATTTCTCCCCTGCTGGCTGCAAACTTCATGGCCCAGAATCCAAAAGCCAGGCACCAGAAATGCATTTAAGGCATGGAATACATCCTGATATGCAGAGGAATTGAGCATTAAACAAAATCACATCAAAACCTGTCAGTAATGAAACTTTTGGTGTTCCAAGCATCGTATCGTTTATTTAAAGGACTTAATGGTGATGGTGCTGACAGCCTGCGAAGATCTGTGAGCATGGGAAAAGCTGGCACTGCCCAGCATGCCTGGCTGACTGGGAGCCTGGATCAACAGGAATGTTGTACCAGTTGCTTAACTGGCCAGTGGAGCCAAGCTGAGACATTTGAGGGAATTGTAATCTGTCTAGAACAAGTTTTCCTGGGTGGCAGAATGAAGTTTTTGCACTTTATCCTATGCTATCTGTGCAGAGCAAGGGTGTCTAAGGAGACAAGTATAGCAAATATATCGTATTTTGGAAACACACAAATGCAAATACAGCCTATGCCACTGCCCAAATGCAAGCCTGATACAACATCACCGGACTGTGCCCAGTGCAAGCTTGGGCTTCATGTCTTTTCAGAAAATGAAGGTAAACTTTAAGGAAAACTCTGCTATCATTGCATAGGTCAAACATTTCTGTGCAGATCTCTATTCAAGATGCTAAAGCAAAGCTATATTTAGCAGCTGCAATTCAATAAGCCTGAGATAAGGCAAACAGCAGCAGGTAAACGCCAGCCAGCCAGCTAAGTGCCGCACACCCTGAGCATGGTGCAGCCCCGGCACGGTGCTCCCTGCCACTCACCACGGTGTTCGGGAGCCCCTCTGTGCCCACTGTGCTTGAAGGAGATTGTTTTTCTACTCACTCATGTAGATCCAATTGTTTCTGCTCACCAGAACAAATGCTTTGGCAACACCTCTCCCCAGAATTTCCTCTGTTCATGGAGCTAAACCACTTAAAGTTACAATATTCAATGTCACAACCTAAAGCTTTCTCAACCCTCCTGACCAGCCTTACTTTCCATCCCTAACTGACCTCAGTCTATTATTTTAAACATATGTCTTCCATGTTTTAGAATTACTATTATGTCTTACAAAACCCTCCTAACCAGGACTGAGAACTCCCCATAAACTGGTGGGAGGAGCGAGACATGCTACCCACACACCCAGAGGTAAAGACCTCCGATTTCTTAGAGCACCAGGAGCCACAGATCTGATAACCACAGTCCACTGGCAGCATAAGGATGCAAAAGGTTGGCTGGTTGTAATCATCATATGGCTATACTGCTGAACGCTGGATTTTGCTGTATTTGCCAAATGTTTTAGAAAGACTATCCGCAACTACTAAACCTCTCCCTGCTGTGTACTCAATTGACAAGGCATACAATTTCAGCAGAGGGAAAAAAAGGATGTTCATATTTGTGGCGGAGCAGAGAAGAGAGGGTGGTTATAAGCCTTCTTTCAGCAGCAGTAACATGAAACAAACTGGAGTTAAGATCCCCATCTCACAAACAAAAACCTGAAACTTCCTTCGGCTCTGACACATGGCTTTCGTTAATTACTGTGATTCTTTAATCACTGGTTTCTGGCATGACTGCAGTATGACAACAACTATGTAACAATACACTATTTTGGCATGGAGGGCATCTTTAATTCCTTCAGCTTCTCGGTGCATTTGATTAGGATTGCATTCATTGAACATCTTCACTCAGCAGCAAATTTAAGTTACCATCACGGCCAGCACAAATATCCTTACAGGCTCACCATTCCCATAAAACCTTGTATTTTAGGACAGATGTGGGTGATAACTTTACCATATCTATTTGTACCAATTACCTCTCCAGTACGTCATTTCCATCATACAGATTTATCATAGCTGCTTACTTAGTTAAAGCTCAGGAGTTATGAATCCTTCCCAAGCTGACCTGATCCTTTATGCAAAACTCAGTTCCTGGCTTGCCCAAACCRCAATGTTGTTTGAGAATGTGTCAGTATTCAATGGGCACACACACGATGGCATTAAGGGCTTGACACACCCCTATTGCACTGAGGTGTACCCTTTATTTTCATAATATTACAAATATCTTCCCTTGCTGCTTTGTTATTAACTCACACATCTAATCCTCATACTCCTTTACCTAGCAAGCCACTCTCATGCTAGCTATAGCTTCTGTGTGTGCCTGCCTGCTCACAGCCCCGTTTGTGCCAGTACACTTTCACACTTCCAGGTGTCTGTTTTCAGTCTGAGAGTTCATTGACCATCAGCTGCAAGTGTGAAAACAAACCTAAGCAAATGATGGTGGAGTTGTCCCTTTTGGTGGTGCTCCAGGTACTGCTCCTGTTTGTGTCAGTTATACAGCTTCTACAGCCAGATGTGGTCTCTTGGCTGACCTTAGCTCTGCCTGCCTTTCAGTCCCAGGTCTTTTTCTTGGGGTATTCTGGACTCTCAATCCTACCTGCAGGGCCCAACGTCTTTGCACCTGTATCTATCAACAATCTCCCTCAGGGTATTTTTTTTTCCCAGATTCCACTTGTAATCAAAATTCATGTCCTTGTTCAGTTTTCTTTACATATCTCTCTATTTTTTTAAATCTGAGATTCAGTTTCCCTTCCAAAATTGCAGTGATGGGTCTTCAGCCTCATATCACTCACATACACTGCTGTGGTTTTAATTTCCCTTTGCGCTTTCTGGAAAAAATGATCTCTCTCATGTTTCATTTTCATGTGGCATGAAGTACTTCTCAAATTTTGGTAAGACACTTTCACAGCCTCCTATTCCTGAATTAATTGAAAATCCATAAAACACATGAAAACTTTCTATAGTCAGAAAAAAGGCAATTTCCTGTTTGCCTTCATTTTCCCTGGCACCAGCTATTTTCAGATGCAAAGTGAAGCACTGCTTCAATCTCCTCAAGTTGCCTTCCACAGTCTGTGTCAGCCTTTCTGGACTTTTTTTTTCTGCTCTACTTTCCACTCAATTATTTTGGTCCTTTTTTCATTTCTGGTTACTCCAGGTACCCTGCACTGTTCAGTAATCAACCGGGGCTCACAGTATTTGAGTAATCATGCAGGTCCAACTCCTCTGGTCAACAGGATATGTGTTACTTCCCCATGTTTCCAGAGCCTATAGCAAAAATTATTTAAAGCTCAAATTCCCAGTTCCTCATTTATGGGGATTTGGGGGTATAAGCTATGAATAAATTACTCCTTCTCACTGTAGAAGGCTTTTGTACCTACAGTGCTCTACAAACTGTCTAGATACGGCTTACACTTCTGCAAAGAAAATCCACCTGCTTTATGGCTACTGACAGTTTAATCATGGGCTCTGAGCACTTTAATACCCACAGTGAGAAGCTACTTTGACAGGTCTTGACTAGGGAAAGGATGCTTTCTCGCAAACCAAGCTCAGCCTTATTTAAGAGAGACAAGAGCCAGATTTGGCTTGAGAACACAACTGCAAAGCTCCTGCTGCGTCAGGGGCAGGTTGCAATGAGCTACGGCATATGGAATTTGCAAAGGCTACAGCCAAATCCGAAACCATGGCTCGCTAAGGGCTGGACTGCAAACTGGAGGTGGAGGGAGGCACTTCCTACCACCACAGTGTTGAGTAGCAAAATGAGAAAAGACATGGCACAACTCGGATGAATGGAGAGCAGATGTTGCAGATGGAAAACATGGCTAGTTTCTTGGCCCCATTTCTTTGGATGTAGCTACACGATACCTCAAATTCAATGATAAATACAGATTAGAAAATACTTGGTGCTTTTGCTCCCATCACCTTGTTCCCAAACTCTGTGAAATGATCCATGTTAAATACAATCATTTTTGGAAGGGTTATTTTAATCCAGATCATGGGGTGTAGTTTGGTACAGACCGAAATTCCTGCCCAAGAAATGGTTTTAGGAGATCTGAGGGGGCAGTGAATTGTGCTGTAATACTGGAAACAAACTTTTGCAGAGTCCAGGGGAATTATGCAGGAGGACAAGATTTCTCCAGTCAGTTTTGCCACCAAACATAGTGTGGTATGTATACACCCTAAAAAGCTTAAATAGCCCTGTCCAGGTGAAAATTCAGAAAGCATGCCATGCCTTCACTCACCAGCTTTCCATGTCAGGTCAGGTTTTGCATGTGAGCAAGTTTCATAAGTTAATTTTTTTTAATCTACATTCAGCTGATGTAACAATCACAAATACCCACAGGTCTTAGAACTCTTTTTTTTTCATGTTAAAGTACTAAATATCCAACCAATAGCTCAGTATCTGAGAAAGTAGATCCCAAGCACTGGGCATCATGACAGACAAGGTTCAAGACTGCCTGTGCTGCCTGGTGCTCTTGGTGGAGTAATGCTGTTAAATACTACAAGATGAACCAAATCTAAGTCCCCAGATTTTGAACATGTATCACTTTAAACTGGATTTGGAGGCACAGCTGGGAAATATTAAAGGTCTAAAATACACTAGGTCCCCAAACTCCCTGTTTTCTCCATGCCTTAGTTGCATGCCTGCTGAGGGGGTGCACAATGTCAGGCGCTAAAGCAGGAGGGTCATGTTCACTCCCAGGTATCGCAGAGAAGTACATCACAGTTGGTGCAATGTTTGCTAATGCCCCGGCAAGAGCAATGTAAAGGCCTGGCACACCTGGCATAGACTGACCTTGTAATGTGCCATACAAAGGCATGTTTGCAAGGGGACCCCTTTAAACTTCTGGTGTGTTAACTGTTTCAGCCAAATTGTTCAAATTTTGGTTCCAAAAAGTACGATGCATTTGCTTTCCCCTATCAAAAGCAAACACAAAAATTTCAGCCATTAGAAATAATTAGTACTAATCATCTTTTAACATTGAAATTCATTAGCGTTTGTATTTCTCCACCCCTCCTTACATCCTCTTGTGTTTGAATGCCTCAAGAGCAAAACAGGGAGTAGCATGTGTTGTACCACTCCCTGCTTTGCAAGTGGGAAACACAGAAAGCGAGCTGCAGGACAGACAACTGAAACGTGTGGTTTTAATCCCAGAATAACACTCTTTCAGGGCTGAAATCAGATTTTCCTGAATTCAACCTGGAATAAGTTTATGAAGGTATAAATGGTCACTCTTGGCATCGGGGTTTACAAAAGGAGTGGTGACTCTGGTTTAAATCTACTAGCTCAGTGCAAAGAGTTTGAAAGTATCCCTGAAACCTCCCCAGCTTTTTAAATACCYGAAGAAGTGTATCCTGGATGAGGTGAGCCAGCCCTCCAGCTATTTTTTGGTGATGTTCCAAGCTGTACATACAGAAACCCATGAAACTGTGCGCTCCTACCCCCTACACTCAAATGTGCCAATACAATTAGCTATAATTGCTGGGAAACAGACTCAGTCTGTTATCTGCCACGTTTTAAAGTAATGATTCAATATCCTCCATCTGTCTCCATTAAAACACTCTTTAAACTGACACCAGAATGGCAGTCGAACATTTGCATTCAGCTCCTTTGGGTAAGTTAGTTGCAACGCTCAAGTTACCGATCAACAGCTGAGGCAGAGAGAGCTCCCAAACAGAAATGCAGGCTGCAGTCTGCTCCCTCCGAAACAATGCAAACAATAGCAGCTTCCCCGGCCGGCTGCTGCTGCTTGAAATCATGCACAGCTCAGCTCACTCCACCCAGAAGTCTATCATCAGCTTGCCCGCAGAAAAAGCTCAACCCGAAGCACTTTGATTAAGCTTTGCAAAGCTCTCGGTCTGAAAAAAAAATGCAAGTTTTCTGCCCCCAAAAAGGGACAGAAAACAAACAAGCGGAAGGAAAGCATTAAATCTTACCCTTGAAGGCTTGTAAAAGTCACAGCAACAAAGTTGCTGTCCTCCATAGCACTCCGGCACACTCCTCTCTTCTCATTTACACGCAGCTTTATCCCCTCCCAAGACCAACAGCTTTGCTCGTAGTCGCAGCGCCAGGACATTCATCTAAGAAAACACAGCTTCTTTGCGCTGTGAAATGGGCATCGCGTGCTTGTCTCCGAGCCCCTTAAAATCCACCACAGACCTGCTCTGCCATGCAATGTCCTGGTAACTAAACTTACTCCAAGTTCCCTACTTCTTACTTCAGTCACTGGGCTTGGCTCCTGGCCAAATTCTTCCTTTTTTTTTTTTTTTTCTTTTAATTCTGTTTCCTGTAGATAGGGAGAGTGTAGTAGTTCCCTTAAAAATAAAATGCTTCAGCACAGCTGTGAAAGAGTAAAGCAGAAAAGCAGAGAACCTAGGGTTGGGGCGCCCCAATTAATTCCAGAGGCAACTGCTGCTCGCCTTACCTACCTCCTGCCGATGCGGAAGCTTTCAAAAGGAAACCAAGGGAGTAAAAGAGTCCAGCATATCAAATTGCTTTAAAAAAGGATGAACTTGGTAAGGGATCCATTTCTCAGCAGCAGCCCCTCTCTCTGCGTCCGTAATGCTGCAGTCGGTCAGGACTCCTTAAACTCAGAGACACTGTCCTACAAGCTGATCCCACGGCTCCACCTCATCCACTTTCCAACAGTTGTGAGTAGCAAAAACTCTGCAGAGAAAAACCTCATAGAGCACAATTGCATAACTTAACCACAGAGCTTCCTCCAGCCAGCTGGCGGATTGCTTCGGCGCCGAAACGTCAGGGCTTGCTCATCCCTGAGAGCATGACCTCCCCTTGGCCTCTGGGACACTCACCTGGCCTCACTGCTGTTGAGGCAACCCTCCACACCAAAACGCCTCAGCACTCTCATGGGCATCCCAACCTTTCCACTCGTTGTCCAACCTTCAACGAACCACATATTCACTTTTTTTTCCAAATTCTGGGACCCTTCACAATACAGTGCCCTCCTATATGCCAGTCCCCTGGCATTTTACCTACCAGGTACACTACAAGACTAAAACTGGGCCAACTAGAACTTCAATCCACCTTCTGCTTCCCTATACCTGTGAATTGCAATTATTCTAAGACCACCATATTATTTCACTAAGTTGCATTGACAGTAATGCCTGACAGGAATGTGCCAATTTATTGCAGACAGCAAGAGAAAGTTTAACATAAAAGATTTCTATATGTTTTTATCTCTGTTTTTTCCTTCATCTTCTGTGTTTTCCCACTGGATTTATGTGAACACTGTTAGAATTAATTTCAAACCTACCCACAAACACTTGAATGCATTAATCAGCTGATTAATTATAGTACATGACAGCCAAGGCTTTGCCAAAGAGTATTTTCTAGAAGGTGAAATTTTCTGAAGTCCTTTCAAGATAAGAGCTATGGAGGACCGTGGATGCTGCAATGGCAGTACTCCAGTTGTCACAAAGGTTGAAGTGCAGAGTGACAATGAAGAGGACCCTATAGCACCATAAGCAATTTCTGAAGGAAGAATAAGAGCCTATGCCCCTTTGCAACGACTCCAGGGTTATTCTTCCAAGCTACACCTATTTGAGACAACGTTCATTGAATTGGATTCCTAATTCCAACACAGGGGATCCATACAAACAGCCAACATGGGACACGGCATGTAGGACTAATCTCCTCAAGACCCAGGTCATTTTCAGATGATTTTGAATGGAAAAGCATCTAACTTGAAAAGGAATTTCCCCTGCACTAGCCATTTCTCATGTTCTCACCACCCACACCCCATCTCAACAGCAACAGACGCAAGCATTACGTTTTTTCCTACAACCAAAAGTACAAGGATCTGGATTAATTTCGGTCCTTCAACATATTTGGAGAATCCCTTGTTCTTGCTTCATTCTGGAGTTTTCCTCCTTCTTTAAATTTTCTTCTGCTTTTTTTCCCCCCATTTTAATATCTTAGCTAACGATTCATTCCACACTACTCCCACTTTCTTTGCTGCTGTCTTTATACTTGCTTGTTACCACTTTGACCTCAGCCACAGTCATTTCTTCCTTCCTAGAGTTAGGTTCATCTCCTTCCTTTGACCTGAGAGTGGACCCAACCATAAAATCAGCTGGGCTTGGGGCTTGTTTTGACTTTAAAATAGCTAATAATTGGGTAGGCTGTTTTGTTAATGATTTTTCTTGACACTAAAATCTACCTCACATACATTGGCAATGACTTTTTTCCTCACCTATGCTTTCCCCGTGGACTTCAGTGAACCTGCTCATGTAGGGAAGTTCAGCACATGTGGAAGCACTCAGAAGCACCGGAGTGACTCAGTGTTATGAACTCAGCTCTGAGGTCTCTTGTCCTTGCCTTACACTTTGGTCCCTGGGTAGCATCTTCCCAATAATCACACCATTCACATCCTGCTTTGCAAATTTCTGAACACATCAGGGAGGGCTGCAGCCTGCAATGTCAGTTGTCTAAATTTCAGTGCCTGCATAAAGGGTGTACATGTATGCTGGGTGTTTGAGCTCCCACTGCAGCCAGCATGGTTTAGGCAGAGATTCAGCGGACCAGCTGCAGCGAGGCAGCAGTGAGTTTGCTGTGACCCATAGTTCTGGGAAGAAGTTCAGTCTGTTGCCTTTCCAGTAAATGAGCTGTTTTCTTGGCCAGATAGCTACCTCCAAACCATGGTGCTTCACCTTTGAATCCTCCACTTTCCCAACTGCCCACTAGTCACAGAGGGCTAGCTTAGAGTGGGATGGATTTAAATTCATGCCATTAAGACCTTATCCTAGGACTCTGTCTGGGAGAATGACTTCCAGTCATTCAGCCTGTGCTAGATTTCAACTACGATCAGATGCAAAACTGAAGACTTCCTGACACTGATGTTTAAGGGATGCCCTCAGCCCACCCTCTGTACCAGATTCGCTCTCCCTCCAAACAGCAAAGCTGAGAGAGCAAAGGACCCTTACTGGAGCACGCAAGACCCAAACATGCCTGATGACCTAGTAAGGCTTTGAATGGCTTAATATGCCCCCAAGTAACTGGAGAGGATGACTAAAGGATAGGAGAGAAACAGGAGAGAACCACACCCTGGAGCATCCCACAGTGTAGACTTAAACTAAATGCCAGTCCTTGCGAGAAGCCCTCCCTATGTCAATGCTATTTTTAAAATTACTGCCAACCTAGATGCTTTCCCAAACATCCTATATAGTTCAAAAGGAGCACTGATGATCTTTGCTTTCCCTTACTGTCTTGTAACTCCAGTCTGCAACTCCTGAACTGCAAGGTGTGAAGCTTGACCTGCTCCACCATGGCTGGTCCCTCTCACTGCAGAGAAGCAGCTGTGGCCCATGGAGCCAAGCTCCCCCCACACCCAGAACTGGTGCGAATGTCCAGGGATCACTTCCACCCAAACAGCCTTATCTCCAGAGACTTGCTCATACTCACCATGGGAGTCACAACTCCAGAAAAACCTTTCTACATGGTGCTGAAGCGTTTCCTCACAAACCACCAAGGGTCAGCCTTAAATGGCCGAATCTCTTCCCACAGCCCATGYTTTCCTCATCCCAACTTTTCTCCCCTTTCCTGACTAGTCCTGGCCAGTGAGGAGCTCCTTGTGTAGGGGAAGGATAAGGAGCATACCTCACTTTGGGGACCACGGACACATCTGTTGTTATGAGCACCTGCAATGGCTACAAGGGGTCAGATGGGCATCTTGTCCCAACTGCCCTTGCTATGAGAGACTTTCTGCATCCTCTTGCTGTTGAAGGTCAGTGTAGGATGCATAAGAGATACAGGACTGAAAGGAAGAAATTGGGACATTGATGCCTACCCTTTGAATATCAGACAGCTGTTTGAAAAATATAGTGTAGGAGGAACATCCAATTTGCAAATTGCCATAGTCCAGGAAACACCAGCACAATCATAAAGTGAGTAACGAAAGACCAAAGGTCCTGAAATATACTGTATCACAGGTGAGGAAAGATGAAGTGTACTGGCACTGTCCTTGATCCCTGCAGAGGACGTGGCAGGTGAAACTGTCCAAAAAGCACGCCACGATGCTGCAGAGGAAGGGAAAAAGAAATGCTACATGTTCCTGTTATCATGACCAGACTGTGGGAGGAAAATGAAATAGACACAGGAAGGCAACATCAYGAAGTGACCAGTTGCTCTAGGGCTGTTCTTGCCTGTTGGGAGCTACTCAGCCAAATTTCATTTAACTGTTCTTCCAAGGAACTGATAAACTGGTAGAAATCCAAAGTAACTCAATTGGAAGGGATGCTCTGAATTCCTACCTGTATGCATCCATCTCCCTGGGTGTGATCTGAACTGAAGTGTGCAGCTTCAGCACTGCAGGTTCATGCAGAAATATTCTCATACCTCACCAGTTACTCTACCAGCTGGGAGCCGACACAGTGCTGTAAGGTACATGCCAAATGGAAATGGTCAGAAAATAGTTTCAGTGGGTGTGTGCAGAATAACGTGACTCATACTGATCCGGTGGAGTGCCACTTTCCTGCAGCAGGGAAGGAAGGGTACATGGCTAGAAATTCCCTTTCTCTGTCAGAGCCCCTTGCCCAGTACTCCTTAACAATGATCAGCTGGGGAAAATCATAAGAAATCCACAAAGGCACAGCCTCTTGCCTTTAAAAAGAAAGCAGTAACTTGCTCTGGTGACTATTGATCTCATCTTCCTGGCACCAACACCTGCAAATGTGATACCTCCTAACGTTTTAAAACAGAAATTAAAAGAGTCTCTCTCAGTCATCCCCTTTGCAGCCCATAGGAGACGGAGCAGAGCCGAAAACCTTTTGGTCAAAGAGTTTTCATCTGGGTTCAGCTGCTCAGATTACACTGGAGGGGAGATAAAGCTGAGCTCAATTCTGCAGGGAACCAGGCCCAAGATCATCTCTTCTCTGAGGTCCAGTTCCCACTTTGGGATCTTGTGTTTACGAACTCCCTTCTGGCCAAAAATTTCGTTGCTCTTGTAGGGAAGGGCTGTTGCAAGGGGGGAAGTCTTCCGCGTACCTGAAATGTTTGCTGTGATCCAATGAGAAATTAGGTGATTTGATGGACACAGAAACCAGTGGGAGCTGATGGAGATCYACCTGTCTCAAGATTACATTCTTGGACTATAAATCTGTGTCTCTTCATTTGCCTGTGACACTGCACGTGCCTGACTGCATGGGGAAAGCACAGGGATTAATCAGCCGCTGCAGCAAACCCCAGTTGTGTCCACACTGCTTTTAGCATGTATTTCCTAATCATCCTCAGTGAACAAAGTGGAATCTCCGGGGGGGGTGGGGGGGGAAGGGAGGGGGGAACAGGGAGGGGGATGCTTGGGAGGGCTCGTTAAAAGCTAATCATGGCTACATGAATAGAAAAATCAATAGCTGAGGGCAAAGCAACAGCCCAGCTTGTTAGAGCCTCCGACTAAAGTGCCCTTTGTAACACAGGTATTACACAAGACCTCCTGCTGTTACTTGCAAGGCAGTAGCTGCCACAAACACATATGCTTATCTGGTGACACTTCAAACACTGTCACATGCACACTCCTCAGATACACATCAAAAAACCCAGCTCATAGCACTGAGGAATTAGGAGACCCCTCAGTGGGACCCCGTGATTGAACACAGACGAAATCCAACCCATGCAGAGCCAACAAAAAGCCTCAGCATTTTACAGAGTCTTCCCACGAGCTGTGCATATGGGAAAAATGGGCTGCACTCATGGGAGAAACAGCACTTTTGGCATGGTATAACATCACCCGAAGGGCCGTGTAACGGCTATACAATGTTTAATCTCTGGTAGCCTCCCAGAGATGCTCTAGTCCTCGTTGTGCTTAGCCCGTGTACTCTCTCTGTAAACTCCACTGCCATGGGAGAGTGAGCACCGGTGCCTAACACATGTGTTAGGACAGCTCAGCAGGCAAAGCAGGACAGGGCTGCAATGGATCTGCCCTTCAGTTTTCCAGATGGTAATCACAGGGGACACTGAAGAGCAGTGTCCACCACGCTGGACAGGCGGTTTCATACTGTGGCAATGGAGCCCTGTCCCCCATTGCCACTTCCACAGTTTTCTGCACTAAGCATGTGTAGAGAGGATGGGAGATCCCTGGATCTGCAGGGAGCAGATCGCTTCTGCATTCCCTGCAGCATCAGTCAAGAGATCTGGGATTTATTTCTTTAAGCTCCCCATGGTTTGCATAATATATTGCTCTGACAGTCAATTATCCTTCACATGAAAAACTCAGTGGCATTCTGAGAGGATTCCTTTAAATATCATGTCACATCTATTATGCTCATAAACACTTTAACCATAATTCCAAATTAAATACCATGTGCATGTATATCTGTACTGTCTCTTTYCCAGGTTACAATCACATCTATCCTGCCAGGAAAAATATGGAGGCAACCTGCTGCCTTCCATAAAATTCTCCCTAGAATCAATGATCTTTTGTATATTTTATACTAGTATTTTCTGCATTAGGTCCTTATTATATTATTATAGCTTTTGCTGGCTAGATGGTGATGAGATGGCCCACTTCAGAGAGGTCAGGGGGAGCTCAGGGGTGACTGATGTTCACTTTAGGGATGTGCAGCAGCACCAACATCTCTGTAGGGGCATGGTCCCAAAAGGGGACAGGAGCACATAGGAGTATATTATTCTAGCGCTGATGACTGGGACTGACTGTCTTGACCTGTCATAACTCAAGTTCTGTGAGCTCTGACAAGAATAAGGAAACCTCTGCCTGGTGGTGAAGGAGCATGGTCAGAAGTCGAAAAAAAAAATAGCCATCTTATAAAACAAGGCCTAGGGAGCCTAATGTATCAAGAAGAGAGAATTTGGCTCCCCTCTGAAACATCAAATTTTAGCTAATTAACCAAAGATCTAAAATGTCTGCGCTAATACAACCTGGCATAAATAGGCACAAAACCATTGATTTCCCTGGAGATTTCCCCAAGGAAACTGCATGACATTTTTATTAACAGTTTGCACTTCAGTTGCAGCATCATCTTAGCAGTAAATAAGCCGTATATAACCACGGCTGCGCCAGCACAGCCACAGCACAGGCATGCCAGGTCCTGGCACTGTCAGCCTTTGCTTTTATTCAGTGCAAGTTTATTTTATGTTAGATTGTTCTTTTATCTGTTCTCCAGGTGTTTATGCATGCAGAAATGCATGTTCCTCTGCACTAACATGGTTGAGAACAAAGACCTGTATTACTCTCCTCTCCGTGCACGGACAGTTGGGTGTTTAAACGCAAAATTCCCGTTAAATGGAAGTTATGCACATAAATCCCTCTGCAGCCATATGAAAGAGAAGAATAACCTGAGGGATGCACAGGGCCTTCAGGACTTGATGGCAGAGTTAAGGAGGGCATGTTCTTCTCCCAAAAGCACTACAACAATTTAGGAGAACCTGGAGGGGGAGAAGGCAGCAGCAGCTAAATCGGTGAGAGATGCAGGGATGAGGGTACTGCAGTGCACACAGCCACAAGGATGCTGGGGGCATAGCTCTTATTTCAGGTTAATTGTTGCCATTTCTCCTGTTGGGTTTTAATGCAGTATCACCGAAGATCCTTTTAAAATCAAGGAGACATATAGAAAGGGAGGCAGGTATTTAAATTAAACACCCTATTCCCACTATTACAATTTGTCATAGCATGTTTGGTTTTCATGTGCTGCTTGCAGGGTAAAACTGGTTGTGGGCCTCATAAAAAAAACCGCTTTTTTATAAGGCCCAGCATCTCTGCAGGGGCATGGTCCAAAAAAAAAAGCTTTTTTTTTTTTTTTCTTTTTTTAAAAAGTGGGGGTTTTTTGTCACCCCAAAACATCATTTGCTGTTTCTGATAGTGATCAAGGTTTTACGGGTGTATCTCCAGAAGGCAACGACACACAGCCTGAAGCTAAGAAATGTGCTAATGCAGGCACACAACAGAAAACTTAATCAAAGACTCTGAGAGAGGAAAGGGAATTAAGTAAGGTTTCAGCAGTACTGTGCAGCAACAAACGCCTAGTCAGGAGAAATAAAGAAAGGAGTTTCCTTAACAAGGAAGTAAAAAAAGAACAAAACCCATGGCCCTCTGGCTCGGTGTGGCACAGAAATAAAAGCTCAACCTTTTTTCGGTGCCTCCTCCCTGCAAGGAGATAGATAATCTTCAGATAATGACAGGACATCCCAACTTAAAATAACAGAAAGAGAGGTGGAAGCTACATGAGGCTGAGTGCGGTCAATGAGAAACTGTACTCTTAAGCATAATCTTCAGGGTGTGTTTTGTTATTTAAGCTTCTTTTTTATGCCATGTTCCATTATTTCCAAATCTGTGTTTTTAACTTTCTTACAAACTTGAACCTTGGCAAGCGACAAAGCGCTCCTCATCCCAGCTGTGGCACATCTCAAAAGCAGAGCTCTGCAATGCTGTGCCTATCGCCCAGCTCCACATGAGGCTACTGGTAGCCCAGGTGTACAGCTGCCCATGTAACTGCTTAGGCTAGTTTGACAGCTAATATTTGCAGGGCTTGGGTGAAGAAGAAATGTCTTCTAAGGACCATTAGTATCTGGTCAAGTTCCCTGGAATGAAGCAAAGTACTAGAAAACACGTGTAATCCCTAAAGACCTCTGCAACGATGGCGTAATCAGAACAGAATAAATGCCTTGTGTCAGTAAACGAAAGTCATAATTTCTCTTAGAAAAAGCAAGATTGGATTACCTTTGGGGGCAAGCGTGGTACAGAGATGTAAACAGCTCAGACAGAGGTCTGAGTGTTTCTTTGGATGCCATCTGCTGAACAGGTTGTGTCTGTCCAGAAAGGCATGGACAGGAATTTTTTCCTACAGTCAAATTGCTATTTTGGCCATAGGAGAAAAAGTGGCATAAAACACAAAGGGGGTCAGTAAAGGCAGTGTCCCAAGTGAGTTTGTGGAGCATATTTGGGAAGAGCATATTTACACTACTCCAGGAAAAATGCTGAGAAGAAATTTTGTTTGTAAACCAAATAAAGAAAAGCACGTTAGCCTGGCCAGCCCACCTGCAGCACAGCTTTGCAGCAAGGGTTGACCAGAAGGGAAACTGTGGTGACAATCCAGAGAATGATGATCTCTGACAAGCAGCCAGAGTCAGAAATAGTGTCTGGTGACCAGCTGTAGCTGGGAAACCTCTCTGGCATGTGGTAAAGTTGTGGGTAGCATGTCTATACCTTGAGACTCCTGAAAACGTTTGTGACATGAGGCAACCATGCCAGCGAGGCATGACATTTAAATAGACCAAAGCGTGTATTGCTTMATTAATCAACACCTGCTGTGGTGGAAAGTTTTTGAATGAATGATTTCTTGGAAGCTGGTTTCAGTCTGCAGCTCATCTTGCAAGTGCCCTACAATTTTGGTCAGGTTTGTCTATTTTTGGTTCGTGTTTCTAGTCTTCTGTTTGTTAACAAAACAAGAAGGGGCTTCCCCTGAGGCCCTTAGGGCACTTGAAGGAGAAGACTCAAAGGAGGAAGGAAGGCACTTACGGAGCTGTGAAGGCCAAGCAGCAGAAACAAAAGGATTCACATGTGAAAAAAAGAAAATTTAGGAGCATATTAGGATGAAGTGAAACAGCCCTAGAGTCAGACCTAAACTGAAAGACAAACTCACTGCTTGATGGATATAATGGTAATGAAAAGCACTGGAAACCAGTCAGTTTAATGTACTTACAGGTAGATGCCTATGTTTGCTATGAGTGGAGCCTGGGGGTTCCTGTAAGGTACCTGGGAAGTCTAACACAGGCATCTGAGGCATTGGTTGGTCTTGCAGCAGATACAGCTGAAGAGGATGTTAATTGGAGTAGTCATGGTTTACAGCCCCACAAATAAACATATATCACCATCAATTTCAGTTTGTGCTTACATGACAGTTCCTACAAATTACAGCAACTCAGGAGGACATACACATCAGTTTGGATGGCTTTGTTATGGGGGAGCCCTTCAGGAGACGTGCGAGGTAGTTACCACGCCAGCCATCCCACCCCAGTGCAGAGCCAGAGCCCTTGGAGAGAAACACCAAGACAGAGACCGTTTCCCCAGAGTCTACAAGGACACTGCACCAAGGGCGGAGGGGTCTAGAAGAGAATAACAGGGAGAGCAATCCTAACTGGGATGGAAGACAGCACTCTGTTGCAACCAAGCATGAATTAAGCAAAACCATTGTTCTCACTCCCCTCACACCTCTATCAATATCTTTTGTACTGTTGTAAAGCTGAAGCTGTACATTTAAGATGGAAAAGTAAACTAAATCTTGTTTGTCCAAGAAGTGAAATGGCAGGTGGGGAAAGCATTGGCAACAGTCCTGATGACAACAACAGTATAAATTGCACACAACAGCTCATATCAAAGGGCAGGGGAAAGAAAGTGAAGGTCTTAATGTTAAACTAGTAGGTAATCCAGGTGGCCACTGAAATTGCAACCCGCAGTAGCTGCAAGTCCCTGTAAACTCAGGATCACATGAACAATGGAGTAGGAAGGAAGCAATGGATGAAACAGTAACACTGAATAACGAATGGAGGTGGGCAGGGAGCTGCACAGGCCCCTGGAGTGAGTCAGGGAAAGGGAAAAGGAGTCTTGTTTATCTATGGATCATAGTTATTGGCCCTGTCTACAGGGCATGCACCCAGCTTTGACCTTGGATTCACCATAGTATTGCCCAACCTACGTCTAAGCATCTCGCACTGCTGTCCGTCACTGGACCATAGGGGGAAAAGCAAAACCTTTAATGGACTGTGATCTACCTGCATTTCCTCCTTTCAATGCTCCTGCCTGGAGTATGGCATTGGAAGCACTGCTAAAACCGCATAATTCAACCTTTGAGATGGGAAATTCAGTTTTCAATATGCATAAAAATATATTTATATAAACTTTAGCTAAAACAAAAAGTTTTCTTCCCCTCGTGGCCTCACTTAGCAAATCTCCCGCTGGCTCCTGTGGGAGTTTTGCCTGAGTCAGGATACCTGAATAGTCATGTTTTCATGGGCAGAGAGAGAAGAGCAATGCTTTGTGGTAAAAATCCTCCTCCAATACATGACTAGAGTGCCTTACTCCTGGGTTGACAGTCAAACTAGTATGAGGGAAAGATGGAAAATATCCTATGTCAGATAAGGAAGGATTTGGGAGGGAAGGGGTTATTTTCCTCTGTAGTACAGAAGATATTTTGGATGCGCTTCATCTAATCAGTTCTCCACGTTCACAAAGTCTTTGAGCATCCATGAGTTGGCCTCACCTTTTTGCACAGTGTGGCACATACTAGTTTAATGAAACAAAAATAACCATGCTAAATGAAAGCATATCCAGGTGAAAACTAATGGCCTGTGATATCTATGTAAGGGTCTTAAGCAAGTGGTGCAAATGCTCCATTATTGTCCCTCCAGTTTTAAAGGCAGTGAGACCATTTACCACTTAGTATACAAAGGGCTCATTAATTGGCCCATCTACCAGTTTGAGCCAGAGCACATTTTCTCCAGAGACAGTCAGTTATGATGCAAATTTTTTTATGATGGGGGCAAGACATTCCCGTGTTTCATGCCTTTACTGTTAAATTAAAATGCAATTGCCAGTAACGAGGCTGGGATTGCTTGGAGCACCTTTTAGATTTAAGCACACAGAGAAGGAGAAGCCTGGCTCTCCCTTCAGAAGTTTTAAACAGAGAGAGAAGAGGGGCCCAGATCCAAAGCCAGTAAAATGGACATGTGGTTTCCCACTGACTTTGGAGAGCTTTGCTAAAGCCTCACTGCAGTGGTCCCAACTCACTCTATCTTTGGGCGTCACTAACACCCTAAAGCTGGCACTACATAAAGAAAACTCGGACAGAAGACCCATTATTGAGAACCAACATTTACAGGTGCAGAATAATCCAGTATGCAAAAGGAAATAATACACAGGAAAAAACAGCCGGAATCTGTGCTTCTATACACGTTTTTACACTTTTCTTCTAGAAGAAGAAATGAAGAAATTGTCCTACCTGGCTGTTCTGTGTCTTCTGTTCTACCTGAAGCAGTTTGTCGAGACAATCAGAAGGGATTGTTTTCAGCACCATACAAAAAGCTGCAGCTTCTTTTAAAATCCCTAGATGGTTTCTCAGCAGAGCACGCCAGGCTTCTCCCCAGCTTGGCCGCGAAGCTCGCTAGGGAACACCACGCTTTCCAGGATCTGGAGGTAAACCCGTGCAGGGACACGCTGAACGCGATCCAGAAGTCACAGGTTGTCTTGGTGTGCTTCGTGTACTCAGTAAGGACTGCAAGAGAAAAGGCAAAGTTCCCGAAGCTGTGGGTGGAACATGGCACTGTGTAGCACTGAGTAAATAACAAGCAATTGATCGTTGGACTCGGGTGCAACGTCAGGTATTACAAAGGCTTATATACCATAGGCAGGACTCTGTATTTCATCTAGGAGAAATGCAGCCTTAAAAACCTACTGGTGCACACTGCCGCAGCTAAAGCAGCAGCGAGAGATGCAAACAAGACATTGTGCTCAACTTTCAGCAGTCAACAGTTTTATTGTCTTGGACAGCACTCAGATGGAGAATTTAAATCACAAAATATATTCTTTCTCAAAGGTCAGACATTTCATTACCTCCCATAAGGACGTATAAAATGTATGTAACTTCTGTGGGATAATTGATTATTTGGGGGGTTTACGGTGCCAAGTACAACAGGATCCTGATTCAGGCTTCCGGATGCCGTGGTTATGCAAACAAAACATGTAGGTTCAGCTTTTGACACAAAGTTATTTGTTTCAATGCCCTCTTCAGCCTAAAAAAAAGTTTACAGAGATAATTCTGAGATAGAGAAGAGACAGAGCTAATATAAAAATATCACCTAAGTACAACTGTGATAGAGTGTAATATGAAAACTTAAGTTAAAAAAAAATTATCTAAATAATATCATTTATCAAGCCACATCAGTATTGCAGATTTTCCTACAATTCGATAATGCAAACTTCCAGTGCTAATTCACAAGCTTTGATTTGCTCCTGTAGGCCATTTTGCCACCTACTTTTAGGTTTGAGGACATCTTCTGCCTGAAAAATTCAGAATTACTGTCAGGCTTAAATAAATAAGGATTTTTTTCAAAGAAACAATTTTTTTTTTTTTTTTTTTTTACATTCCTTGCAATATGCTAAATTATTGAAGTGGAAGGCTTTTTAAAGGGTAATTCACATCTCCTTAACCATCTTGTCTGTTTGGGGTTTTTTCATGCTGTTTGTTCTCAGCTAATGAAAAGAGACTCATCAGTACCACTGTTCTCTGCAGCCTTTTTCAAATTAAATCTATTCTTTGGTTTTCAGTGCTGCAGATAGGATTGCAAACATGGCAGTGAAAGCTTGCCATGTTATTTAAAGTTCTCCCAGTAGATAATGGGCCATGGTTATGACTAATAGGGTCGTGTGGACACCTAAAGAAGGAAGGATAGCAGAATGAACAACACTGAAATGAGACTCAAATCCCTTCCTGCATCTGTGACAGATTCTGGGTGAGTCACTTAATGCTGCTGTACTTCTATTTTCTTATTCATAAAAAGGAATAATAATTCTTCACTTCCTCAAGAGACCAAGTAGGAGGCATCAGGGACTACAAGGTGTTTAGAAACACACCAGTGACACCTCAGTGAGCTCAGAATCTCATGAGAATTGCTAAGTCTCTCTTGTGTAACAAAGGCACAGGCTATCCCAAAGTCCTGGTCAAAACAGGGTTTTTTTAAATGGGAATATTCACCTTTCTGGGGGTACAAACGAATAAGCTTTTTTCTGCTCACTTTCCAGTTCTTGTATTAGTTCATGACACTATTATTGAAACAGAAGAATGTCTTCTTAAGGAAAAAGGGGCCACATAGTGCAGATTTCAGGTTTTATATCATTAGTAATATGACATCCTCTCCTGCTAGCGTTTTACCCCAAGCACTACAGCTGTGAGTCAGCGTGCTGGTAGGAAGACTTCTACACAGCATTTGGGATCGGTCTTGGAGGATACGCAAAATTACAATTCTTTCCTGTCTTTGCTGTTTTGGTCACTAAAGTAAAAATAACTTCAAATTAACAATGGTTAACAATTTGGAACTAAGAGTACAGCTTGAGATTAAAGCTTTCATAGCATGAGAACTCCCTTTGCCTGGAGTTAAAAAGCTACTGTTTAATAATGATGCAATATTTAAGGGGAAAAGAAAGACATGCTGCTGCCTAATGGAAAGTCATTTTGCAAGAACTGCTTACATGATTTGCTCTTCCCTTAACGTCCCTGAACTCTTTCCCAGAAGATTTCTTCCGGAGGAGTTCTTTCAAAAGTTGTTGTCCCCTTTACGAAATACAATGTACTGGGGAGCATTTCCCATCTCTCCCATCTTCTACTTGTCTCCAGCTTCTAGACTATGGGTGGGACCAATAACCTATTTTCCTCGTCCTCTGTGAATTCAGAGTCTGTTTGTACAGAGCCACTGAGTGTGTTTCTTCATCCCCAGTTTCTCCTTTAGAAATATCCTGCTATGTTGTGGCTCCCTCCTATAGCTGTAATGTGCTGGGAAAGAGGCATGGCAACGGACAGATCTCTCATGATTTCTCGGGGAGGCTCATCCTGCCAGCAATAAGCACACCAACCATCCTGGAATAAGGAAGTTTAGCATGACACTGATGGATGAAACAGAAGATACTGGGGTTTGGCCCTCCTGCAGATCCAAACAGAAGGACAAAACCACTCTAACTGAAGACTGGTCCTACAGCAGAGATGCATCCATCAGCCACATGATTTCACTCAACATTTTGGACACCGACCAGCCCTACTTCATTTTCTAGGACCTGCCACGCAGGCCACAGAGACCATACAGGTTATCAGCCATACATAACTGAATGTCTAAGAACACGTACTGGTTGAATGTGAAGAGAAGTAGGCACTTTGAGTTAAGGACACCTCAGCTCAGACCTGTTTGGTACAAATCTTCCTGCAAACAGAGTGGTTATGCCACAAACCATCAATGCAGTTTCATGAGACATGGGCTTCAACAGAAAATCCACCTCCAGAAGCTCCTGTTTGCCTCCATCCTCAGACTGGGAGCTGATTTGGCCAAAAAAAAGTGTATTTGTCTGCATTTTTATTGGATTCATTCCCTTATCTGACTCACTGGCATAAAAGCACATCAGCACAATACAGTGACCACAAGCTAGTGGGAGTCTGGTTATGTCCACTTGAAGTCATTGCCACACAAACCAGAGCCACAGGCTTTTTTTGGTTCTTTTTTTTTTCCCTCTTTTTTTTTTTACATACTATCAATAGCAATGGCAATTTAATCTCAGGTTTTCATTTTTCATGAATGACATTTCTTTTGTACCAGGAATAATATCTCCAAAGGTGGAAACTCCACAAGCTCTCTGGGTTTTTTTTTTTTTTGTTTGAACACTTTCACAGTAAAAATTGTTTTTTTTTTTTTTTTTTTTTTTTTTTTTTTTTTTACTTTTTA
>JAYKAV010000977.1:1357720-1468895 GCA_035582835.1 Phoebastria nigripes | reverse complement strand
TTTTTTTTTTTTTTTTTTTTTTAAAATACATCTTTTCAGCAACTGAATTCAAAACAGGGTCTCCTAAAGACTTGTGTTGTCACAACCCATGGGACAATGAACTGTGATGCTAGGGTCTGGCAGAGGTTAACTTCTTAAGCCAGTTTTATGGCTGAAACCAGTGTGTCACGGAAGCGTGCCTTCATACATGGCAATAATGCCAGCAAAGAAGTCTCCCAGTGTTGCCTACGATATGAGCCAGAGAGTGGATGTTACTGAAATGAGGGAAGATGAGAATGCCCACTGTTGAATATTCAGCTTGACCGTTTACAGAGAACCCTATTTTATGAAGTGTATTTGCAACAAGGCAGCTTTAGCTTGCTTTTGAAGACATGATCCAAATCTCTGGAGGGAACTCCCATGTATATTCACGATAGCTACCCAAACTCACTTGCAGAATTTAGAAGTCTCCTACTGAGAAATGTGTCAGCAGATGCTTCCTGACATTTAATGCTAAACACCCTATAATGAGGCTATAAACAGCCTTTCACTCCAAAACATATGAAGGAATAGCACAAGACCCCAGGGAGGGACAACTCTGTAGAAACGGGGTGGTTGTTCCTGACTGGCATTCAGACAGGTCTCCCTGGCATTGTTAGTTCTGGTGTGATTTGTTCTAAGGCATGTCAGATGTTTGTTGCACAAACAGACTCCCTGATGCTTGCACGATGATGGAAAATAAAAAATAAGAGATGTAAGTAAAGAAAGGGTGTCACGATCTGAGTGTAAAAGCAGCACATGGTCATGTGATCATTACAGCCCACTGCCGTCATGAGAGCTCCTGACCAAAGTTTCCATTTTAACTTTTGCAATAGTGTAGTTGTGACCTTCCAGTGAATTTCAGGAAGATTTATGCACCTACTTCCCTTTGGCTGCTGTGAAAACTCTCAGTTTCCCAGCAGTTTGTTAGAATACCAGTGACATAACCTTCAAAGCGACAATTTCTGAGGCTTCTGGAGAAATGGAGAAGTTTCAATCGTGGCTGAATACCCGAAGAGAAACCTTTCAGCTCTCTGAACTATCTTATTAGCAGTTAAATGTAGAGAACATTACAAGAAAAGAACATTAAAAGGCAGGAGAGACATCTTTATGAAATATCAGCTAAAGAACAGTGACAGAATAGAATCTGGTCCCGATGAAGGTGAAACTCATCCTCAGATAGGCGTGAACGGCATGTTCAGAGCTCACACCGTTAGAGGTATGTCAAGGCTTGTGCAAGCTTTCTGCTCAAGCTCAGCTCACATTTTCTGTGACTGAAGTTAACATCATTAACGTGATCCATAGTTAACATCATTAATGTTACAGGACTTTGAACTTACAACAGGATCGTAAATTAGAATTTGACCCCATGCACCTAACTCTGTGCAAACAAGTAAAAGATCACAAGACATGTATTAAACTTGTCGTTGTTTTACACTCACAAACTCCTGCAACTGGAGACATTTAAAACATTATTGCATATAGACCTCTGTCTGGCATCGTCCATCCTGAATTAGCCAGCAAGCTCTAAAACATTATAAAATACTTTTTTTGAACGTATTACGTTAATTACAATAGGGTTCATTAAAAGCAACATGGTGCATAAAGAGTTCAAATCCCCCACAAAAGCAGACTCAGACACACCAATACCCATTGAAGCAGAGGAGAAATTTTGGTGAAGGACTTCCAGAAACATAATGGTTGACAAGTTTATAATAAAGGATTAGCATTAAAATACTCCCTCAGCACAACAGGCAAAGCAGAGTACATGAGACCCAGTTTCCCCCCATGGAACAAGATATTAACGGCCATTTTCTGGCCCAGCATAAGTCAGAAATGAAGCTACAATACTATGTGCTAGTCAAGCATTGGCCTGAGTTTTTGTATTTTCCAGGCCAGGTGGATCTTTCCAACCTGCAGCATTAGGCAGTCAGTGCCAAGGGCCCTTGGCAAAAACCGATCTGCCATCCAGCGGATGAGAATACATCCCACCGCTCAAACTCCCGTCTGGTGTTCACCTCAGCAGCTTTGGAGGATTCAGTTTCCATCCTCAGAAGCTGCTCCCCTGAAGGACCCCCCCACGGCACATCCCCTTCCTACAGCACGACTCTCACTGGAGCTAATTTACAAAGGAGCCGTTAATTAATCGTCTCGTGCCTTAGCAAGGAAAGAGCAGCATGGGCACCGAGGTCACACCTGGCTCAAATCCACCACTTTGCCCCAGGAATGGTGGGATGTTACCCAGATTTGCATTACTGCAAATCTTACCCAGATTTTGGCTCTTCATTATTTGATGTGTTCCAAGAGGTGCCTGAGGCTGCGAAGACTCTGGATTAGGTTTAGGGAGGAAACATTAGGCAGTTGTTATATTTTTCTAGGATTTTTCACACACTCCCATGTTCTTCTGAGCRCATGAATAGTTTCCCCTCTACTCCGGGGACAGTATGAATTAAGACAACATCACAGACATACCCAAAAACTTCTGTTTTGCCCAGCAATAATATTTAGGCTTTTGAAAAGAGGCATCTGACAAATAAGAACAAGAGAAATAATTTCAAAAATGACACCCCCAAGTACAGTTTAAGTTCACAGGAGAATAAGTTAAACAAGGATGATATCTTGTTGGCATCATTTCCCCTTTTCCCGACATGTTTCTGGAGTGCCTGAATATGTTCCTCGCACGCTGGGGACATCAGATGTTGAGAGATGTAAATTCAAAACTGCTGTGAAGATGCCTGTGATATCCCCCAGCTACCAAAATAAACTTTTGGTTTAGCTTTGCAAAATCATCAAACTTCCTGCTATCTCCCATCTCCTCTCAAGAAAAGATAAAGGCTCGATATAATAGGTGCCCTACTTACCTAAGGCTTTGATCTCTCACAACTGTCTGCTCACAGAAGTTGGAAGTGATCTCTGAAGGAGCCCCAGCGTACATGAATTTACAACCCAGTGAGCCGCTGTGCTTTCCAAGAGGGCTGGCTTCAGCATCACATCTGCGAGACTTCAAAGGAGAGAGGAAAGTTATTTTCTATTTACCGCTCCAGTTTCCCTCTCCACTGCCTCTGGACTCTGTCAGCCCTAGAAGATGTGATGTTTCTTGGGACACGCTCCACGCTGGACTTCCATGAACTGTAATCCAAGGAGAAATATGCTCATGAGAGGCTTTGGTTTTCCTTGCAGGAGTCAGAGTGTGACATAAAATCCATCGGATATATTGACCTCTGCTTCAGATGCATACACACACATATATGCACTTCACTTTGTCTGAAACAGCTACCTGAACCAGTAGGCAAGCCCATGACGAAGACAGTGCTCTCCTTCAACCCCCTGGACAGGGTGCTTAGACCTTGGCAAAGCATGGACAGTATTTTGAGGGCTTGGATTCCCCCTCCCTAATTTAATTATAGTGGCTACTTCACAAAGGTTATGCCTAAACTGGTGACCTGGGAGCCTTTCCAAGTCTCCAAGCATAAACCAAGGCTGTATACCAATTCCTACACTGCTGGATCATGCCCTCATATGTAACCACTCACCACTGGGTGTCATGCCCTGCCTTCTACTGGGAGGAAACTTGAGTAAATAGTGTTTCTCCTTGGGGATGCTCCAGATGGCTGCACGGCACACGTGGGCCAAGTCGTTGGTCTGGGCAACGGGAGGAGGATGGGGTCTTCCACAGATGCCACCGTGCACACCGGGGGCATGGCTTGGACTCTGCCATGCTGACAGAGCTGCCCTTCCAGTTACCCCTTCAGTTCGGGTGGTTGATTTAGTGCTGAACAGTCAACACAGGGATACATGTTGTGATTGCACAGCCCATGCCACCATTGCTTGCATTCATGAAGAGGCAGAAAAGTCAGCTTGCCCAATAGCATGAAAAATAACCAAAGTTTGAGTCATTCTTCAACCTCAATGCTATTTGAACAATGACCTTATGTATGTAGTAAGGCTCTACCAACCCATTTAAAATGTTTTTCCCAGACTATCATGATTTCTCATGGCTTTTGTCATGTCTCATGAGCCTTTGTTCCAAGTTCTCTATAATAGACTCATTGTGCTGTATTGGAGCAATATCCCTGCCAGGCCTAGCTCCAAAGAAAAACAATACGATTAACCTGGCAGGGAGAACCACGTGGTTGGTTGGAGTGGCACTGGGCCAGCAAAACCACAGCACTTGCAGGATCTCATCCTTCTATTTCTGCACAGCACCGGGTTGTGCAGTATCACCCTACACAAAGTAGGATCCTAACGGAGGTAGGATCTTATGCGAGTGGTGAAGGACGTGCTACTCCTGGCTGAAGCCTCACACACAGACCAGGACTGAGGCACGTTGGTGTAGGGGTATGTGGGAACTCTGCTTGTGCTGCTGTGCTGCAGAGAAAAAGAGGTTTGCTTTCACACCATTTGACAAGAAAATTATTTTATCCTCACCAAATACCCCAGGTCAGTATTTTACAGTGTTTATAGTTCTGCAAAATAGTCCCTTATGTAGTTGCAAAAACCCGCTCCTTGCAAATGACAAATGTGAGGGGGCTACAGAGCCATAAGGGCCTCCAGAGGCCTGTGTAGCCTGGCTAAGAAATCTAACCAAAAGTAACGCAAGTCCTCCAGCACTGTTTCTGCTACAAAGATAAACTATGTTCTTTTCTTGATTGTGCTAGAACTAGATATTGTATTGTCTTCATTATTTGCCATGTTAGTCACATGGAAAGAAATCCCTGAAGATTCAGAGGGCTTGTTTTTAATAGGGGAAATTATTTTCTGCCTAGTATTCCTATCTACAGAACTGTATAGTCAGATTAGATGCTCTGAGGAACTGGCTATGTGTAGAAGAGAAGGTGGTAAGAACCCAAAGCACTAATTGACAGAAATATCTCAGTCCTCAGAGGGCTGACCTGCTATTTACCACAAGCAGGTAACAGGATTAATTGAGAGGCCTCCAGCAGGCAAGACCCTTTCACTGAAAAAGCTTTACTTGGGGCAGAGATGCCAAAGGAGCTTGGAAAGTTATTTGAAGCTGTGAAGAAGAGCTGGGTGGAAACGCTCTGCAGCACAAGTCAATATGACCTGAAAGAATACTTCTGCTTGATCCCAAATCCATCAACCAGTATGACCTTAGGCGTTTGAGCAAGATGTACCAACCAGACATTTAAGAAAAGGGAAGCTTCATGCTACCCATAACCCATGGATGAGGGACTAGATCAACCTCTGGTGCTTCACAGGAGAGGTGGGAGAAAGAAATAGATATATTTAGTTTTACCTTATTTCCAACCAGCTATTCAGTGGGATGGAGAGAGGGCAATACTGTCTGATCCTTCCAGGAGACTTCTGAAGTACTGAAGCAYATGACCTGGTAATGATTTGTTATCTGGCATTTCTTTGTTCTGGACCTAATTCCAAGCTGATTGAGTCCATGTGGGTTCATTTCAGCAACTAATACTTTTCTGGTAAACCTGAAGCTAGACAACCCCAGTCAAACCTCTCATCTTCTCTTGCTCTGAACACCTGACCTCCCGTCACAAGTGTGTAAAAGTAAGAACCAGGGGTTGGAAGCCTCAAACCGAACAAACGAGTGTTAGGAAGCTAAACACTTCCAAACCATTAACCAACAGAGCAAAACACCAACAGTTGATCTCCATTTCTTAGTGTTTTGGCAGCAAGATGAAGAGTATCTTTCTGGGAGAGGTGACAGACACATCCAAAGCCACTGAGCTCAATGCAGAGTTAACTGGGTGATGCACTATGGCCTGGGCAATGCAGTAGATGAGGTGAAATGATCTACGGTCCTTCCCTGGCTCTAATTCTATGGATGTTACACATACTGCAGTCATCATCGCTTTGGTGGAGTATAGGAAAAGGCCGTAATAGTCTGTAGTGAATCGGGCAGATGGTGAGGTGGTAAACTATGAGAGAACTGGTGGGCTCTTCTGTCACAGAAGTTGATGGCTTTTAATTGCTTGAAAGAATTGCTTTTAAAACTCATGTTAGCAATGCTTTCTGCCAAGTCACGCTTTTCTGTCAATCTTTTAAAACCACATTGCATGACTCAGATGAAACCCACAGCATRGACAGAATTGGCTACAGCATTAGTACTTGGTTTACTGATGCTCGTTATATTTAAGAACAGTGCTCTGCAGAACAGACACGAGCTATTACCAAAGGTGAGCTATTACAGGTTTGGGGATGGTGCCAGACAGGGACTGGAGTCTGAAGAGTAGCAATGTCGAGGGGCAAAACATGTTCCTTTATCTCCCATCTCCATGCAGAGAAAATTACAAGTGGGGATAYTCTCAAGCCACATTCCCTTCTTCTATTTCCCTTTGGCTCAAACCTCACACAGATCAGCTAACAATTTTCAGCTTTCAGCAAAACGCCTGATTGCTACGGTTACTCCAGGTAGCACAGGTGAATCCTGCAGACTYTCAGCAGCAGAAACAAAAGATTGAACACAGACAGAGGCACAGCTCACCTTGACTGTCTAGACAAAAAATGTTAAGTTATGAAATACAAGAGAAAGCCAGTAAATGACTTGTCAAGGACAGAGAAGAAAAAGACTTCCCATGCAAYATGTATCAGCCTCCATGTTTTTTTGCTGTGATTTTTAGTGGAGAAAGGCACTTGCTGGCATCACTACGTCTATGAAGTTTAAGGGTCGTATATTGCTTACAGAGGCATCTTTTTATTGTGAAAACAGACTGAGGAGGGCGTGATCACCAAGTGCCATTATGCCAATTATCAGRCGACTGCTGGGAAGCATGGCTTGTACCTGCTGGCTTACGACCATGGAAATCCTTGCTTCTGCTGGCACAGAAACATAGAAACCGGGTTTAACGTGTGAGCTTGTGAGTCGCCCAGTTGGAAGAGGTTTGGTTTGTCACCCTGGGGTTGTCACCTTCATGTTTCTCCTTTTTCAGGAGTACTCCCCCCAAAAAAAAGTCACTGCCCTACAAATCTGTGAAGCAAAACTTCCTCTGGCAGAGGTTTTGCTTTCGTTTCCTTCATAACTTGTCACTTTCAGAGAATGGATTTGATAGCATGCAGCACTGGCCAGGTGACTGACGCCCTTGCACCTCCTTCATTYGGGGAGTAATGGCAGGAGTTTAGTTAATCTGGGCTCCAGCCCAACGAACCAGATGTTCTCCAGTTGGTTTTTCTACTTCCAGTGTCTAGACTGGACTACAAGCTCCCCCTGCAGAAAAATGTGCGGGGATCKCTCATGCAGTGTTATCAGATTAAAGAAAGGGAGGTTTGGAGAAATTAGCTGTAATACAATAGCTTCACATGCAGCACTGACTGTGGTSTCCTGTTTTGCCACTTCCAGTGGGGAGAAAAGGGGCAAAGAAGAAAATGCCCCGAAGACTTCACATATGCAGCATGTGGGGCTTGAGGGTATCTGTGAGAGGGTGGCTGGGTTCGTTGAAAAATGTTTCAAAACTGAACAAGAAACTTCCCTGAAACACAGAGGGTATTTGTGTCTTCAAACTCAGCCCCTGACACACACACAAGGGAATAAGCTATTGCTGCTGCCAAGCTTTGAGAGAAAACCTTGGTCGCTATTGTGTGGGTTTATTGCATCCGTGATGGTCATCCTCAGAAACTTCCTCCTTTGATGAAACAGATGACCTGACCTAGGCTTGACTCCAGGCGCATGAAAATAATTCCAAATAAGGATCTGCAGCCTGACAAGCTGCTGCGCTTGAGAGAAGGATAAACTGACCATGTTTAGCAGCAACTTAAAATAAAGGTGGCTTTTTGACTTCGTCACATCTTGCAGCTGCCAAAGTGATACACCTCTCTGCACCTCTAGCTGTGATTAGGAAGGGGGTAAATCACAGTAAATTATATTTTCTGCTTCTGAAGATGCTGACAGGCAAGGTTTATGTTCCTCAATTTGCCAAACACCAATGGGTAACAGGAGGGAGTCTTGGGAAAGAGCATCTCAAGGATGGGGGGGGCGGGGAGGGGAGAAAAGAAAAAAGATGCCCAGCAGGCATCGTGAGTGCTTCTTTGTTTGCAAAGTTCACATAACTCAAATGTACCTCCCCATAGGTTGGTTCACAGGGTTGATATTCTCACATTATCTGAATTATAGCCAATAGATGGAAATCCTTTTGGCTGACAGTTGTCATTACAGGAAACTAGCATCTCAGCAATTGGTGAATAGCTGCTATTAATAATGGCACTACCAGATGTGACAACTGACAGGTTTTGTCACCACATAGTCACAAAGATGATAAAAGGAGGTGTTATTCTGGGTTTGGTTCCAATAAGCAGTGAAAATACTAAAAAGAGCAACTCATAAAAGCACTATTATCCGGTGAATGGTTATGTGCAGTTCAAATGCAAGGATAAGTAAAGGGTCTTTTAATTTCTGAAACAACAACAAAAAAACCCACATGTGTTGAAAATCAAGCAAAGATAAGAACTGGTTAAAGTTCATCTGAATTAATCTTGCCAAGGGAACAGAGAAAATATAAAGGTTCTTTGAGGCACATAGATTGAGAGCACAGAGTGGCACGTACTTTGTCGTGGCAGAACTTGAAGCTAGTGCTTTGGTCTCCAAGTGAAATCATTACTGGGCTGGAAGAAGTCTTTGACACAGTTTGTGATGAGCACTGCCGGCCTACGTGCTTGAGGGTGAGATCATTATCTCCGATAAAAGCTTAGTCTCCAAGTAATCTGAATCTTATCTGATATTCCTTGAACTTCCAATATGTTTACATTCTTTATCACACAGTATTACATTGTACTGAAATAACTAATGCTACACTTCCAGACTTCTGCTTGTCATCTGTAGGCTGCCAGAAACTATTGCTCTTCTTTCCYAATGCATAACTGCTCTAATTTTCAGTGTATTTTGCAATGCACAAAAGGTGCTAAGAAATCAGCTCAAGCATCTCACGATCTTGCTTTTGCTCAGTGTTAAGCAGGATTGTGGGTATGGAGGTCCCCAGGTCAGACTGACGGATGTCACCATGGTCTGGGATTAGAGAGACACAGTTCACCTGCCTGCTCTTCTGGCTGTATTTGACTTCTACACGTTTAGGAGTGAGGAATTTGCTAAGGTGGTTGCAAAGCTGTGGTTCTGGCTTGCTCTCTCCTCATAGCTCATCACAGTTTCTTGAGATTTTGAGGTTGCTAATATGATGCTGGAGGAYTTCCTTGGCGTTCTGGTCTGAGGAGGAGCAGAGCAGATGTTCCTGGGGACTCTTCTGAGTCTAAAGCCTGTTTCGTGGTCAGGGGTGACTGAGGGACAGGCTTCAAAGGGACCCTGGGGTCCCTTCTGTCATATGCTCTTTTTCAGGAAGAAGGTTGTCAAGGACAGGCAGATGAAAAAAATCCCACAAAAGAAGAACTTGGCCTCAGAGGGCCTGCCCATAGAGAAAGAAATGGCCTGAAACAGAAAACAAGGAAACAGAAAATACTGCACTATGGTCACTAAAAGTTCAAAGGGCTCAAACCCCTCTGATCCCTGGGGAAGGATCACTTCCACGCTACACTTCTGATAACACCAAAATGCGGAACTGTAAGTTTGGCAGCAAGGGTCTGTTCATCTGTGACGGTGGAGGTTATGTGACTGGAGAATAATGTGCAAAATATATCACCCATCCAAGTGACCTCCAACTTATTAGGCTGACCTGAACAGCATGCGAGGTTTTAGAAGTCTTGAAGGAAAGAATAACAAAAGGAAGGATGAAAAGTGAGACAAAAGGCAACATGGGTTTGGCAAAGCTAGAATGCGCAGGACCAACTTGACCCTGGCTCTGATAAACGACTTCCCAGCTCTAACCTGTCAAAGGCCTACATTTCTGTAAGCTGGCTCCATTGCTTCTGAGATGACTTTGTAGCAGTGGCCGCTTGCAGGGCTAAATGCATGATGGTAAGAGGCATTCAGTGTCATTCAGGAACCAACTGAATCTTACCAGAGGTTGTAGCTGGGCAAACCTAATTCTAGGGACAAATCTGGCAGCTCAAATCTAGATGGACTCAAAAAAGCATTGTATACAATGTCAGATGGGAACTCTTGGTGAAGCTGGAGGAGAYTGGAGTTAGTGAAAGGACAAAGCAGTGACATAACAGAAATGGGCTGAGAAATATGAGAAGCCCATGAAGGCAGGGACCGATAATGAGAAGTTCTTCTTAAACCTAGGGGAAAGTGATGCTAGAAGGGCTGCACATTAGAGCAGATGCAAAGAAACTATGCACATATGACTAGAAATGGAGAGCACTTCTTATGAGCAGAAAACTAGTTCTTGTCCAGTTTAGCAGAACAAAGTTTAGTGGAGATGGCAATGTTATCCAAGCATCAGGAGCTACTAAAGAGACTTCATCATGATAAACAACACTGTGGTGCAAGAATAAGTATTTCTAGATTGGCCATAAATCACAGGTAGCAACTGAGAAGAGAGTTTTAAGTATCAGAAAACTGAGGTCCTGAAAAAAATCCTCTGGTGTTCACACTCCTGGCTTAAAAGAGGAGTTTGGGGGATTATCCCACAACCCCCAGGGAGGGCTCAGACCCACAGTGTATGTTCCACCAAGCACTAGGGGATATCACCAGCTGCATTAGCAAGATTGCACATATTCACAGGCCTACGTCCAGAGTTTTCTCTAGAAGGGAGGAAATGAGAGCCTAAGAGCAGAAAAGGAGGAAGATGACGTGTCTGGAGGAAATCCCACGAGCAGCCTGAACTCCCTCCCTGCTGCTGCCCAGAAACAGGGAAACTGAACCCCATGCCTGAAGTGCCAGCTGCCCTCTCAAGTCTGTTCTACTCACTCCCCAAACCCTCCCATTCTCCTGCTCGCCTTCTTGTCTCCATCCATCAACTTGCTAATCTCTTCCAGGAAGACTGATAAACCACCCCCCAACCTCTGCCCTTCGGTCTCTGCTCTCTCCCATCACACACCCAGAAACRCAACGTCCTTTCCCGTGAGGCCCGTCTATCCCCATCACATGCTCACAAGCACACGTCATCCTTTCGAGTCCTACTATCTCACTCCTCCCACTCATTTTTCTGACACTGTCACAGCCCCGAGTTGGCCACAGCTTTAGAAGGGAATTTCCCAAAGATCAAAAAGTCTGTTAAGTCCAAAAGCCAGGCTTGCTTTCTTTCTCTCTGTTCTTAGGAAATTATCTCATCTTTTCAAATAAAGGCTAGAAATAAAAGGATTGTTAACAGCTCTCTACCATCCACTGAATCTCAGCAGGGTGGCTTCTTTCAGGTTAGCTCTGAGCAACGCTGACTTCCCAAGCTGCAGCAAACTCTTGAACTTCCCCTTTCAGGTTCCTACGAAAGGTCTCCCTGTCACCTGGGAGGTCTGACAGCACATCTGCTCCTTGGTCCTCCCAGCATCTTCTGCTGGCAGCCTGGAAGCTTTTTTGAACTACTGACTATTGCTCTTAAGATCAGGAGTGAACTTCTACCTTCAGAAGGCTTCCTCCTGGAAGCTGGTCCACATTTTGAATGCTGGATGCTGTTCTGGTCCTCATATTCCTGGTCCTCACAGCTCAGAAATGATCCATGTAAATGGAAAAGGTTCAAAGAAGCGCAAAGATTATCTAAGGTTTGGGATAACTGAATAAACTGGGACACTGCAGCCTCAAAAAGCAATGACTAGGGTGGAATGTGATAGAGGTCTACAATATCTCCATGGACCAGGTAAGGGTGGGTAGGACCAGCACTTTAGCATCTTTCTGAACACAAGAATGGAGGGCATTGAATTAAATTAGTTGGATCCAGGTTCAAAACAAAAGACTACAGGTCTTCATGCAACAAATTGTAAATCCATGGAACTCCTTTTCAGAGGTTCAGGGGGAGATAGGAGAAGGGTAGCTTAGGACTTACTAAAGAGAAATCATGGAGTCAGGAACATCCGCTGAGCTAAAAATTGCTAGCACCTTAAAGTGCATCAGAAGGAAGCATCATTAGTTTACCTTGTCCTTACTCTTCCTCTGGGCAGCTGCTTGTAACCACTCTTGGAGGCAGGATTGGATGGATTCTTGGTCTGAAACCACTCTGCTGTTCCCACAGACTCAGCAGAAAGCCTCCGGGCAACAACAGTCAGAACATTGGCAAAATTCACCTGCGTGCCTCCGGCATCCGGCTTACCTCTCAGTGCTCTCCTGTCCCACCTAAAGTTAGGTCGCTCCACTCTGCAGACTCCTCCTGGGTGGGACGGCAGGCAACTCACCACTCCCTGCTGCTTGTCATCTTTGCCACGATGTTCTTGGAACAGCCTTTTCCAACTCGGGATAGCTGTTTCCACCCCGGGTACACCAGCATATATATATATATATTTATAAAATATGTATTCTATTTATTAATTTAGTATATTTATTATTATATATGTATATATATTTGATACACACAGTGTATATCCTATACCCAGCTATCATTTTGAGGCATGTTCAGATAGAGTGAAGAGAGCCATGCGCACGACACAGTAGTGTTGCCACAGGTACAAGAAAAAGTCTTGAGTGTTTGTAGCTCAAGTCTGCATGATTTTTCAGGCAGGAAAGAAAATTTGGAAGCATCACAATGACTGTAAACCCAAGAAACAAGGCAAGATGGGCAGACAGTTTTAGACCAACATGTTACAAAGCAACGCTTATGGAAATTGATTCTATGACTGAGAAGTTCACAAACTTGGTTTGCAGGAGAAGCACTAGACTGGTGGATAAGCAATATATTCAGGAGCCTTGGGTTCCTGGCTCTGTTAATAACAGCCAAACTTCTTGCCCTGCCCAGGCCTCTTCCCCACGGTTACAGACAGCGCTTTTGCTTTGAATAGCTCTTTATTGGTTTCTCTCCACTGCAGCGCTTGCTGAAGCAATGACAAGCGAGCATACTGATGAGTTGGAAACCTGTGTACCATCTAACTTAGTACTGAAGTGGGGCTTTGAAGTCTTGCTTTAAACAACACATCACATGGGATATGCCATCAAATTCAGTAACTTCCCCATGATGAAGCCAGAAACAGAAATACAGCTACAAGCTGGACTGTGAGTTAGCCAAGTTACTTGCATTGCTGAGCATATGTTACCCAAAGAAAAAACTGCATTTCGGATCACAAAAATTCAGAGACCCACATTATCATGAAATATAAGTCTCCTGACTTATTTGAGCTTGTCTGCTGGAAATCGGAAGCATCCCCAAAAAATGAGGAGGGAGAGTAGTTTACTTGACATCAAGAAGGTTTACTTTCTCATCTCTTGTCAATACCGTCTACAGAGTATTAATGCTCATATCAGACGGAAAGCTATGAATCAAGTTTGGAATATCATTATTTTTCTGCACATGTTATCTGTAAAGTATCATACTGCCTGCCTGAGTCTCTCCATTCAGCACCTTCAGGAGGCTACCAGAGTACAAAGGAAACGTGACTTAAAGGCCAGATAGGAGAAGAAAAGGATGTAAGTTATTCCCTATGCTTTTCTCTGATGTCTCAGTGTGTTATCAGAAGCCAAGAACTTCAGGGAAAGCTGTCAAAGACAGAGGAGGGGGGAATTGTCTGAGTCATACCCCTTGCTGGGCCTCTACAGCACCAAAGAAATATCTATGTACTAAATGAGAGTGATTTGCAAAGATGCAGTAGCAATTCCGCCCTACGTGATTACAGTTACACTTCAACAGACGACTCCAAATGCTGCTAAAAGAGTTTATTAAAGACTGTACTAACAGTTCTCATAACAATGGCACGTACAATGATTCAAAATCATGACAAATAGTGTGGAGTTTTGAAGAGCATTATTATAATACACCACAGACAAGAACAAAGCGGATGTGCCGTCTCCGGCAACAAGAAACTACAAGCAGGCCCATGAAATACAGGAGTTGTATCATATAGCTGTACAAGTGTCAGAGAAAATAGAAAAAAAAAAAGTCATTCAATATGCAGTCCTAGAATTTATTGACAGTATTACAGTACTTTATGGGCAAGGACTAGCTTGTCCCAGCTGCAATTTCCAGAGCACAAGGGCAGCTGGAAATAGCAAAAAATCCCCAAAAAATAAAAACCCTCCAACGAACATACCTCAGGTGCAATCACTACTCCCGACCTTCCTGCTTATGAATTTTCAGTCAGAAATTCTGACCTCCCTGYTATCACTTGGCTCACGACAGTGTTTCGTTTTGCAAGAAAACAAAACCAGGATGCTTCTTTAAGACAGTGCAAAATATTTTCAATGGTATCGTTAAATCACAGATTAATGACAATCAGCATGGATCAACTGCATCACGGCCAGCAGCAACTTCAAGATCAGAACTGAATGAACCTGCTGCCCCTTGACCAGCACTCCAGACTGCTTGCAGAGGGGAGATGTGTTGCTCTCTCCCAAGCAAGCCATCATTTCTGGGTTCATAGTGAGGAATGGTCTCAGCTACTCCAGAGTAACAAAATGCTACAGAAAGCCTGCAAGTATTAAATTATCCAACCCTATGTCAAAAAAACTAACAAAAGAATATCGAAGTGGAAAAAGTATATAGCAGCCATGTTATTTGTCATGGCTCTAATGTTGTTCCCTTCCTTACCGTGTCGGTCACAGTAGCCAAAGTGTGACTAGCGGAGTTCAGCAGCTTACAGCACCCCTGTGGTGGTGCAGGATTCCCAGCAGCACGCGGGGATTTATATTCTCCGAGACACACCGTCTAATTACAACGGCAGGGCAGCTGCGGTCTGCTCCTGGTGTGTTGCCTTTGCAGCTTTTGGCTATGAGATCTTAGGCCCCTCTGCACTTGTCCCACTGGTCTCGCCAATGCTCACAGCAGCACATCCATGGTCATACATTCATTCGGTGTGCATCTTCAGAGCAATTTGGAACTTCTTTTTTAAGCAGACATTGAGGTGTCTGCATATCACATTGGCACATTGGTATAATCTGTGCCAGAACATCCCCTGGCAGCTCCACAGTACATGAATAAAATGAGATAACTGTGCTTTGCCAAACCCCCAAATCATTCTTCTTCTCCCAATTTCCACACAGTTGTGTGTTTGTATCATAGTGTAATTATGTAGAACCTTTTTAACGTCTGCCAACTTCAGAGGATAAAATCACAGTGCTGCATATCAACAAAACCCAGCATACCCAGCCTCCAATATAAAATAATTTATACACACAAAGCAGAATTTGCATCTTAAATAAGAAGAGATTGTCTCATTCTCTATGGTTTCTTACCCAGCTACTAAAAAATAAATAATTCACATCAGATTGATGGATTTGTTTCCTATACAGCACACGTGCGCTATCGGAGCTGACAAAGACAACATGAAAAAACCTTTTGTAATTAATAGAAGAGAATTGTTGAACACTTGCACATATTGGCACAAGGCAGAAGAGAAAAGGAAACATTACACAGCTCAGCTCAAGTGCCCTCCTCCATGGAGCGGGACTCAGATTTCAACTTGACAAATTCTCTGGCAACTTCATCATTGGTTCTTTGAGAGAGAATCCTCAGGACCGTAAGTCCAGTCTCATCCATGTGAATCCGGCGCCCGAGGGGGCACCAGCAAGCACAGCTTCCTTTGTCTGCTATGTCTCTGAGCTGCATCACTGCTATCCCCAGTACTCGGTCCTCCCGAGCAAAGCAGTAGTCCTTCACACAGACTTGGAGCTCATAGGCATCAGGGCCATCTTCATTCCCCAGTATGCTGAAAAACACACAGAGGTTTACTTACAGTGTCTCAGAATGTATAAATTCCTCTGCAAAATAAAGGTGTCAGCAGCTGACTAGAGTGCTTAGATGAGCCACAGAAAAATCCTTTCTACAGAAAACCCTGGTCAGAGAGGGAGAAGGAAAACCTATGGCGTATGGGCATTTTTGCTGTTTCATGGCTGATAAAGACAACCTGGCTACTTAAAAAGAAAAAAACGAACAACCCTTATCAAATTGCCTTTGCATATGCGTGTGTGTTAAACTGTGAAAAGAGAGGAGCCGAGAACATTAAAGCCATGCTAAATAGATTTTCAACTCAGATGACTTTAAACATTTCTGCTTCTGTTCAGGGTTGCTTCATTTCAGTAATTAATATTTTAATTAGATGAAGTCTTTATTAAAAATTCAGAACCTTCCATTAAAGCAAAAGCTAATAAAAATAGATCCCCCTTTCTGATGTTTCTAAAATTAAAAAGAATAAAAAAAAAGGGGCAAAATCCCTTTACTTAGAGGAAGCCTGCCTTTCCTCACATCAAAGAAAATTTATAAGGACAGTCTCTCTCCCCCGAGATGTTTACAGTTTTTTGCGGGTCGTCTCTTCTCCTCTCTTTCTTAGTGTACAGCTGGGTGAGCACTAGTCTGTAGCTCCCTTTGTTGAGCCTTCCAAGAAGGAAGATGCCCTTGTAATAATGAAAGCCAAATAAGAGATCAATACTTGCTGTTGAGAAAGACTGCAATTTTAGCAGTGCAACTTACTACCAGTTCCAAGGGCTGTATCCCTGGAAACAGGTTCAGAAAGCATGTCCCACAGGTCAAGTTGGGATAAAAACACACATTAAAATTAAAAGAATTAAAAATACGTAATGAACTTTTAGCCTCAACTCTACCAATAAAAGACACAAAGTTCATTAAAACGATGGAGCACAGTAAAATATGTTGATAGGACAAACAACACGTTTCTGAAGGTAGCCAAAGGACACTGCTGGTGTAGAACAGACCTCTCAGCATCCCACCCACAGCAGAAACTCTCATGAACTAGCTTTTCCTGCCAAGACACCAAACACTTGGCCAAGCTACTGGTTCAAGTACTCCTTTGGGCCCTGAGCAGGCTGTTCATGGACACTGGAAAACCCTATCTATCCTCCGCATCTGCACTTGCCACGTCAGATCCCCAGCCTATTTTTCGCACTTACAAGTGAAAGGTTTCATTGTATTTGGGAGCCCAGTTGTTGCTCTTTGACTTGGTTGTGAACTTCCTCTTCTTGTCACTCTGATGGGGCCCAATCATGGTGATTTCAACAAATGGACGGAACATGCTGGACGTTTGCCATTTCAGGTCGTTGGCTGCCACAACTGGAAAAGAGAGTCACAACCTATTTTACAGTAAATGCTCATTTGTTCCCATTTCTCTGGACACCTTTCCGCTCTGCTCTGCTTTCAATTTCTTGTTTCAGAAGACAAAGTCCAGCTCAAAACACACAAGTGTCCCGACACACATGGGCAGGACTTTTTTGTAATACAAAGATATGCTTTTTTGCTCTAGTTTAAGTTCTGTAAAGGGAATTTAATGCTTGGGACAGCACTTAGCTTTTGCCATATGCATAGTCAAGAAATTAGTCCAAAAAAATCAGGCATTCATGCAGCTCCAGGCAGGCTGCCCTGCCAGGTCAGTGCTTAACTCCACATTATGTGTGGGATGAGGAAAAAAAAGGGACGTTTTGGGGACCGATATTAAGGTCTCTGTTGAAAAGGAAAATGAGGCTGCAGGGAAGAAACAAAGCCCATGAGCTGTGGGTGGTTCCAGAACCCAGAATTATTAGCTCTTTAATTCTCATTCTCTCTCAGGTCAGTGCAGGGAGCAGACTGAAGCACAGGAAATAGCTCTGAAAATCAGTTTTTGCATTGCAGTGTAGATTTAGCCAGGAGAAGAGAGGCCTGAAGAGCTGTTTATATAAATCTTTAGAGGAAATTAAAGTAGTTAAATATGCTGTATTCGAGCAAAGGAGACGAAGAGGAGGACAAGGAAGCCTGGGATGAATCACTGCTTTGGTTATTTTCAGAGCAGCTCTTCAGGGACCAACGTGGCTCTCAGGACGGGGGAGAGGAGCCTCTGAACTCTTACTGGCTCTGCGATCTCTCGGTTTACACTGAGCAATTTCGCAACATCGCCCTATCATGCTGCCCTGTTCTCTGCAGCAAAGGCTAAACTGTGGCGCCTGGTTAGAGCCATCATCTGATTTTTGTTTACTTCGTGTATCGTTGCCAATAAACAACAGGACCGTACATTGCCATGTCACTGACTGGACAAGCTCATTTGCTGTTTCTCTACATGTTGCTGATGTGAAACAGAGAAAACAATTCTGGATTCACATCACATGAGCTAACACAGAAATATAATGACTGCCAACTGGAGATTTGCCTCAACACAGTCACAGAGCTGGAGCAGTAACACATGCTTTGCCATACCTTTCACTGTGACCTTGTGTTCACCAGTTCCTGGGTGGGTATACAGGTCGATCTGTATGGACACTTCACCCACAGGATCATCCACACCAGAGCCTGTTGGAAGAAAATTGACACCCCCCATGCACACACGGATTACTGTTTACTGGCACCCATCTTTGGTTTATGGCCTTAGCAAGACAATAGCGTTCTCACAGTACACCTTCCATAGCCAGCTTTTCAGTCAACATCGATAATGTAACGTTAATGCAAAATAACATCAGACTTGCATGCCCAACGCGCATAAACACTAGCATTTTTTGCACTCCACCATAAAGATTGCATCCTGTTGAGAATACTAGTAAGAATTATAAAAGAAATTAAGAGACCTAAAGCTTGACAATGGACCCTCACAGAGAGCAAGGATTTTTCAGAGATTCCTGCCAAGCTATTGTGTGCACATGCAGGCATTCCAGTGGTGGGCATCGGCATTCCTGTCTGCTCAGGGAAGAAGGGAGGAAAAAAACCCCAACAAAAGAAAAAAAACACACCAGAGGGGAAGTTTAGGAAAAAAAAGACAAAGATATTAGTGATTTGCACTGAGCCATAGTGCAGTCTCACCCTCCAAGAAGCTTTTTCCATGTTGTACATCAGATAGAAGTTGTCATCCTGACTGCCTATCTGCTTCCCTTTGGAGGCTAATGAGAATCCCTTCACTGTTATGCACAAAAAATGATGAGCGAGAAGCACTCACAACTTGCATACTTATTTCCCTTCATCAATTAGCCAGGGAGAAAACAAGATGCAGCTTCACAGAGGAAAAAATAACATGTTGTAACAGAGGGAGAAGATCCCATGAACCTTACAATTCATGTATTATGATGTTTTCAACTTTTTAACTTTTAATCATCATTATCGTGCAATATGTGGAAATTACATTTTTCTGGGTAGGAAAGTCAAGATGTCATGTAAATTACAGAAAAAGACTGCTTTGCAAAATGAAAATGAAGTCTTTGATAAGATAGTGAGATTGATTTTACTGTCTCTTTGATAACTGTCTGATCCCAGGTTGACAATTAGCAATGCTGTTGTAATTGGGATACCTACAGGGTAATTGGGTACCTACGGACAGCAGTGTTATTTTGTCAATTTTGAGGCTAAGACACATTACTAAGTGAAAGAACTGGTGTGTTTGAAATTCAAGATAAGGAGCTTGAAGGATATCATTAAACAACATTTTGATTAGATAGATCTAACACGTCAACTTTCACAAGAACAGTCTGCAGGCAGCAAAAACACTCATTTAAAAACCAGGAGGTTGAGAGCTAATCTGTGCAATTCTCTGAAGAGAATTACATGGCACAGAACTGTAGGCAGTGGAAGTCACATTAATATACAAGTAAAAGTATCTGAGGAAACATAACAGAACCTCAAATTATTATCTTAGGGTAGATTCTCATTCTTGACCTGAGTACAATAAACAGCCTCTAGGCTGTGACATTTGTACATGATCTTGAATGTACTGTTTTCTCCCTGCTTAGAAGGGCAGTGTTCCTTCTTTTCTGTATATAAGCACAGAGCTTTAAAATTGGTAGGCTTAATTATTGACCTGACCCACCTGGTGGTGCAGGTCTGTCACTTGTACTGTCGGCATTTTCTATGGGAACAGACGAGATTACCAACAGTGTATAACAACTTTATCAGGCCACATCTGCAGAAACATCAACTGCCAAACACTGAGGTCTTCATTTTACTATCTTGAGTGTAATTAATAGGTTATAAAGTAGACACTGATGCTTCAGAGGAACGACAGCGGAATCACCCCATTACCTTTGAGGGAGACAAAATTTAGATTTTTTTTTTTTTTCCTATCTTCATTCTTGTCTTTTCATACAAAAACTCTTGTTCTATTAACTGAAATGTTCAAAGACAAAAAAACACTTTGTAGATGGCCAGTGAAAAATATTCTGACCATGTACAACTGTGTATATACACATACTTGCACATTTAGTGACAAGCAGGTTTAAATCTTGGCATGAAAGTCTCATTGATATTGCAATACCGGAAGGTGAAACTGCAGAACTCAGCTCGTGCAACGTGTTACGGATGTATTTCACCTAAGATAACAAAAAGACTTTGGACAGCAGAAAATAAATTGAGAGATGAAACAGAACAAGACCTAATTTTTCAGGTCTCTCCTGAGCACCCAGACTTTTAGTTACCCCCCTTCAAGGCAAATGTTTCAAGCTCGGCCATAACCTTGAGTGCATATCAGACATTACCATGTATTACAGTAGCCCGTCTCAGCAGACCATACGCATGCAAGTCTAGGACTTGAAACAGCAATACATAGCCCAGTTAGGGGAACAAGTCCGTAGCATCTCTCAAAAAACAGTCCATTTTTGAGACAGCTTTCACATCCCATGAATAAATCTCAAGCTTGGGGACAGGCTCTCAGGCAGGGCACAGACTTCTACACCGCATAACCCGTGGCTCCATTTGTGGGATGCAAGCATTCGGTGAGAGTTCACTTCTACAGGGAGCTATGGGGAATGGGTGTCTGGAAAAGGCTTCTGAGCATAGGCAAGGTGACTTCAAAAGCAAGGCAGTTGGCTAATGTTGTTATGGTAACAACATTAGTCTTGAACATACCCTTATCAGGAAGAACATCCTCATTAGCGGTAAACCTAATACCTTTCCCATCATGCACTGAGACATGAATTCAAAAGGCAAGAAGCAAGCAGGATAAAGAGAGAAGAGTGTGAATTACAATCCAATTAGTGGTGTCACTTAAACAAATACAAGACAAATATTCTAGCTCTTAATAGACAAAATATCCTCTTAGATCTTCTGCACCAACACAGGCTTTGGAGAGCAAGGCTGTCTGCAAGTAAGGGATTGTCTGGGTTAAAACAAGAACAGTATTTGTGCTGGCATAACTAAACTGCAAGCCCTGATCCAACTTTGCAGAGCAAACATTTAACAGCATAGTGCTATAGAAACCTGCTCAGTAAGAAAATGAGGGCAATAGATACCTCACAAACTGGGAGATGCAACCATTGAGCAGTGAAGTAAGAGAGGCAAGCAGTCAGCATTTAAATAGTTCTGCATGCAGCCACTTCCTCCCATAGGTTTTTGGGAAGCTTGACTTATGCAAAGGGAAACATCAGTCAGAGAACTCTGGTAAGCAGATGTCAGCTGTAAATACTAGTGCTGTCCCTTCTGTCCCTCCAACGCACGCGCAGATCTCCAAACCAATCTACCAACGGGGGCTACTAAGAAGTGTATGCAAGCAATATCCTTTTCTAGCCCCAATCTCAGGAGCAAGTCATGCCTTTCTCAGAGATATCCCATCATTGATCCTACAGATATAGGTGGCGTAGCTCCAGTCTTTTGTTCCCCAAACAGGGTCCAAAACTCTCAAGCCTACTAATGTAGAAGATGCTGATTTGGACCAGCTCAGTGGCCCACCATGCCCAGTACCTGTCTCCTAAAGTGGCTCAGACAAGCCACAAAGAAATGTCATAAGTCAGCTATGACGTATAATTGATGACCTTGTAACGAGTGCATCTTATGTCCTAAAACTAGAGCTTAATTCTTTCTAAGCTTCTTAAAAAAAAAAATAAAAATACCCAACACACACACACACTTCTGTGGCAACTCTGTATATTCCTGCTGCTCTCAGATTATGTTCAATTCTCTTTGTGTATCTGTTAAGCACTCACCCTCAGTGAGTTTTACAGTCAAATCATGCATTGCATGAAGCTGCTTCCTCATATCAGCTTTGAATTTGCCACTTTGCAACTTCAATGGAGCATCTTCTTCCTCTAATTTTAAACACTCCTGACTGTAGCACGGCATTTAGAATAGCAGTGCTGCACACATCATTATATCTTGGCTCATCATGACAACATAATAGGATCCACATGAAAAACTAGCTTCAATTCATGGTCTGGATATATAATGGGAAACATTTGCCATAGAACAGCAAAGATTGAAAACACACTGTGCACACAAGTTCCCGGTTAAAAAGTCTTTGTACAACTCTAATGGCAACAGCCAAGTTCCTGGAGTCCCTTGTGGATGTAGCAGTCTTTGACCTGTCTGGCCACTGGATGTCATGGTTGCTCTGCTGGGACACAGCTATAGGACCATTCTCTCAAATGCACGTACCGACTCTTTAGTTAACGTCAGTGTTTTAATACGGTCTCTTTCAACCTAAGCAAGAATATAACATGCTGCTAAAGGCAGGGATGATTCAGTCCCCCAAAACTACGCTCAACTTTTCACTTTAAAAACAAACCTTGTTCTGCTCAAGAATTCTCAAGCCAGTACTTTCTCTGCTGGTTGGGGAATGCCAGTATCAAGCAGTCTCATTTGCACACGAGGGAAAAGTGTATTGGCTAGGAAGTGCTTTGCCCTTGATTTCAGGGCTCAGTGTGACAGTATGCTGATGGGAGTTAGTACAGTCTGAGGGGTCACCAGCTCTCATAGGCTTGGAAAGATTAAAGGAAAAAGGACCCCAAGCAAAAAGGTGGCAGAAAGACCTCCCTATGGAGTTGCGTGACTTTTGCTGCTGAGATGCAGAAGCCCAATGCCAAGGCTTATATTTAAACAGCCTGAAAACTTAAAACCTCAGTTTCAGTTTTGACCTAACCTATAATAGCATCTGTCCCCTCTTCCTGAGATTAGTGAGATTCATAGTCAGCCAGTGAAGGTCTCTGACTATAGACTGAATTATTCTGTACAACAATCTGGAGATGTTTACATGAAAGCAATGGAAGATAGAGACAATTAACTGTTTACCCCTTCCAAATCAATGAAATAGCACCAGTATCGTGCCTTCCCAGAGAGCTACCAAAGAACTCCAGTGACGCATCCCAGCAGCTTACTAATATGTTGTGGTGATTTGTAATCATCTAGCTCGCACATATCCTGTACTGGCTGCAGACAAAACAGTGCTTTTGTTACTCTCCTGAGAGACTTTTCCCTTTACAGCAGCATGTAGCTCTGTGACTCATCACATTGCTGTCAATCAGCCTTAGTCAGACCTACACCGGCTGCTGGCAGCTGGCCTGTGACACAGGCACCAACAAGTTTCTGCATGGTGTCTTGCTGAAATGGTCTCTCTCACCACCGTGTAAGTCTCAGTACAATTACTTCAAATTTCACTTCTTTTAAGTCACCCACCCACTTTAATTCATGAAACGTGACTATTAAATGAGGATTGCAGAAAAAAAGACCACAAACACCCTGGGACTTATGTTTCACATATTTCTGCTCTCTCAAAATGTAGTTGTTGAGTGGGAAATAACCCCCTTTCCCTCCTTCCCAGTTTCAAAAGCTCTGAACTGTCACGTTTCCAGAAATGTTACTGCCAAAAGTACTCTGCAAACTGGCAGTACAAGACAGAGCAATTACGAACAGAGCAGATAGCTCCATTCAACTTTGCCAACAACACAAAAGAGTCTTACCCTGAGCTGTCTGAGTCTGGACAAAGGTTTTTATGAGAGTGTCTGTGGTCTGAGTGTAGAGAGAGAGAGCATATCGAAGTGACTGCAGGTCTGGACTCTTCTCCAAGAAGGTTTTCTTCAGACCATTCCCACCAGCATGGAAATATTGCTAAGAGTAAAAAGAAAGAGGAAAAATACTGAGGAATAATTGCAACCAGCAACCAACATTTACATGCTATTGTGTGTGTGGATGGGAAAGAGCTGGAAAAAAATCACAAAACAGCTTCTGTACTGGAAATCCAGCTCTTAGACCAACTGATACCAACTGCTCATGGCTTTCCTCTTCCAAAGCACTTAAATATAAATATGCTGGCTCCCAGCACATGCCAGTCACCTGAGCCTATTCAGGTTTTACAAAAACATGGCAGTATCACTCACTCAGTGCCATTATCACTGTAACAGCAGTGACAGACTCCTGCCATCTCCTGAACTGGTACAGGCACTATCCTCCCCAATAGTATTTGGGGATAGAGCAAGGGGATGACAGAGACAGAAATGGAATCACTTACTTTGATAGTATCCAGTGCCAGATCCAAAACAGCACACTGCTTTGGAGTGAGACTCCTAGTTTCTTCTCTCACCATATGATCCTGCAAACAACCATTACATTTGACATGAGTAGACTGTCAGAGACTAAAGGAAATGGAGTCCCCAGTATCACCTCTTTCTCTGGATTCATGCTGTGGCTACATGACCACAGCATTAATTCAGCTGTTTAAGGAATGCTTAATGGGGTCTCTCAGAGTCATTTATTACAGCTTAAGTTGAAAATAACCCCACCTTCTCTGTTTCGTGCAGGCACAGAAATAAGAGAAATAAGGAAAGAAACTGGACAGAGATAAGTGACAATTTAAAAATCACAGTTTGTCTCTCAGAAAACCCAAACAGGAGTCTGCTTGCTACCCCTGTCATTCTAGAGCAGCCACAACAAAACTCTCAGAACAGCACCTAAATCAAAGAATTCTGAGAACCAGATACTGGGCAAAGTCATTAGATGTTGGTTGTGGATTTTTTTTTAATTCTTCCATCTACAAAGGTCACTAATTCATCATATTGTTGGTGTAGAGGAAGAAAAACAAACAAACAAGCAACATGTTCTAGAAAATATCTTTGCTAAAAGAAGACATTGTTCCCATTAAGACCCACCATCTCTAATAGCAAAGAGCCAAGAATCCTTTAGGAAGGGATTCCCTTTCCTGCAGTAGGAGCGTATCCCTGTTAAGACTACTGCCTGACTACAAGGATGTGTCACCCTTTGGTATTCCACTAAGCTCCTTCTCTCTGATGCTTAGTCTAGGTCTTAGGGAAAAACTGCACATTGTAGGAAGTGAAAGCTTTGCACAAACTCAAATTCTAACTGTCTGAGCTGCTGGAGGGTCTGGCCAGCTGGCTGCAGCCTGGGTGCTGAAGCATTCATGAAAAAGATGCACGCAAATCAGGCAAAGGCTACTTATCCCTATCTTAAACGTGTCATAGCCTCTGATAAGAGCCACTTTCCAGGAGACACGTCTACTAAATTGTCTTTGAGTAAAGCATGCCTAGTGTGTGGCATCATGTCTGCATTTCACGCTGATAAGCCTGCTGGCTAGCTTGCAGTCTGGTGATTCTTCACGTTGCCTGGTGCTGTTTCCATTAATTATCCACCGTGATCCATCTCCCGCCTGATGGAGATGGGGCTCACTGCAGTCTAGGCACAGCGCTAGGCGTTTGCCACACTTCTCACAGACGTCTAGCTAGCACCTTTGCACAGTGCTGCATTAAACTGTACAGAAGATGCCTCTGAAGTCAGCAGTACCTCAGACAAGTTTGCACTGTGCTTTCTTGAGTACTAGAGACATGCCTCAACTTGCCTCTTTTCCCCGTGCAGGCTGCTCCTGGTCTATAAAGCTATGTGCAGTGGCACACTACTCTGTAAGCTGCAAAGTATCTTCTGTTGCGACAAGCTGTCCTTAGGGGAGCAATAGCTCTCCTCCCTCTTCTTCATGAGCTGGGAGTAATTCAATTGAAGATGATGTGGCTTCACACTTCAGTACACAGAGGGTAAAACATTCTTTCTCTGTCTGACAGTCAGATTAAGTGCACAATCAGCCAGAGCCCAAGGCCACGTTCATGGGAGAGGCCAATTTAGTCAGGGTGGCTGTGTCTCCAAGGCAGAGTGACTTTCATGTCTGTTGAAATGACTTTCTAGGTCTGCCTGCCAGATTCCCCACACTGCGACAGAAACCAGGTGCTCAGCATTTTTCTCTTAAACACCTAAAGAGCTATTCAGCCCCACTCTGAACAGTCAACTCCGCCGGTGCCCATGCTGTCATTGCACAGCAACATGTCACTGCTTTCTAAGAGAGTTTCCCAGTGCCATTTACTTCAACACATTATGTAAAAATAACCCAGTGACTGGACTGGTAATGCTTGCACCTACACACAGAGGAGCCCACGACTGTCATTCCCCTGCGTACCTGCCCTCTGCAAATCCCACACTGTTCCTATAAAGGACTGCACAGAGTGCTACCCTGCACTTCCCAGATTGCCAGCCAGGAGCAAGTCACAAATATTTACATCAAATAATTATGCAACTTCAAGCAGAAGTAGTAAAAAAAAAAAAAAAAAAATCTTTTCCTGGTCTGTCAGACTCATCCCTGTATTCTCCACAGGTACTCTCAGAAGAACCTGTGCAGTCAGAGCTCGGATGATTACCCTGGGGGCAGCGCAAGCGTGAGGAGGCTCCTGCTCCAGCTGCTGGCTATTAAGCAAAGCGAGTAGAAAGAGTTTGGTAATAAATGGGAGGCAGATATGTGGCACCAAGGTGCCAGGTTTATGGCTGGTTTTCTGAGCATTTTAAAATACACCGTGAAATTGATTTGTCATCAGGACAAGAGCCTGTGCTTGTCAGGTCTGTCAGTCTTAGTTCAGCTGAGTTATCTAATTCACTAGGGCTCTGTTCCCCCTGTTCTATTTAAGACAAATAAAGCTAAAATCCATCCTATAATTTTCCCAGGCTTTTAGTGGAACCGCAAAATGCACAGGAGAGGGGCTCTGAAGAGCCCTTTACCATTCACTGTTAGCTTGTATGCGCCTGCAAAAACAAAAGGAGGGGGAAAAAAAAAAAAAAATCCATGATGCTTACATAGACCCAAACAATTTACACTCTTGTAACACCTTTACTCTTTTGGAAATTTTTGGACGCAATGTTGGTTCACACCATCTGTCTGAACTAAAGGTCTCCAGAATTCAGGTTCACAAGTGTTTTCACATTTTTGTATGGCTCTCTTGCCATATATAAAATCCTGTGTACGTGTGCTGCTGTAGTCCTATATGTGGATATGCAAATAAAGGCTTGAACACAACACCAGGGCTTGCCTGATTTGCATGATTACATGCATTTCTAAAAATGCAGTCCAGAGTTACCAAAGTTAAGCTTTACAGTGACTGAACTGAAGACAGGCTGCTGCTGAGGGAGGGCCTTCATCTGACCAGTGCGAATGGAAACCAGCAAAGCTTCCAACTCATTCCTGGCAAAAGGCACCCTGTAAATACTAAGAAATTCCAGTAATGAGAAAATATGGAAGAAGTAAAAGATAACAGTGAATGTCATTTGTTATGCCCGAGAATGCAAGCAAGCCACAGGAACTTGCAGTCGTCTGTGCACAAACTTGTCCTTGTGACCTGGGAGGAGAAACGGAGCAAATGCAGAGCTCTCCCCCTTTGACACCAGGAGTGCATGTAGAGGGCAGGGACGTCTTCTCTTCCTCCAAACGCTGGCTTCTTGCTGATGTTTTTGAAAGGGGAAGGGGATACTCACAGAAAAAGGGAGTCACATTTGGAGGCTGTGGTCCAGCTCCCACTCTCCCAGGCTGGCTACAAAGCTTCTCTCTCCCCATGTCTCCCATGGAAGCTACACAGAGCATTGTAAGCGCAGGAGGCAGCACAAGTGACAGCTATTCCCCTGGGGAATATGACTTGAAGGTTTATGTTATGTCACTGTTAACTGCTACGTAACAGCCTCAAAATGCAGCTGGAGAAAAGCGTGTACATCTAATGACACACCTGCATGTCCAGATCATTTACCAGGATTGCTAATAAGCACTACCTTAAATGAATTGTGTGCTGTCCTGACTCATAAACATGTGTATGTAAAATGCGTCTGCTGGGCAAGGGAAATAGATAGTCATATAAAGACAGCTGTAATAAGCGTGCAAGACAAAAAAATTATGGGAAAAGACAAATGCATTTTGAAATGGCACTAATCACTTAGGAGAATGCCCTTTGCCGTGGGAAGATTTCCCTGATCACGCTCTGAGACAGAGTTCACGTTCAGCTCAGTCTTCCTTGCAGCACAGTTTGTGCACTGTGATGCTTCAGATTTAGACCTCCTCTTGCACAATACCTGTTCTGTAGCACAAGTCAAACCACAACATAGTGCAATTTGAATGTTGTAAGGCGTCACTATTTTCATACCATTCCCGTCGTGACCAGTGAATTAGTGCTTGATTGGCTTATGATGAGGTGGTGTGCACTTAGTAATGCTCATGTCATGCACTGTCATGTCATGCACTGTCAAAACACATCAACATAGCTTTCATGCTAAATGCCAGCTTGCCTGTAAAGAGAGCCCACGCAGAAGGAATTTACAGACACAGGCTCTCTTCCATAAGCAACAGTTATTTTTGTAACAGTTCATATAAGTCATCAATAGCTAGCACAATCATCTTTCTGACTGATACCTCATTATCAGGATAACATAAGGGACTCCCTTTTATACATGGGGATACAGAGGAACTGGCCAGATATTGAGAACTCTACTTTTTCCATTGTAAATTGATATACCAAACTGATCACTGTATCTACAGAAGAGAGAAACGACTTTGATGATTAAACCCACAATAAAATTTAACAGTTAAACACAATACTAATGTTAGCAGAATGCATTTAAAAGCACATTTAATGCATTTAAAAGCATTTCTCTACAATTGCATTCGGTGACAAACCACTGGAAGCACAAGACATGCTATGCGCTATTACACTTCCATGCTTACACACATGGACATTAACACAAGCCATGCAGAACAATACCTTCAACTTTGACAAGTGTCCCAGTTCCTTAGCAGCACTGAAAATCAACTGTGTGCCCTATGATTGCAAGAAGTTAGAAAAGAAAGGAAGGGGAAAAAAAAAAAGATTATAAACAAGCTTTGCATGTTTTTCCTCTGAGCAAGTCAAGTCAGTTCACAGCCAGAACTTTACATAACCACCCCAAGGCCAGTCACAACAACTTGACTCCTTGCCAGTTTATTACCTCATATAAAACCTGGCATTTCTGTGGATACCACATCAAGAGCTATTTCAGAGCACAATATTCTGCTAACTGGTTCACCCTTGCTTACAGCGACCACCCATTTAAGCAGGATGTGCCTTCAAATGGATTGCACAGGCTGGGGGTGAAGGCACTGCACTGGCTTTGTCTGCAAGTGCTCCTCCAGATTTCAAGTCAAGTCTAAATACATGTGAAGATGGCCAAAGCAAAAGATCACACAATTGATGACAATCTCTCTATAGAAGTAGAACACAATCAGCAGAGTGGGGGTAAGCATACATCAGATCAGAAACAAAACTGGATCTGAGCAGTTTTCGTGCAAGAGATCGGCAAACAAAGTCCAGTGAATACTACAGCATCGCCTTTACATGTCAAAAGCTTGTCAATGGCTCTTCTTCTCCCACTGTAGGTTACTGATGCTGTATGACCAATGAAGAAACAAAAAGGGAATATAAATCCCAATGACGGGAAATCTTGCTTCAAGTCACTTACACTCTAGTATAATGGATTTTTACATACTTTCTCTGCAATGGTTACAACAAAGATATTTTTCCTTTTCCCCACCACAGCATTTCTCTGTTGTGTAATATTTCTTTTGCCTGGGGAGTTAAGTCCAAAATTTAATGAGAAGGCCAAAAGCAAGCAACACAATTCTCCAGCCTCTTCTCCCAGAGATGCTTTATGGGGTGTGCTGGAATTTATTTTCTTCCACTTCGCTCCCTTTCATTCATGTAATCTTGCCTTTTTCTTTAAAAAAGTCACAACTGCCTATTACTCCACTTGGAATAAAACCCCAGCCTACTGTAATTCTGGCTATGAATTGTGCATCTATCATATCATGAATCTTTGCCCTCCACTTCAGCCCTCTTAGGCTAGTCGGATTTGGGCTTTAAGACCAAGCCAAAGCTATGGGTGACCCCTCTTCGCTAACGAAACCGCCCCTCTATTATCTCTCTCAGGAATGCCTTAGGTATGTCAGGAAAGCTCTCCTCTCAAAGATGATCTTTGGCTCTCCTCGCTTGTAATCAGTCATTAGAGGCTAGCATTAAAAGTATGTATAAATGTCACCACACGTATCAGTTGAGAAGTGCCTGGGGGATGTCCCAGCTGAATGCCTGAAATAAGCTTCCAGGGGCAGACACTGGTGGGTGGCACTTCCCAGTAGGGTCTTTTTGCTCAGGAAAACATTTGGGAGAAGATGAAACTCATCTTATTTGGAAACTGCTGGCTCCATGAGGACCACATTTCCCCAAAGGTCTCCAGTAAATCCAATTCTCCTTTCCACAGCCCTCCTTCCTGCTTCTTTACTACACTTTCTCATCTCAACAGTCTTTCACCCATCCACTTAACCACAACTGCCATGACCACTCCCCACCGCAAAATCCCTCGAACTGTAACGAAGCAAGACGTAAAACCAGAATTATTATATTGCCCTTTGCCCCTGCATATGCCACTCAGTTTGTTTTCTTTGCTGCCTTCTTCAGTATTTGTTTATTTGTTGCCTTTTCAGTCAGTACTCTATGGAGCAGGAACTACCCCATACATGCATTTGCAGAGGAGACTCTGGGAACTGGGTTCTACTGCAAAGATCATTGCTGAAATCATTCTTTTTTTTCTAGGATTAAAGTTAACATCAGCTCCACTGATGGGTTCCCCTCAGCCAGAAAGTGTCTTTATACTTATTGCTAGAGGTAGCAGGTACCCTTTTACAGAAGGAAAACAGGCAAACAGCTTACAGCTGTAACACTGGAAAGACTGAGACCTGCTCTAGGGACACTGGACACCCTCTGCCCATTACAACAGCAGTCCAGAAGTGAATTTTTAGATGAGATACTTTTTCTTTAGCTTTGCCAGCTTCAGAAATTTCTTCAAGCTGAAAGACTCTGCGACCTGAAATCACAGACAACCTCTTGATTTGCTCTATCTGTAACCATCACCTAACCCTCACTTTTCCTCAGCCTTTTATGTTTGTTGAATACAAATCAATACAGAATGAACATTATTGACTTCGTAGCTAAACAGAAGCTCTTGATAATTGATTAAATTCACAACTCTTGGTGGGGAAGAAAGTGCAGGCAAGGACAATGCATCCATAAAGGAAAGCTTCTGAAATGAGACTGGGAGTATCACTTGCCGCCAGTATCTAATGTGCAGTGTTAGAATACAACTCTCTAAACGGGAAGAGTACAAAATTCTCTGTTTCCAGCGAGCGAGGTTGAACATGACTGCACACCAGGAGCAACGCAGAGATTTCACTGTGGGCCACACCAAATAATCCACCAAGGGACACAGCTTCAGCCAGCGCTCTGGTACCCAACAGATGCACCTGCTGTTCTGTATGATTGGTCACGAAGTTTGTTTGACTTATGGGTCTTAAAACTTAAGGTTTTCATGCCTGTTGACCAAGCAGAAAAAAAATGTAACATTTTTATAACCTGAATTTTGAAAAAGTTAAGTGGCGAGTCTCAAAACACATTAACATTATCATTTCTTGATCCAGTATTTTCAACCTTCGTTGAACACTTTTTTTTTTTAATATAAATTTGAACAGCAGCATTAACTGGCCTAGGCACATAGTCTCCCTGCCGCAGGCTTCTAAGGAGGGCAGGTTGGTAACACTGAGCAATACCCAGTGACTTGATACGCTTCAAGGAACAAAGCTGCTCAGATAACTACTCCTCAGTTCTTGCCTGCTAAGAAAATCCTCATCAATCAGTGCCAATCTCTGTCAATGTGTCTGGAAGGAGAAGTTATTTTACTGTTACACTGAGTTTATCATCAATGCTGGTAACATCTAATGAAAATCTGGACAGCTCTTTCCTCTGCCAAATGGCATTCTTGTAAACAAGATGCTATACCTCCTCAAAAAAGTTACTTATTCATGGAAAACGTATCACAAAGCTCTACAGACAGCACTTATTCCAGGTGCACCTCTAGGGAATGAAACCAACTAAACTTAAATATTGGGTAGTTTTGAGAAAAGCTGCCCACAACGGAATTGATTAAAATGTCAAGGATGGAAGATGAGGAAAAATTAAGTCCTTATCATGAATTGTTTCTGCCTAGCTCTGTGGCGAAAGTAGCTGGAAAGGGGACAGACCTTAGTGCTGGTTTTCCTGGTTCTTCCCATGAAACTAGTTTTACCTTCCTAAACTTTTTGGAAACATGAAAGACATCTATAGTCCACAACACAAAGATTTTAAATTCCTTGTTAATGGTCTGACTGTGTTTCCCCCCAGTGAAAGCATTCAGAGAAGGATGATCAGCTGACTCAAGTATAATTGCTAGAAGCCAATAGAACTGCACTGATTTATATTCCAAGAGGCTCAAACTCTCACAGCTTAACTGTCCYGCTGCTCAGCTGACAAAGTTAGGAAACAAAAGCCTACTGCAAGTTTTTGAATTCCAGTCCTTTTTTGGAAAACATATTATTACCTCAGGCTTATTTTTCTGAAACATACCAGTGCAAGGAAGTTTCATCTGGTATTGTACATTCCTTTCCCAGATTTTTTTAATTCCTATATTCAACCACAATGAGATCTGATCATTTACTAGCAGCATGTAAGTTCATTTAAAAAACTTTGTAATCAGGCAATGTTTGCTACCACCCATTAAAAATTAAGACTATTTTTTAGCTGTTGTGGTGTATTAAACATTGAGAAAATAGGCTTAAAAGTGGGGACGAAAAAGGGAAAATAATTACCTGTCGGTACAGAGATCTGGGGCACATGTGCAGTTCACAGCCCATCATTTCATTCAAGGCTAAGAAAGCTTTTTCTCCTCATCACAGAGGCAGCCTTGGACTTTTTTGCTTCTAGCTAGCACAAGGGAGAGGATTCATTTAAACTAACACAAGTTAACAAAGGTTTCAGAAAACCTCTTAAAGCCACACTCCCTCCACCACAGAATAGCTCTGGAGCGGTACTGCTTGCAGACGAGCCTGAAGAACAGCCAGTTTGGAAGTCACGTGTAAAATCTGTCCACAGCTTAAAGAAAATTTTGTTCTTATCCTGGACCACATTCTCATTTAGTGAAGAGAAGTCTTATAAGTAAAAAAAAAAGCACAGCAGGATCAAGAACAAATGGAGCCTCAGGTGAATGGCCGCATCGTACCGTGTGAAATAAATACAGGAGAGGCTCCAGAGGAATCATCTGTGTGTAAATTAAGCATCTCTTCATTGACCTGACTAGTCACTGATGGCATGCTATAGTTTCATCCTAAGCAGTGAGGGAGAAAGAAATGTATACCTAATCCATTAATATCCCCAAGCGCTGTGCACTGAACCCCAAAATAAGGATTCCCAGAGAGCTGTGTTTGCATATCCACTCACCCAAGACAGAGAGTGCTTAATTAAATTTTGATCTTTACTTAAAACTAGTGAGGTGTGAACTGCTCTGTGAGTTACTGGAGATCATGTTGCTACTAATCTCACAACCCATGGGCAGTCAATGCTCAGAGAGACAGAAGCCAGTCATCTGAAAGTCATTAAGGCACCGGCAGCTCAGGTCATCAGAGCGGGAGGCTGCAAAACTGCCCCATCCCCATTGCATCCTTCATGGGCAGTACCTGCCTGCTTTCTCACCTGAGCCCCACCCTACACAAAATCTTCCAGAAGCAGCAGAGAATGGAAGAGCAGAGGTCAGATTTTCTTCCCTGTGTAATACAGGCTGAGCTAACTTAAGTGGAATAGATCAGTCTGGAGAGTAACAGGCATTAAAGCACTGTGCAGTGACAGGGTCATGCAAGCGACAAGTGAGACACACTGCAGCATGTCGAGAACCTTCTACCTGAGTATGCTTTCCATGACCACCATCAAAAACACTTTTGCACCTCTAGCAATTTTACAGAAAGGAGAGAAAATATTCCATAAAAGGGACTCTTTTCTACCATGAATATCCCCTACTTCTTAAGGGCTGCAGAGGAGTTTTAGGAGGGAAACCCTCATCCAGTGGTCCTTCAAACACGAAGAGACAGCGCTAGGGCTTTCTATTGCCAAGGGCAGGGAGGAGAGAGAGTTACAGTGCCTGGGGCTATTTCTGAGTCTGATGCTCYTTCTTTTAAGAGAAAGCAAAATTAGGTAAGAGGTGCATGGCAGAGAAGCGGAATAGCAAAGAGAAAGTACTGCTTCTGCCCACACTACCAACCCTGAGTTTTGCCTTGCCTTGCCCTGCCAGCCTTCCTTACTAGGATGATGAAAATCTGGTGGTGACAGAATAAATCACTATGTCCCAGGGCATAGTGGAAGCAGCTCTTTGCCCCTGTAGCCCATCTAGCCTCGTCACAGGTTCACTGCTCAAGGACTGCAGACAAGGTCATTTTAATCATTGCATTGTTCACAACTGCCTTTCTGAAACAGTGACTCTTATAGTTTGGACTAGTTCAGCCTCCTCACTACGATACAATTGATTAGACAGCTAAAAATCCAGCAATGAACATTTTGCATTATCTCAGAAAACTGAGGATGCCCTTCATTACACAAAAAGAGAGTCTCAATTTGAAACTGAAGTGATGGCAACAAGAAACTCTTTGTAAAAAAAACTCGAAGTGGCTTATAGCAACATCCCGCAGGTTGGAAGAACTGGCTGATCACAGTTATTGCCTTCTTCATGATACAAGCACTGAATCACTCTCCTACTCCGCTTTAAAATTCAAAACTAGCAAGTATAAAGCTGAAGCAGCTCCTCCCTGGTTCTCCCCTTGATTTCACTGCTTCCATTCTGAAGGGGTCATGTTAATGCTGCTCTTACGTGACGATTTTAGCACCTGTCCCCAAAGACTCCTTTTCAAAGCAATTCAACAAAGGGAAAGAAATTTCATCCTCTTAAATTTAGATGGGTTTCTTCTCCTTTATAAATTAAAAAGGCAAGCAGAAATGATTACTCCAAATCCAAGCTCAGAGCAAGCAATCTTTAGCAAATTCACACCTTATGCTAATTTTATGCTTAGTAGGTATGACAGCATATTGCATCTCAGCAGTTTTGTTTAAAGTTGTCATCATCGAGGCCAGAGGCAAAAGCCTTCCCTCTCAGAGCAAGAAATACCTAGTGCAAGATGCAGGTTTGCGTCACTTCTCTAGAGACTGCAACCCAAGAAGTCCACTCAAAATATGTAGGCAACTGCTGAATAGTGAAAACCACTATTGTTCTACCCACTACTGGGAAAAAAATACATCAGCATAAATTAGCCACAGACCACAAGTTTACTCCAACACAGATGAAAAGAAGTTCTGGATCATCTCCAAATAATGAGGTTATAGCCCAAACTTCACACTGCCTCCAACTGAGTGTCAATCCCCCAGAGCAGCTGGGCATGCGTGACTGACATTTAATCAGTTTCTGTGGTTTCTCAAAACTGGGGAAGAGGTTAATCTTCCATTGTTAAAAACATCACTACGTTCACAACACACATTCATACAGCATGTCCACACAGCTAAACAATTATATAAAAGGCTGCCTTTGAACGCAAACTATCTGGACATGCTTCCAACTCCTCAACATCAGAGACACAGAAATCATGCCAGCCCATACTGATGTTAAAGCCTTCTGGAGGGTAAAACGGAGGCGTGGTGGTGTCATTAAAAAGTAAGCCCAAATTAACCACATCTATACAGAGAGACACCTGACTAATAGATGACAATAATTAGGCAAAAGTGTTTACAGGTGTTGATCTAACACCATGAAGACAACACTAACTGCCCGATAATCCCGTATACACAGCTTTCTTTAAAGGACTGCAAATCCCTAATCAGTGCAGTTTGATATACTTGATAGCAACTCCTTTTGGATCATGGATTTTGAGTTGTTTTTTATCTAGTGTGCACTCTGTATCTTGCAACCCTACTATAAATAGAGCTGCTCTCTTATTTTACTAGGTTACAGACATATTTTTCCATTCTCCAGCAGGCTACATGCAGACAAATTTACCTGGACAGATGACTCATTAGGTCAAGGAGATGAGTTACAGAGGCAACGGCAACACTTTCTGCTATGAGTCAGGAAGGAGAAAATGCTTTACCGTATGGTCTGTAAGAGGAGGCAGCACAATCAGCTTCTCCATGGTATTCATTACCACCCTCCAGAGCTCTTTCAGCACCCGTTTCAACACTGTCTTTTCACACACAGTCGCAAACAGTGTCAGGCTGCAGAGAGAGAGAAAGAACTGAGTAAGTTCAAAGAATGCAATTTGCAAGGAAAAAGGAGATGTGTATGGAAGAATCAGTGCCCCATCCAAAGCAGTTTGTCGCAACAATTGCTTTAAGGGTAAAAATCTTCCCTTTTCATAAAGTACAGCCTGTCTTCACCCTTGGAGTTCTAGCACTGAAGATGTTTGGCCAAAATGGATTATTGACATTTCTGATCTCAATCATTTCTATTTATTGACCTGGGGATTACAAAGGTATCACTAAGTCACGGTGGTTGGGAATAGTCCAAATAAGAGCAGGTATCATTGAACTGGTTCCCTTTAAGAAGATACTTCCTGATGTATCGGGTTTACAGATTATATAGGAAAAAATTACAAACAAATACAGAATAATAGGTTTAAACTTCAAGGGGTTGTTATAATGATTTTTGCTGAATACCTAAATTGACTTCCCAGACTGTTATGCAGAAGTTCCTGCACAGTTTCTGATAGCTGCTGAAGTCTCTAAATCTTCCAACTCTATAACCACCTCGAAGCATTTCTTGGACTCCTCTGTATTTTGTTGCAATTGTATTCACTACCAATCACGTCCCATATGTGTATTCCCTTTTACGTAAAGAAGTTCTGCTTTATCTCCCTATTTATTCCTCCTTTATTATTGTACAGGCTATCAAAAAGGCCAAGAAATGTCAGATTCTTCTTTGAAATGATTATTGGACTTTGGCATTTACTGATCACACTGGGAGAGCTACAAAACAGGAACTCTGCAGCCAGTAGCAGTGCACAGGCAATAGCTGACTCTTCTACATTGTGTAACATCTTCTCCCAGATTTCCCTTCTTCCCATAGCTGGTTAGACAGTAAATGAACAAAACTGAACAGGGACAAGACTGATGTGGGTAGGATGCACAAGCATCAAAAAAGACTCTCCTTCTGTAAAGGAGGAAAGAAAATAATCCAGGTTTGGATTATCATAATCAAAATGACTTGCTCCACAGCTGGACGAAAAGCCCGTAGCATACCAAGTTCCCAGTGATGCAAAGGAAGGTGGCTTCTCAGCATTTGTGAAGGCATACGTGGAAAATGCTCAAATGACAGGGCTCCTAGATGTAATGAATGCTGCAGAGCGTCACTTACTACATGGTGACCCAAAAGAAAGATGGGACAATCAATACTAAAGGCAACAAAAGAAACTATATTTTAAACTTGTAAAGCTTCACATCTCTCACAGCACTTATTAAAATTGCTGGCCACCCCTTTCAAAATAAAGAACTGCTGTGCATCAACAAGAAGTTCCACAATGATTAAAAACTGTTTCTCTTTGTAGATCAAGGCTTAGCTGATGAGAATTATGTGCAGTTAGCCACAAAAAGTCCCTGTACAGCTGAATCATGCTGTGTTAACGGCAACAGTTAATAAAAGCAATGGATCAAGCTTATGTACATCACATAGTTCAGAAACTTATTTTCTAGTCAGAACAGCACCTGGTATGACTAGAACACACACGCTTAACATGACTGGGATACTGAGTAGTATATATATCAAGTATGTAAGTATGGTTTGCAATACGTTTGCTAATTGGCTATAGTACAATTTATATAGGAAAAAAAACATAGCTAGTAAATTTAGAACTTCAGTCTTTCCCACTACCTGATCAGCAGTGTGTTTTGCTGATTGCCAGAGGGAGAAAGGAGAACTGAGTGTGCTCTGGCACTGAATGAAGGCTGAAGAGGTGATCCATGGCTTGAGAAAGAGGCAGATATAGGAAGAAAAGCCATTAATTCTTCCTGAGAATTTGGAGACCGGACATCTCAAGAACAATCCAAGAACATGGAGCTGTTTTTCCTTCCCCCATCATGTTCCCAATCCGATGCACTGTATGTGCATATATTTGAACACTTGCTTACTTTCCATCCAGGAAATCCATCAATGGCCTCAGGACATTATCTGCGTCTTGTGCAACTGTGTTTCTGGCATTAGCAGCAACATTTCCTGTCCCTTTCACTTGACAGAGGATATCAGACATTTGCTTGACACACTCATCAATACGAGTCTGAAAGCTGAACAGATAGGAGGGGCAAAAACAAGATTATCAGTGGCAGAGATCTCAGCTCTAGTATATAAGGTAAAATATTGCAAGTCCATAAACCATGCACTCAATTACACACTCTTCCTCCCTGAGATTTTCTGCTCATTTCCTTACTGTATTTGTTACTAACAGGCATGCTACCCAGTTCCTTATGCACATCATCCACAGACAGCCTACCACCTCTGAACACAAGACACAATCACACTTGAGAGGAGTTTGTTCATTCATCTTGCAAAAACAATGATCCTTTCCTGATTTCAAGAAACACTGTTATTCTTAGCTCAAAGCACCCTGCTGTATCTTTGCTTTCTACACAGGGTTTAACACCACAGAGACTGGGATATAGCATGGAGCAATGGCACAATGCATGCACAACTATGAGCACCCAGGAGTCCATCGGCAGTAATTCGGTTATGACCCATGATAGGCTGAGTCTTTAAAATAATAGAGACAGCCTGACGGCAGGCACTGACTGAAACCAGTCCACTGCCATACAGTCCATGCTATATCAAAGTGTCAAAATGGGATGTGGGGCTCAGCTGTGAAACGAGCAGCATCACTGTAATGAAATCACATGCAAGCCATTAAAGCACAGTTACTTTTCCATCTTTTACTGCTAAGAGGAGGTTCAAAATGAAATAATACAATGGTTAAAAATGATGAATAGATCAGCAAAGCTGTCAATATATCAATTCAGCGAATAAAGGAAAATGCTTTGACATTTAAAAGAACAGTTACTAACAACAGGTGTTACAAGTGACATTTAGCCATGCACTGACAGCACAGAGGTTTGAAACCAGGAAGAGAAGTCAGTGCTAGGAGCTAGGGTAAATCTTTAAGAGCAGGAACACAGGTTTGGAAGTCAGCTTTACATCTGCGTAAGTGGCCTGAACTTCTGCTGTGTGAGCCACCTAGGACACCTGTGAGTTGGGTGCTAGCATACAACCCCTCTGCCCTGTGGCTCTCACCTTCCTTCTCCACCCCGTCACCTCTTTGCTCTCCTGCGCTGCCACCTCCAGCCTCACGGTCCCTCTTGCTCACTTCTAACCTGCCTCTCACTGGAGCAATTCCAGAGAGCAATTCCAGAGCTCTTTCTCCATGCAGCCTCCACTTCCACTTTCCCCATTTCTAGGAGAGTGGCTTGCAGCAGCCAGTTGTGGCTACAATGACAGCTTAACCAGAGACATAAGTCACATCAAATACAATATTACCAAGCACTTCCTGTACTGCTGACAGTCCCTGTTCTGTTACAGGCTAATCTCACCCCACAGTTCTCCCAAATACTGCATCATTTGTAGGACCCTGCTTCAAGGTGCTGTAAATCCCCAGCCAGGGGATGAAAAATAACAGAATCCCTTAAAAGATACAAATTAATACAAGGCAAAACTGTCACCAATTACGAAAAATGATAAATCAGTTACTGTGGCAACAGGTTCACCTGAAAGTGAAGCTTGTGTAGATGTACAGCTTAACAGGAGCCCTTGGCAGCAGCAAGTCAAAAGACAACCTCACCTATGCTGTCAGACAGGGCCTTCTGCTCCCAAATTCCCACAGAAATTCCCTCCTGCACTCCTACAGCCTCCAAGAACAAAACAGCAGCTAGCCTTGCATGAAGTATAAACCCTTTAAGGGCTCCTTTTCTCTATGATAACCTTTAAAGCAGAAAATGCTTCTGTGTCCAGACATAATCCTCTCCCAGCACAAAGGTGGTGAGGCTCTCCGGATGTGTGCTGCTTTCCCAGCAGGTGCAATGATCTCACAGAGATGAAGAAAAGTTAAGATCTGCAGCATCAGGTGTGCACAGTGTTGTAGGAGCAACTGTTTACAGACTCTGCACAGAATATTGTGGATATCTGTCTTACCTCCCACGTTTACATCCTTTAGAAGATCCTGCTTATACAGTAAACTGCAGCTGTGCTTTTCATTCCCTATTACTGTTAAGGAATGAGTGAAGCATCTGAGCTGTCTGACTGGCTAAATCTCTTGCTGGCACATCTCTCTAAAACACTCCCTGCTATGTATGCTGATACTGAATAATCTCTTTAAATCATATTTGCAAATGTCAAGACTGTGACCCAATTGTCTTGTAGCAGTGACACCATGGAGACAGATCTCAGATAACAAAATTCATCCCCTAATTATGATTTCTCACTCATCCTCCATGTAATTATGAACCTTATCGATTCAGTTCAGTTACAGTTTGAATCTCTTCATTTCTTGCTATAGCATCCATTACTGGCAATGGGAACTCCTCACTTATCTCCCCACTTAGCTCTGTGTGCTGAAATCCAAATAGTTGCTGACAAATCCCACCGTGATTTTTTGGTCATAAGTACTGCAAATCTATAGACTGTAGGAGGCCAAGTTGGTACAATTTGCTTTATTCCCCTTGCCCATGTTTCAGCTATACTACAGTTCACACCTGCATTAATCTTGTTATAAAGCACAACATTAAATGAATGGGGTTTATCATGAGAAGTGGTTGTTTTTGAAGATAGTTGGGAACCCTGTATTTCTAGATTTTGCTTAATTGACATCTTTTATGGTTCACTACAAAATTACTATGAAGTCGAGCACATTTTTATCCTCAGGTAAATGGTAACATGATTTGCAATAAAACTTAATTGCCATCAATTACTCTGGCAATACTTTAAAGAGCTCCTCCCCTTGAAACGTTAGAAAACACCATTCACTGCAACATCAGAACAAGTCAATCTCAAATTCTAAACCTGTTTACTTCTTATTCCAATATTCATTTAACAATCAGAAATCAGTCAGCTGTTTCATACATTTAGAGCAGAACGTTTAAACAAGAATGTTGCTTCATAAACGCTAAGCTGGAAACTGCTTTCTGAGCAATAAAGGAGCAGGCAATTCTGTTACTGACAAGCACGACTTACAGAAAAAAATCACTCTTTGTAATTCAAATACATTTCACAGTTGAGAGATCTCCATGTTACATTTCTAAGCAGAGCAATATAGAAAAGAGAGACTTTAAAAACATTTCTCACTTCTTTAGATGGTCTCAGTATTTGAAAGACCATGAATTTATGGCAAAAAGAAAAATATAATGCAGTTGACATGAGTTTCTTTTCTCTTCTTAACCTGACTGAATGAGATTAGACCAAAGAAAGGAATGCTTCAAGGACAGGGACCTCATTATACTCACCTGTTACCAAACACAGCACTCAGCTCATCCAAAACATTGTTCAGCTTCACCTGGAGCTCTTTGAGATGGTCACTTGCCTCTGCATCCAACTGTGGATGAAAGAAGAGCACTTAGCTTGAACCCAGAGGGCAGTCTGCTGTCCTTCACAGTGCTCTTCTTCACTGTTGAGGCTACTCTTAATAAGCAGTTGAACTATCACCACTGGACTCTGCCAGCTAGGATGCTCTCCTCCACTGCCAAATCATCGTCAGGTATTTGCCAACAGCAACAAGTGGTTTCCCCAGGCTCCAATACCCTTCCTGATATTTGCAAAGTTGAGAAAGAAAGTGAATGTGAATTCTCTGCAGCCAACAGAGTAAACAGGCTGAGAAATCATCACGCACCATGCATTACCTTGGGCTCATGGGTCATTTCATCCCTCTAAGCCTAGAAGGAGGCAGGGCTTTTCAGACTGGATGTTGTGCATTTCACCATGCATGGTCTTGAAAGATGCTATTTCACCTTCCATCCTGCTGTCAGTACGCAAACTGAAGATTGACCCAGCCACTGCTCTCAGAAGACTGAACCCCATATATTTGGAAAATCTGGCCGCAATATCATGGCAGGAATTGTTGTGCGTAGATCACTTTTGGAAAGCATAATCTCAGCTATTGGTATTAAGCACAAGTAGCTCTACTCTCACATGGAGCCAGATAGATTTTTGTATACAACTGTTCAGAGGAGACTTCACAAAACAAACAAAAAAAAGTGCCCCAAGCACTACATGGACACTGCTGACACCTTGGCACATTCTGTAAGAAAGTGCTTGCTCCATTATTATCAGCCCAAAGCCACCTGCTTTTACATTCAACAGTGCCCTGTATTCCAGCTGTAGTCATCCCCCCAGCCTCAAAAGAGCCACTTCTGAGTGACCTACCTGTGTGTATACATAACAACACATGTTGAATGCTTTGGAGTCATTTGCTCTGAAAAAGTAACTTGTAAAACAGATTTGCCTTTGTATGCAGGCAGGCAAGCTGCTTGTAAAACAAAAACCTTCCAAAAATGTTTGCATTTGGCATTCAGAGCTTCTGCGCTTACCTCTAAGGCAGAGTATCTATTTACAAATGTAATGAGCCAGATGCCAGTACAGTGGTTAAAAATCAGTTTAGATTTTTACGGTATATCCATGCATGCAGCTATACAGGATTTGAACATGACAGGAGTTCCAACTTCTAWATTCAGTGCTGAAGCCCCCTTCATATTCCTCAGCATCTGTCAGAGAAAGCCAAGCCTTAGGGCATTTGGAATCTGATCTGTTCATTTTCCTGTTGTAAGCTGGCATGGAAAACTGACTCAATTAGGCGTTTGAACCTGTGCTAATGAAACTCCTGGATCAGAATTTTAAAGTAATTTTAAAAAAACCCAAGCAAATGATGATTACTTAAGCCTTATAACTTTAGGCATTGCTAGCTCTGATTATTTTTCCTTCAATAAAGTGAATTTGTATTCCTATTACCTTTATAACTCCCTTGCTCTATGAAGGCAAAAGGAAGCAAATGTCATGCCAATCAGCAGTCATTCTAGCCAAGCTTGTAGGTAACATAACAAAAACAGCATCTGTTGGTGGTGGTTTGTCCTGCCCCTACATTAATCCTTCCCTTCTCCTACTGTGTAAAGGGGCAACGAGTCACAAGCTGACTGGTTTGCTATCTACAATTAATGGCACTGAACAGTCCCCTGATTTTGGCCATTTCTGGTAGATCTGAGGCAGGACCAGTTTATGATTCATCAGAACATTTCAAGTAACTGCTTTTCCAGATGAAAATAAAAGCCAGAAGAATTTGGCACAAGACACCTATTCCTCACTATTTACTTCCACTTCTTTATAAGCTACCAGATGCATGGTCTAGAGGATGTTTGAGGTTGGGATCAACAACTTATTGCCCTGGTTCATGAACCATGCAATTAATGACTTGTTTTACTGTGAGGTGACATGGAGAGCTCACCAACCACCTCTAAGCTTCTCCTTGCTATTGTACTTGTTGACTGCAAACTGATCTTCTCAGGAGCAGAAGAAAGGCTGATTGCCAGCCCTGTACTGCAAGGAAGGACAGCTGGAGCAATGCTTTGCCAAGGGGATGAGCTCCGTTATCTGTGGCGAGGAACTCCCCCTCCTCCAGAACATCAGCTCACAGCTTTCGGGGTGCAACTGGCAAGACAGCTGCCCGGATTTAACTTCGAGGCGCCCAGCCTTTCCCTCAGGAAGCAAAGCCCTGGTGGTATGCATTCTGTTTCAGTATCCGCCAAGTCCTCTGTCATACTAGACAGGCTGTTGTTTTCTGAGCAACTGCTGTTATGGAAGGAGGAGTCCACATAACACATTACTGACCGTTAATGCTTACACATTGGCACACTTTGGCTTGAAAGCAAATTTCGGGGAATTACCTGAGYGTGATTTAAGTCCTTAGGAAGGTGCTGGTAGGTGTGTACCACTGTTTCACGTATATAAATTACACATCAGTTACAGAGTCCCTGTAGCATGTAGTATAACTGCAAACTGTTCTTTGCCAATAGGGTGAAGCACTGCTAACAGTGCTCAAATGAAACAGTGTATGTTTTGCTGTTGCTGCTCAGCTGATGTATTCTAAGCACATCAGTTATCATGAATAGCAGGAAGTGCTACTTGGACTGCATGATAAATCTGGCTGGTAGAGTAAAGCAGAAAGCAGTATTAGGCAGCTGGGTCACTGCTGTATGTCACGTCCAGACCATTTTTATTGGAAGCTGGAGCTCAGCAGGCTTATGATCTTCATTCTGTGGGTGTATCGGAGATGATTCAGAGGAAGAAAGCTAATGAAAAGTTCTCTGTGCAAAACATGGGACAGTACCCACAGCGAGGTGGCTGCTGATCTCTGAGCAAATGCTCCAATTCCAGTGGAAATAGTGGCTGGCATGGCCATAGTTCTGTGTTTTGAGACTAAATATGCAATACAGAAAACTGAGGTGCACACAAAGAGGGAAAAGGTAACCCTATATTTACATTTCAGGGAAGAAGGCAGGGCTCTGTTAATTTCGTGCAAAGATTTGGGACTTGGCACTTCAGAGAATCCGGGCCTTGAAGTCTCATCCAAGCACATTCAGGGCTGGAATCTCAGGTTCTCTGCTAATCTGAATGGTGGCATTCAGAGCATAGTGCTATGAACTTCAATTTAGGTTAATCTTCTCCTGCTTCTCTCATGGATGAAATGGAACCCATGAGTCTAAGGATTTGCTGTGATGCGCTTCCAAGTTTTCCAAGAGATATCATTAGTTCTTCTTTGGTTTCTACACACACTGGTGAAGCGCAGTGACCAGAACTGGAAGGCTCCTCTGTAGCTGGAGAAACATAGCTCTTGCCTTCTAGAAGGTTGAAGATGTTAATTAATTCACACCTTAAAGCCAGAGAACTTGAAATCATCAGGTCTGATCTGACATATCAGCAGCTAGAGAATTTTGCCCTGCTATCCTATGTTAGCTTTATGCAAGTTATAGAGTTCGTCTGGCTCCAGCTTGAAGCTGCTGATTTTTGTTCTKCCCCCCTCCACTAGCACATGGGAGCTCCCCTCCGCAGAGGTGACTGTGAGGCAGGGAGCTCAACAGATCCAACCTCCTTTTAGGGTCTTGCTTGCACTGAATTTTCATGCACCTCTCCACTTTTCTACAGGATTCAAGACTAAGGACTCTGGAGTGCTGAATCCAAACAGCTGCCAGCTTCTCAAATACTAGGGTGGCCTTAGCTATGGCATGTGAGATGCTAAAGAGGAGCAATCAGTAGATACCACAAATCCTTTAAGAACATTCCTATCAAGTCTTGGCCATTTCTAAGTTGTCCTGCAATTTGTTATTCAGGTGGCTAACTTAGGATTTTAAATGTGGGCTAACCCTGGCTAAGCATTAAGAGGAGAGTTTCCTGAAGCATTAATTGTACAGATTAGCTTGAAACTGAAGGCATGAAAATTGTATGATGACAATCTGCTGCTACTCAGCAGCTAATTCTTTGGGTTCCCTAGGCAGTGCTTGTCTCCGATACTCACCGCGCATGCATGACTTTGGAAAAAAAAAAAAAAGGGCAGAAGTGTTTTAAAGCGGGCTTCCACAGCACATCTAGGCTTCAGCAGTGGGCAATGCTGTACAGCACCTTTTAATTTCAGTGCCATGAGTTCATTACTCATGAAAAGCTAAGCAAAATAACAGTCTGCAGGAAGCCATCTCTCTCAAGAAAATTGAGAAAGGCTTATTCTGGTGTCAKGGACAGCGCACAGAGCAGGCTGAAGTCTGCAGGAAAACTGCAGAGGTGGGTAGAAAATGCAGGTCACATTAGGTTTTATTAGAAAATGTATGAATAATTAAATAAATGGGGCCAAATTCAGGCAAACACTAGCAATGAATCTATATAGCCCACCTTAGCACAGASCTAAATTACAATCTCCATTCTGTGGGTGTATTGGAGATGATTCAGAGGAATCAAAAGTTTCAAAAGATATTCATGTACCCAATTTCTGTCCAGGACGCACCCCCCAATTCCACTGTTCATTATGCTTTTAATGCTACCTGCCACTCCATAAACGCTGCCTTTCCAAAACATGCTTCAGGAATGTCTGAGAATGCTACTGAGCCACAGTGAAGCTGTTTTGATCCCCTGAGATCAACACAGCTCAGAAGGGAAATAAAAGTATTAATTATAAATCCTAAAAATCATTTCAGATACTTCTTTTTGTGTGTGCGCGTGTGTGTGTATATATATACGCCTTGAGTCCTCAAGCACAGACCCAAGAGAATCCCTCCACACAGAGGGATTCTAAAGCTCTGCTGCTGTCCTTATTGTTTCTGACTAGTAATGTTCACAGACCACATGATGTCAACACAGTAAACCCAGAGATGCTGGACAACTTTTTGCCCTGTTTTGTGCCTTCTGAGTACTACAGTTGGAAAAAGAATAAGAGAAGTGGGGGCAAAGGTACCATTCCTCATTTGGGGAAAAAAAAGTACAGGAAGGCACTGTATCAAGGAGCCCAATCTCAAGAAATAGTACTGGGCAAGCACTCCTGTTCCACGTTATGCCATTACACTGCAGGGTGACTATGGGTGAACGCTGTCCCTTCATTTCCCTTGCTGCAAAATGGAATAAGTGATATGGATTTCCATAGGAGTGTGTTTTGGATGCACTGGCAAAGAGCGCTAGTAGCAGCAGTATTTCAAAGCTTTCCAGAGTTGTGCAGTGCTACAGATGTAGATGGAGATGGATCTGTGAATCAGAAGCAGATGAAGCCACAGGTACACAGTAACTGAAACCAATCCCCAAGTTCTGGCTTCACACATGGTACATCTAACATACCTGCCACAGAAACAACGGAATATTTGGTACCTAGTTCTCAACATCTCTGAGAACACAAAAAGGTGAACAGTTCAAGATGACAAGGACATACCACTRTGTTACTTTCTTATTCCCCCAAGGAAGCAGTTCCTTTTTGGGTAGAAAAGTCCGGACAATGCTTAAGTTTGTGTGATGTATAGATGAATATAAATCAAATCTGTCACAGAAAGTAAGCCCTTTCTGAAGGGGAGGATAAAGCCCATAGATGCATTTCCAGGAGCATGCTTGTCTACATGTTCTATTTTCAAAGCTGTAGTCTCACTAGTTGTTMCTCACTAGCCAGGTTCAATCTACATCAGAAAAAGGACTACTCAAACTAGGACAAGACCTTGTTTACTCTAGCAAAACAGAGGACCTGGCAGGTTTCAAGTCAAGAAGCAAAGTACTACATAGTCACCAAGAGGGAAACCCCTGGGGATTAGCAAATAATGCAGGCACCTAACACAACACGATTTATTTCTGGTGATCAGYGGCAGCCTAATGAAGTGGACAAGCAGCATTTGAAAAGAAAAGAAAAAAATCACTTCCAAAAACCAGCTTCCTAGCATGTTTGCCTGGTTTCTTCCTGTGTGTTTTACTGCTCACAGTCTGGGTTCCTCTCCCTTTTTTTTCTTTTGATTCCACAGTGCAGGGGAAATAGTGGATTCATCACTTCTGTTCTCCCTTACCTATACCTCGTGAGGAAGGTTTTAAAGGGCAAAATGCAGAGAAAAGGTCTAGGCTAGGAAAAGTAGCCAATGGTATTAATAAACACTTTTTTCCTACCCTTATTTAACACACTATCAGGTGGTATTTTCAATTTGCAGGTGGTATTTTCAATTTGAAATATAGGGAAACCCTACTTAATGGTCACTGCAATGGAAAAAAGTAGCAAATTGATTCCTTAAGTGAAATTAAGTGCGCATGGATTAAACTTTATAAACCACTTCACAAACTTCATTTCATCACAAGTTTATTTTTTCCTGAAAAATGAGCATTTAGCTACCACTGCTATTACAGCTGTGAGCCTATAATTCTAGTTCTTGATGTAGGGCTCAGAAATTAGGATTGTTGAGATCACATGCGAAAGAATGACAGCAGTTTTCCTTGCCTTGTGGGGTAAATCTGTTTGTTGGTATTTTTGCCACTTCATAGAATTCTGCCACTGAACACAAGAAAGATTTGAAACAGCAATACAGGCAAAAACTGAGCTGCCCCTCAGCAAAGCTGACTTTCCTCTTGGCATACAGGTCATAGCACAGGTTCTACCACAACACAACCAAAAAGAATGCACTTAGGCTTTGAAAATAATTTTTTCCTAACATCAGCATCAGCAGTCTTTTCTTCATCTTCCCGAATCTTGAAAAGCAATGAAAAAAGAAGAGAAAAAAGCAAATACATGGATTATATCAGAACAGACACAGTGATCTGGGGGAGGAAAACTTATTTCTGTAAAAATGGTCATCTCAGAACAAAGAACAAAAACTAAGATATTTATATTCATGGACATATCTGAGTATCCAACAAAGCATGAGTACAGAACTCTTATTTGCATGTCTGCAATATATTAGATATTGGACATTTAATGCCAAAGGTACTGTCCCACATTTATATGCCACATAAAATGACTTGATGTCAACAGTTCTCAGACCTATCTGTCTGTCTTCAGAGCCAAGAAACCAGCAGTCATGTCCACATCCAGCCCACATGAGCACAGTACATATCCTTCTCTTTCGTCTTCCACGCTATTCTGTGCCTTGAAACATTCGCTCCTGCATCTTATGATAAATTTTGTTGAAAAGTCTTCAGGCATGGCTGTCCCCTCACACTTCTTACAGTGCCAGGTGTCATGGGGTTCTCCTTATGACTGCAGTCTACAAGTACCAGTATGATGCAAATAACCTAGTAACAGTGCAGTAGGAATGAGTAACAGTGTCTTAGTGCTCTTACCTCTTTACCACCCATGGCTTCAAACATCTTCTCTAGCTGCACCCTCAGCTGTTGGATGTTATTCATCAGGATGCAGGGCTGAAGGGACAAAAGCAGGTGCCTGTTACTGCTCAGGATGCCAACACATTTTCACCAGCGGTACAGTCTGTGCCTCAACACCCTCCCCCAAGTACCACTCTTCCTCAAGTCTGAGAGTCCAATAAGAGGTAGGGCATGCACAGATTTCAGTGCTCAAACCTAAAAAAGACAAGTCATTTCTTTCTCCAGCTTGAAAGGGGATGGCCAGTTCCAGAAACCCCAGATCAGGATGATCTCTGCTGTTGTATTCTCCTCCTCAGCTTTATCACAGAGAATGAGCTGACAAGAAATCAGTGTCAGGACAAGGCCCAACTCTCTGCAGCTCCTGCCACACCCTGCAAGAGTCCAAGCTGTGTCACCTTCAGCCTCTTAATGCTGCAACGTGCTATTGTGAATGGTGTACATCCCAGATCAGAAGGGGAAATGCTAGCCAAAGCTGCATTCAGAGACACATCTGGCTCCTGCCAGGCCAAGCCTGAGAGCCACAGTCAAAGGCAGCCTGAGCAATAGACTCTTCCCTCTGCAGTTACATCCCCAGTATAGGTGTGGGAGATAGCAAAACCAGCATGGGACAGACCCAGGGTTCAAAAATGTAAGGTGCTGTTTTATTTAATACACAGAATTTTACTGAATTCAGGATTAAACAGCAAGATAATTAGATGGAGACAACAGGAAACCAAGAGTRCTGCTAAGTACCAGATCTACAGAGCAATCTGTGTCCGTGTTTTTTTTTTTTTTTTATCACCCTTGTGACACACAACCCAGACAGGCAGAGTGGAAGTTAATTTCAAGGGGACCTGACAGCCTCCAAGCCCTGCAGATCACCTTCAGGACCTAGTTTTATTTTGTGATCAAGCCAGAATTCAATCCGCAAAAGTGTATGAATGGTGATAAAAACAATACTGAAAATATTTACACCATCAACAGGGTCAGGTGCAACGTGAGAAACTTGGTTTCATCAGGACAATTACGTGATTCCTCAGGGCAGAAGAGGAGCTCAGCACGACTCACCAGTTTCTCCTTGCAACAGTAGGACTGGAAGCTCCTGGAGAGGATGTCAGCATACTGCATCAGCACTTTCCCAATAGTCTGCAAAGACAAGATGTGAGCACTGTTACTTGTCCTCTATCAATGCAGCAGAACTCCAGGAAATAAAACGGAAAAAACATCATACTGTTTTGCATCCCATGCAGGGAAGATAAACAGCTGGATGTTGAGGGTATTACCTTAGCAAACCTCCTATTATAATGAGCAACAATGACAGGGTCTGGGCACTCCAGCTTCTTAATGATCTCAAAGCTCTGATTAAGCTGGGTGAAGACGTCCACCACTGAGCAAGAGAACAGAGCATGCTCGGATGTTTGCTGGAACTAAAACAGAAGTACAAGGAGTCATTCTCAAATGGAAAGATCTGAAATACATCCATTTCGTGGGTGCCTCCATCATCTGCCGTATTGGAGGCAGGACAACTTTACCAAAACCTACATCTTGCTCTGAATTAGTTAAAGCTCTCCAGAAGGCCCAGAGGAGCTAAATAGCCAATTCTGTTGGGTTATAAGTTTACCATCCTTCAYAAACTATGACATGACAAGCACCAAGGAAATGTAGCATGATGCTGAGACCCTTAATGAAATGCACGGCTTGCCTGTCAGTTAATGAGGAAAGAAGGAGAGAGTGAAGAGTTTTTTTAGATATTCTTAAAATTTAGACATTAAAGAGAATGCTTACATTAGCATCACAGACTACAGCACCAAGAGTCACTGAACAAATGGGAAGGCTCTTGCTCTCCATCAGGAATACTCAGCAAATTAAGAATAAGATTATTCTGTCAGTGGATTAAGGTCACATTCTCACTGCATGACTAAGTACATGCAAAGTGCCTTATATTTCAATTACCTCTCACAAACACAGAGAGATGAGAGAACATCAAGCCACTGGCTGACAGATTAACAAGAGCAGAACAGAACAGACGTAAATGAATGATATGCACCTTGCTATTAAAGAGCTCTCTGTGACCTGTAAAGTCCTAAAATAAACGAGTTTCCCAGTTGTTTAGCAAGCAAAAAGGGCTGCATCCTCCGTTTGTATGACAGCTGAATTTACAGTGGTGGTGTTTGGTTCTGGGCACTGAAGGGTGTAGCACCAGAGTGACCTACATACCCCATCTTTTTTATCTCTCTCCAGAGCACCATGAAGGAATTCTAAGGAAACATCTTCATTTTCATCCAGCCACTGCATCACAAACTGCTCAAACCACCTGCAGGAGGGACAGGAAAGACAGCAAGTTACAGCAAGAAACAGCGCACCCCAACAAGACTCAGACAGTGCTGTTGTTTCAGCAAGCCTTGTGAAAGCTTGCYGCTGCTAGATGTCCGAATGCTGTTATCTGTGTGTACAGCCAAAATTCCCAAAAATACTCCTACCTGTACACAAGCTACCAGTGAGCAGGGGTTGTACCAGCAGAACACAGCCCAGCCCAGCCTCTGCAGATTGTTGGTCCAGTGCTGGTTTTGTCCTTTCCCCCTGTCTTTCCTCTTTCTTCGTACCTTCCCCTTTTTTCCCTTTGAGCCCCCTTTAACTTTGCATCATCTCAGAGCACTTTGCCTTTTCTTCCCCTTTCACCCATGTGCCAGACAGGACAAGGGAGACCTCCAATACCACCAGCTCTGCATGCTAAGAGAGACAGCACACTGTCCTGCTGCTGCCCATTTGGGTCTACCATCTTTCACGTGAGAGCTGCAAATGAGTATAAAGGGAGGAAAAGAAGTGCCTGTTTTCCAGGGCCCTTCAGCCATTTTATCTGCAGATACGGACGTATTTCTGGAGTGCCAGGAGGGAGAATCAAGGCTAGAAGTTTTCTCCACTTTAATCCTGCTCTCCCTTTCCCCAGGCCTTCTCTAGAACACTCTCCCATTTCTATGGGCTGCTGATCTCACTGTGAAGGTGCTTGAGTAAGATTAACTCCTGGTGATAGCACGGCACATCTGCTAGGGCTTGCAGGAACCTGGCCAGCCCTGTAAGCAGCTCTTCATTGTTTTCCTTTAAAGAAGCACAAACTTAATTCATGTTAAGTGCTGGACCAACAGCCTTGGAGCATGGTCAAGTCCCCAAACCAGGCAGGTCCTAGAAGCAGGACAGCAAAGTTTGTCTCTGTTCCTTCTCCTCACTTAGGAGGATAAGCTAATGGTAGAGCAGAATCCAAGAAGCTGCTGAAACAGCCACTGCTGTATCTCAGGGAGATGCCTTACATGAGGTGGTGTCTGGAGCTACCTCCTGCATGGAACAAAAGGCTTCTATACAACCCCACCTTGGCCAAATAGGGAAGGTGAGAAGCAGCTTCAGTGATGGGATCTTCCAGCTGATCATCCCTCTGTTCTCTGCTCTGTGGGACATATCCACATAGTACAAAAGCTGGTGGGCAGGGGGGTTGGTTGTCTGTGTTTAAGCAACAACATAGCACTTACAGCTTTATTTAAATGTCTGTCTAGGATTTGTTGTGTGCAAGTGCCAACATACCGCAGCCGAAGCAAATCTTAATTTCAAACATTACTAAACAGCATTCACAAATAAGGGAAAAAAGAGCCCATGTGTGATTTCAGTCCATACAAAAGATTATTATATGAGCTTCACAGAGTACAGCCTCCTCTAAACAGGCAGCTGTGTTCATAGAGATTGTGCTAATTATGGGCTGAGTTTGCAAAGAACATGAAAGCGTGTGCCAGACATGAGAGGGAGATCAAGAGCAAATTCACAGACAGAGCATACCAGAGATAGCCTTAAATACTCCCTACACTTTGAAATATAAAGCACATCAGTGCTAATATTGGAAATTGTAACTGAGACAGTATTAAATGCCAACAGCAACCTGTCTATGCAGCCCTATTTAATATAGACAGCAGCAGTAGAACATTGTCACAGACATATGGACTTCCTGTGTTCTGGAAAAATTCCTTTTGAATGGCACTTCGGGCTCCTAAAAGTCAGCATATTTCAGAGTCTGCTGCAAGTTTCTTGAGCTTTCAACATTTTGTTATTAATTACAATAGCATATTTTAAAGCAACAGCTCAATACTTAGAAGAAAACTCAGGCAGTTTACAAGGAAGCAACTACGCATCTTCCACCTCTTCCACAGTTCCCAGGCGGCAAGTTGCTGACTGCTTCACATGTCATAGGTCCATGTACAGGGAAGGTTACTTGTTTGTGCCAAAAGCCACAATTTTCGCTCTGAGAAGTAGAACTACTTCCTGATTATCATTCATCCTTAGTTATTGCATCGGGCCATTCACTGTTGACAACAGTCATTGCCCAGTTTTATGGCTACCATATGTTGATATACAAATTCAAGTGCATAGGTATTTTACTGTCTTACCAAATTGTCTAAACAAAGGTAGTAAGGAAAAAGGTACTATTGGGGGGATGGGGAGGGGAATTACCACCACCTTCCCCCCCAAATAAAAAAATGCACTACCTCCAGAAAGAGGTTTAATATGAATGTTTAATTGCAAAGTGAATCACTTGGATCAGGTCAGGAAATTCTGTAACTACATTTGCAAAGCCAGCCTCAACTTCGTCCCTTATTGGCTGGCAGGAAAACACAAGAGATATAAATCATCTATAAATACTTCCAGTCTCTGGGCACATTCAGAACCAAAATGTGCTTTGAGCTGTAACACAAACCTAGAGTTATCTTAGGCCAAATACCCCTTTTAGGGGATTTTTACTATCAGGTCTTGGGCTACTGAGCAAGTGAGGAGGGGACTCTGAGGACTACGAAGGCGACATATTCAAAATGATATTCAAAATTATCTAGCACAGAAACTAATAAAAATAATCTGATTTCATGCAGAAATAGCTTCAAAATGTTGTTATATGGCAAATATCTTCTTCCTCATCTGCTTCAATCATTGATCTAGAAGCAAACGCCGTAATGACTCACAGCGTGACCAGCACACAAGGCAGAGGCTCAGGGTGCTGCTTCAGAGACATTCTGTGCTTGCAGGGGTCAGCACAGCCTGACTCGAGATGGCACAGCCAACCTCTCCAACAGAATATGCCTCAGTCCTGCCTACTAGGAAAGGGAGCAGTGCCTTGCGACTAAATGAAGGTTTACCTCTGTTGGTTGCACAATAGTAACGTAACACAAAAGGCTGCAATTTCAGCTTGGCCATGAGCCTGGCTCCTGTGGTCTCAGACTTTACAGGTGAATTAATCTTGTTCATTTGCTGTGTTGATGCATGTGGGTACCCAATGAACATCCTGCGGGCCTTGGCAAGTGCAGAGGCAAGAAGGCAGGCAGCGTTTCAGAGAGTAAAAGAATAAATGCTATGTTTGATGAAGTGAGCCAGAAGAATAAGACAGGATTTCAAAGGAAGGAATGCCTTCCACCACCAGAGAGGAGGTAGTCTCCAGCATGCTAACACCAGTATTAAAACAAAACATAGAACACTTCTTTATACATCTAAAAACCTAGGGTTTTCCAGAAACTGACACTTCACAGCTTTTAGCTGGCAGCTAAAAAGTGAAGAGAGGAAGTTTTGAAGGCCCACTCCCACCTATGTTGCTACTTAGGTTTCAGAAACTGCTGCTGAATGTCAGAAAATAAGGGGAGCATAAAAACTTCAGTTTCAATACTTTGGAGCCTTCACTCTACTCAATCATATCTCAAGGCTACCAGAAACATGGTTTCTCATAGTTTCAACATGAAAAGTGAGTTTATGGATATCCTCTTGTCTGCCGAGTAGACAGACAACTCAGCTGTTCTCTGGACAGCAGCAATTTAGTTTCATCTAAAGAGTTTACTGATGTGCAAACCTGATGCATGGACTCCTTTGTCTAAAGAAGCCTCAAGACTAAAAATACTTGTGATGAAGCAAATCAAAGGACAAGAGCACATTGCTGTAATTGATACCAAGGGGATGTTTCGTGACAGGTGAAAATTATGGTTGAAATAAACATCACCTGTGTCTGACAATGTGGCTATTGTACTAAAATACAAGAGTGAAGTAACAAAGCCAGCGGCTGCATACCACAAAGGCCGGCAGAGCAGAACAGTCTGCAAAAGACTGCAGAACGAAACTGAGCATTATTATCCTGATTACACAGGAGAAAAAGAGAGATTAAGAATATCTGATGGCTTGCCTGAGACTGCACTGACTCAGAAGCACAGCAAAGAGAACAGGGCTTCCAAGACTGTCACTCCAGCACCCTATTCACGGAGTTAATGCCTCTTGCTGACCTGATTTGTTAAGCAAGGCCCATAGCCCAAGCCGAGCAATTACACCAACAGCCTCAAGTCTTATTAGTACGTAGCTAGCACCAGGCTTGAGGGACTGTGTGCACCAAAGGATGGGAAGAGAATTCAAAATGCCAAACTGGAAACACAGTCCAAGCAAGATTTTTTTCAAGAGGGGCAAGTGCAAAGTGGTGCATTTAGACAGCAGTGAACAGTCATATACAGGATTGGAAGAACAGCTAGGACACTCTGTTGAGTGTGGCTGGGGGCTGGTTTGTGGCCCACTGGAAGCATCACTACCCAACAATACCACTGAAGAAAAAAAAAAAAAAGGCTGCTATCATCCCAGCATGCAAAAGCAGCAGCACTGCCTGCAAGGCAATGCAAGGCAAGGTCTAGATGAAACATCAGTATTTAAGTCTGGGTGTTGTATGTCCAGACACAGACCAGCTGGAGAGAGGCAAGTAAAAGGAAAGCTGGGAACAAACAGGAAGTTCCCAGCAGAAGGGAACAAACAGGAACCAGCAGAAGACTGGGAAGGGACATGAGAAAAGCATTTTACTCTTGTAAAACAGGAACAATTTGTTCTCCATACCCAGGCTGGTAGGACAGGATATAACAAGCTCAAATCAAAGGAAGAAAGATTTGGAGGGGGAAAAAGGGGAGTGTGTTAAACCCCCAAAACCCAGAGGAGGGGTAACAGTGAAGCACAGGGAAAAAAGCTGCTTGAAGGAGATGCGGAGCAACCATCACTGAAAGCCTCTGAATACCAGTTGAACACTGGTCAGAAACAACACACCTGCTCTTGCCTAAGGCCAAATGTGAGACTCTAGCTACAGTATTCTCTCCGGGCTGCTCAGACAACTTTTTGGGCTCATAAACCTTCTTCAGGTCTGAAATCTACTGCTGCTTATTTAAAATTAAATAAAAGTTGCAAACAATCACTTAGAGCTTAAGAGCAACTGCTTATCTGATGTTTCCAACTAACCACCTGGTCTTAATAAAAAAAGAAAACATTATCTTGACTTACAAATCCTGTTGTGTATGTATACCTATGACATTCATACACACACATACAGACATACATACAGTACATAGAGATAAAGCTGTATCTATTAACACAAGAATGTAAGCATACATCCAGAAGTCTGCTGTTCAAGAATTGACCAAAGCCCACACTGCAGGCACGAAGTGGCTTAAAGACTGTCCATGCCATTGCTAAAGCTTTTGAGATCTTGGGAGCTACTGTACAATAAGGGATTGAATTGTGTCAGGGACAGTGGCACAGAACACCAGAGGGGACAAACATGCACATAAACACAGAAAATCAGGAGTGAAGAAATGSTGTATCATGAAGGCAGCCACAGGAGAACCAAATGACTACCCTCAAGGTAACACAAGGAGATGCATAGTGGGGATTTACTACAGGAGACATAACACACTCACGCTGGATATTCAGGCACTTTTCCCTTGAAGGCAGGCAGATCACGAACATATTCATTGTACAGCCACTTCACTTTGAAGTGTAAATTCATATAGTCTGCACTTTTACACAGTCTGTGTTTCTCATGCTCTGTAAGGAAGGAAAAAAAGCAGTTAGGTCTGAATTTACCACTATCACTGCATCAGGCACAGGAGGGTCTTATAAAGCATGTCCACAGTACACAATGGTTTTGAGGATGAAGCACCTATAGAGCCACAAAATCTTCACGACACAGGATTTTGGCAGCAGGCAGGGGTTCTTGGTGGTTGACCGTTGGGGCTCTGGAGTTTATTTCTGTAGGTCCAATTAATACTTCCATTTGTTGAAGACTTTTTGGTTGTCAAAGCAATAAAAATAGAGCAATCTCTTATGGCCTTTCCATTTAACATATGACAGTCCAGATTTCATCTTTGCAGGAAACAAATCAAGGAGAGCCAATCTGTTCATTCTTGGATATAACAAAGGCAATACCAACATGTTACACTACATCCCCTAAGAGAAAGAGTAGAAAGAATCAAGTTCTTTAGAGTTTGACAGTGTGAGTCACAAGTAAGTTCAAATGAAGGGAAGCTGGAGGCTTCCCTGATCCCCAGTTTGGAGAAATTCATGACACTTCTCTTTCAGAAGGCAACTGTTTTCTTATTTGTATTGCCTTCCTGAGCACAGTTCACTGAAGCGACCCATGGATATCTACCTGCTGCTGAGCCTCTTCCTCCTGCCAGGTTTCATTATGTTTTTGTACCCAGGCTATGATGGGACAACGCAGTTCCTCCCCATATAACGCACCCACCTCCACAACACGACCCTTCCCACACACCTATGCTGCTAAAGCACTTGCCATACTCAGACCTACGCTTCTGCAGAGATCATCTCCCTAGACCACCGCTCCCCTTTCTCTCTCACGAGAAATGTATGCTCCATGTCTTCACTCTCAAGGCCCTTCACAGCCTACTACCATCTTTCAGCAGTTGACTCCCACCTCTGATCAGCCCACAATCCCTGTTTTTAAACTACTTGTTAAGTTCTCCCAAAAGCACCTCAACGCTTTCTCCCAAGCCATCCGTCATGTGCTTACACAGGCAGCTCCTTCTACTGCACTGCTTTTCTTCAAAACCCCAAGAATAAAATTAATTCCTTTTTCATGATGCTAAGAAGACTCAACAGCCGGCTTTTGCCTGCACTGTGATCCTGAATTATCAGCTGACCAATTCTGCATCGCCGCTCCCTAGTGCCGCCTATCTGTATCCATCTTTCTTCTGCCAAGCTTCAGCAGTGTAAATACACTTTGTGCCAGGCTTCTTTGTTCACTCTAGCACCACAGCAAGCTGCTAGTCCTTGACTACAGTGTGAGATATGAGACTAAAACACACATGATTTTGGCTTAGACTAAAGTTTTTTTTCCCCAAATTTGACTTCAGACTCGTCTTCCTACCTTTTATGTGGTTACCTCATTATTGATGTAACTTTCCAAGGGCATCACTGCCAACGTGTAGACAGGATCCAACTATGTTAAAAAGTGGAAGTCTTTCTCTTAACTTTGAAAATGGCTTTAATCTAGGACTTCGGTACAAGTATCCAGTAACTGGGTAGATATACGCACACGCAGGCAATACATGGTACAGATGTTCATCAGCAGAAGATATGTCTTAATGATGTAAAATGGCCCCAGCTTTCTAATCAGTTACCTGATGGACAAGCTTATCTTACAATATCATCATCTATTTTCATGTAAATGTGAATTCTTGCAACTATTTCAAAACACGAAGAAACTTCCGCATCTCTCTTGAAACTTCAACAACAGGCAGAAGAAGAAAGGCCAAATAAATTATGAATTATCCAACTGAAAATACAAAAATCAAAGAACTTTTCATGCATAATTATGCCATAAGCCTTGTCAACTCCCAAGCAGTGGAACACTCCAGTGAGTTGTTTGCAAACCTCTGTAACAGTGTAATACAGATTTCCTTCTAATTCACATGTAGCAGATCCACACAGATACAATCTCAAAAAAAAGAAACCCAACATCTGTTTTAAAGAAATTGAAATGCCCAATATCTGAGAGACATAGTCCCCAGGGGTGATGGTTCGATGGACAATTACTTTTCATGTGCTACTATTTCACATGTACTATGATCCATTACTTTCCACAGTGAATTTGCTTGTTTTGGAGCCAAGGAAAGTCCATTCATGTTTTACATTAATAAATCTAGTATCTTTCTTGAGCACTAAGGAAGTATGAGCATACTCAGTGTCTGAACCACTGACCTCCCTCAAGAACAACTGCAGAAGAAAATGCAAAGCTCTCTCTGCAGATCTAAAACTGGAAACAAACACAGCAATAACTGTGCCTGCTTAGCTCCTGCGAGAGTGAGGAAATCAATGGACAATTATAACTTCATTAACTTTGTTACGCGCTGCCACCCAGGTGCTGTTCCCGCATGGGGAAAGTGCTGTTCCTGCAGAGGGAAGGTCTGACTTGGAGGTAAAAAGGACTCAGATCAGATTTATTTCCTCAAAATTAAGCAGTGCACTAAAAGCAAGTAATTCAAGCTTTTTCCTGTTTTTTAGGACATTTAAAACACTACTAAGTTGCAGAAGAGGAAGATGCAAACCAGCCACAGAAGCATAAGCCCAAGGACTGCTGCTAGGACTACCTAGCCACCTAAGCAGTAAAGGAGAGGCTTGACACCAAGGGGATAAAACTACAGGAAAGTAAAAGAAAGAAGGAGAGGTCTTACCACCATAAAAGATAACTTTACGTATGCGAAAGAAAGGTGGGGCTTGTGACAAGAGAAAAGACAAAAGTGAACTATAACAGCTCAAACATGCTGGAGGACAAAGAAAGCCAACAAAGCCGCAAAACCCCCTCATCCCCAACAGCTCGTACCATCTGCCTTCCCGCCTTCAATGGACCCTGCACGGTTTTGATCAGATGCTTTCTTTGTAAAGGGAAATGTTTAAGAGTACTTGAAGGTGACACAGAAACACATTGGCCAGAGGTATACTTTGAAAACCCATTTTAGAAAAAGTGAAGAGCATGGGAGCCAGTCTTAGCACATTTCTGTTCTGCTTTATAACCTGCTGGCTTTTAAAGAGCTTAGCGGCAGCAACAGTGGAAGACTGCACAGATATTTTGCAGCAACTGCTGTGTTTTATCCTGAAAAGACYGCAGAGTTCTGTAAGTCTCTCACATTTCCTCAGCAGATTTAATCTGCAAACAGTTTCCTCCGGAGAAGAGCTTTTAGGGTCACCGAGGCCATATTATTAAGGCATTAATAAGGAACTGCTTCCTAGCAGCACACTTTCTAGTGTCATGTCCAGTTCTATTTTTCAGGCAGAGAACAGGACTTCCACCACATCCTTAATCCATGGATTTTTTCTTGATTGTCAGCCTACTTTCCATGGGTTAATTTCTAGCAAATAATGCTGAATTTCTGCAAAGAAACTTTAATAGGTACTGAGGCTGTTGAAGCATTAACACTTCAGACATCTGGCATCTGTGGTGCATCTGATCCCCCTCCCCTTATTAGAAGTGAGAATGTGGCAGAATGATTTATTTCAGTCCTGCCTGCCAAGTCTACTCAGTCTCTCTTCCTGTTAGAGATGCTTCCAATTTACAACTCTCCTAATGCTGATGCGTCCAAAATAAGATAAACCATTGCTGTCAAGGATGACATTGATGTTCTATTACTGTCTTTTAATGTCTTTTTAATGTCTTCCTAGTAAAGGAAGAGCAGAAGCCCTCTTTGCTTGGAGAGTTTGTGCTTTCTGGATCACAAAGGTTTCAGAGGACAGCAAGAAAACTAGTAACTCCAGTTACCAATGTGCTCATCCAGCTCTGAGCACTGGTCAGTGTTCCAGAGGTGGAGCTAACTGTATGACTTAGAAAAACCATCCTCTACGCTACAGTGACTCCAGGGTAGCATGATCTTGCCAGCCAAGTCTGGGTCACACGACATGTCTATCCGATCTGTTTTACTCTTGGGAACAAGGGATACTTTTCAATGCCTCATCCTGTACTGCCTTTGTCAGCAAGGAGGGAAGGGCCAGGTCTCCTGTTCATGGTGCCCTGAGCTGTCACTGCTTTGGGGGAGAGAGAAAACAAAATAAGCAGGGTAGATCCTGGAGCTTCTGCTGTGTCTCAGCAGCTGAGTCTCCCTAGGGGAGACAAAGGCATAAGATAGGTCCGCAGTGCACTTGCTTTCCAGCAGTCAAACACACTGCTGCCATGACTATTGCTACCAGTTGCTGAACATATTTTAAGTAGAAAATAGGTGTTTCATTTATATGACTTGAACATTTTACAGATTAGCAATCTAACTCTTCAGAAGGTGCCCAAAGGACACATGCTGCAGCATCCACAGGCTAGCAAGACTTCTGGTTCTGAAGCCCCTAAATACTGTATTCTAGGTATAAATTAATATTTATACATTGCCCTGCACAGGCTACACATTGCACATGGGGGTAAGCTCCAGCCGGGAGAGGCACAGTTAGCTGCCGCCTGTGGGGAAAAAGGAAAACAACTCATGCAGCCAGGCTCTGCTCTCCAACTCAGAGAAGCCATCTCCCACCTGAGCCTCCCAACTCCCTTCCACACTGCATACTGGAGAGCAATGTGGAAGCATCAGGCTAGAAGGAGGGAGGGGGCAGTTTCACACAGCCAGGCCCGCACTCTTTCTACACCAAAGCCATTGCATGGCCTTTAAGCTAGAAGAAAATTTACTCCCACTGCAGAGTAAAAGGGTCAGACACCCTCAATCGTCACCCCAGCCAGGAGGGAAGGAATAGAGCCACACATAAACTAGAGCTCTGACCTCACCAGTTATTCTCCATCAGATGGTATCTACAGCTTAATGCCTGGGACCCAGCAAAGGGGCTCTCACCCAGCACTGCTCAGTGTATCGGGTACCATCAAAAAACTGGAATGACTAGTCAGAACAGGAGTCTCCTAAGCAGCACATACTCTCCATTTCTGTAGCAGCAGTATGATCTTCCACATCTTCTTTGCAGATCTGCTCATCACTGGCATAAAACTACAGGACACTAAAGCTAATATTAGCAACTACATCCAAAGTGCTAAAACTACAGGTAGCAGATGAAAGTGTTTGCCAACTCACAACTACAAACTCTACTAAGGAGCATGAACTTACCACTTGGTGAGGTGAATGAGCTCATGTTATCCAGAACTTAGGAACAGAACATAAGGGAAAACACCATGAAGAAAGTTAGGAGCAAGTATTATACTCTGGGTTCATGTGCACATATCTCCACAAAACAGATGCATACAGATCTTGGAGCACACCAGAAATGTACCCAGGGATTAGCCCACAAACTGGCAATGTGAAACTCTTGGTGTAGTTAAACTGGTAGAGAAATTAGCAACTCAAACTGAAAAATGACAGAGCCAAGAGCTGAGGACAGCAAATCTAATCACCATCCTTCACATCACTTAATCTATTTCCTTTAATCCCTTTTTTCCCCTCATTTAAAAAAAAATGCAGTGAGCTAATCCAATCATCTGTATGTAAAAATACATGTAGTAAGGCCTGTAATTGAATTATTGTAGAGCTTGTTATAAAGGTTATCTTTGTAAGTTTCTGGAGAGCAAAGCAGTGAGGAMTCACACTTGCCTCAAGTACAATTTTGCACCCTGAGGATTTCTTTAATATATATTTGGAAGACACACACCCCAACACAGACTCTATCATTGTTCAATCCTCCTGCAGGACTTGCACAGCTAGAGTACAAATACACGTACCATGAAGTTTTTCTGCTTTTGTTCAAAATGCAAACCCTTCCCAGTCCATCAGCTGCCTTTGTGTCAACTTTTCTTACCAAGAAATACTTTGAAGAGGGATGCTCTTTCAGCAAGTATTTGCTATGCACTGATGAACTCACGGGTGGAAACATAATGACAATCCTTGTCTTAAGAAGCTCACAAGTGACCAGAAGGATGTCAGGAAAAGCTAAAATAAGCCCAGATTCACCAGGGAAGACAGAGTCAAAGGGTACATGGTATGAGATGTAAACAGAGAAAACCTGGGAGGCAAAGTTAACTTGGGCACTGGCAATCAAATAAAGCTATGCAAAAAAGGAAAAAAAAAAAAAAAAAAAATCAAAGTCATGTTCCCTTTGACAGTCAAATTCACTCACACAATCAGTAACCTTGCAGCTGCATTTTGGATGCAACAGGGAAAGGGAATCTTAGGAAAGTCAGCAACTAGACCTGGAGAGATCCAATTCTCACGGCTGCTGGAAAAGGAGGAAGATACAGCACTTTCAACACATAGAAAAGCAAACTGCATTATAAATTCCTGAAGGTGAGCGCACAGGGGTAAATAAGGAAAAAATGGAAAGGGGAGCCAAAATGGTTGCAGGAGCGGACAGTTTCTAGGGGAAGTGAACGTGAAGTTATCACAGTTGCCTTATCTCTAATGCATGAGCAAGTAGTGACAGTCACTATAAAAGAGACTCTTCAACACAGTTAGTAGGTCTTAGTCCTTCTTCCCAGTGCCTGTTCTTACATCAACACGACCTCACAAGACTAAGGCACTGTGGGGTACAAGCCTATATAAAAAGTTCTTAACACAGAAATGAGAACATTTCATCCAGACCTGCAGCCTGCTGAATTCAAGCCTACAGCTGGCAAAGGGTGTCCCCCCACAGCACAGTCTCTACCCCTGTTGTGTTGACAGAGACTAAGGAATAGATGGAGACAATCTTCTTCACTTACAGAGCAACCCCACAGACTGTTCCCAAAGAACAAAATGCAGGCAACTCTCTTAGCTGGCAGCAGTTTTTTTCTAGCAGTCTGAAGTAAGAGCCTAATAGGCTGTCACTCCTATAAGTGAGCTTGGATCAAACTGGGGGCAAATGGATTGAGCATAATTTCGTGAGTGACCAAAAGCAGTAACTTGACTTGGTTTTGGAATATGAATACAGCTAGCATGCCGTAGGCAGCACTGGCAGTTATGTTTTATCACAGTATCACCTTATAGATTATCATAAAGCCTGACCCTGCAAAATACTGGGATAACAACTGCTACCGCAGCTGCAGAGCCAGTGGCCTGGGTGCTCTCTGAACCTTGTAAGCAGCTGATTACACTGTGCAAATGAACTGATAGAACTAAAACCAAGTTCAGAAACTGTAATTGACCATCAGAAGAGTACTGCAAGTAGCAGAATTCCTTTCCAGGCGTTTGCTGGGCTCTGCACGCCTAACTCATTTTCAGAAACAGTAAAATTTCTCCTTTACTAGGAGTCTGGTGGAATTATGCAAAGATTAATTCAAAATGAAGATGTCTGCAGCAGGATTTGTTCTAACAGCATGTTTCTGCCAATGGCTTAGACCATCTACACTATATCAACCAGGGAACTACAGCCATGGCACAACCCAGAGGCCACCTACTTCTCCAGTCCTTTCTACCATTGTACATTGCAGAAAGAAGCAGCTGCTGATCTAAGCCATCGCATCCTCAGGCCAAAGTGAACTTCTGATTTCAAACCAGCTGGGATGATAATAAACAGCTTGCAACACAGCCTGACACACAGGTCTAGAGCTCATGCAGATCTCAGCCTCAATTCTCACCCATAAAGCAGCTGTCCACAAACAAACCACTAGTCTGCTCCAAATAGTGGTGCTACTAATGTGCTTAAGCCTCATTTACACCAAATGGATGGAGAACAAGAGATCAGCAACAAGTCAGCTGGCAGCAGTGAGGAATTCTCTTACCTTCCATGGCATATTTCATATCCTGGGCAAAAAGACTCCACATCACCTCTGCACTGATCTTCCCAACAGTAAGCTCCTGAGGAAACCTGAGGGGACATTTGGGAAAGGTTTTGGCATGTATCAGATCAAAGGCCTCCTCTTTATTCAGCTCTGAGCTAAACTACAAGATGAAAAGCTCAACATTACAGACACTTCCTTCACCCTAGATAAATGACCAGGTGGAAGTTGGAGATCATGGACTGGACTCTGTGGCGTAGATTAAATAACCTGAAAACAACACTGCTGTTGAGACTGGTTTTAACTCAAAAAGCTAGTCCCTGGATGTCTCTCCTAGAAGAGATGCATACAATAATTCTGGGAATGTGATCTCAATGCCCTTGCACCTTTTTCCCCTTTCTTGTCCATATTTTTTTTTTTTCTTTTTTCCTAGCATTACACTAGGCTGACAGGTGAACACTAATCAGGTGTCCCTGCCATGTTAATCAATGATCACTAGGGCATAATCCAGCTCTTTGTGTATAATACCTCATCAGATATCTCCCTCTCTCCTGTCCTGAGGGACTGCTGGAGGAGTATCCACCAGTTAAACAGACTGGTTTCAGGTTCCTTTCCAATGCTGTGCCAACCCCACCCAATGCAATCTTCCAGTGCTGCACTGAACACCACGTTCCTAAATCACAGCGTAAGGTGTTGTCACCACGGCACCACTGTGTGCATTAATGTGCATCCCAGAACTGCTCAACATCAGAAAAAACCAAAAGAACTCTCACCCCATTTTCAGGTGCCTCCCTGAGTTCAGGATTGTAATAATCAGGGTGTTTGTGCTTGAACGCCATCGTAACTGAACCTTTTGAAACTCTTCCATCCCAATCAAAAAGAGTTATTTATATAGACAGAGACAGATAAGACAGAAAGACAGACAGACAAGATAAGTAATTCTATAAATACACAAGTGACAGAAGAGATAGAAAGCAGTTTAACAAATAAAGCAGAGCACACAGAAACTAGCGTTAGCCATACAGGACATGGAAGATTCTTACTGATTCAGGACTGGGGTATAAGAATTCTTATCCTCCTCTATGATGGAAACTATCAAAGTGATGAGCTTGGGCCAGAAATCCAGGTTCCTGATGCTGGGTCCCTGTTCCTCAGGAGGAAGTTCCTGATTTTTGTTCTGGGAAGGAAGCCATTGGAAAACCAGTGTAAATTTAAAGGGGAAAGAAAAAGCTGACAAATGCAGATCACCATACAAACTCCAAACACTAATTACCTGTGGACCCTTTCTTCTGAAGAGCTTAAAATTATTAATGTTTGCTGGCAGCTTGTGTGATCTAATGCAAAACACAGTAACATGCCAAACCATGTTGCTTACCAGTGGCCTCAAACCCAAATAATCCCCGTTTTGTCATTTACCATGCCAAGAGCAGGTCAGGCTCCAGGAAACCTGCTGAGACATCATTTGCTTTAAGCTTGTTCCATATACTTGCTTTTTAGGCACCTGGGTTGATGACTATATCTGCRTTGACACATTGTGTGTGCATTACTGCAGAGTGTGCATTATTGCAGAGTGGCCAGCAGAGCTCTCATGGATTTGAAAACAGTTTGTGTCTAGAGGTACCTCCTAAGCCCAGTGCAGGACACTGGGTGCTAGAAAACAAGATAAAATTTCACTGCTTGAGGTTTATCTATGCTAAAGACAGCTTTCTTGATCAGTCTACATTTGCTCTAATTGGCTTTTGCTCACTCAAAGCTGTATCAAATCTTCCCTTCACAAATAACTACTCATGAAATAAAATAGCTGAGGCTGGCAAAACGAATCGTAATTAGTTAGTGTAAAACAATTATCATCCTCCACTTACTAATTAGTGCTCATTAATTGATTACAAGTTCTGTGCATTCAGAAGATAACAAGTCACATAATTTTGTTTGTGTGGCTTTTTATATCAATTAGTATTCTTGTTATTATCTTAAGAAAATCAGAAACTTGGATTTCTGCCCGCTTATCAGCTACTCACAGGATCTGTCTGGTACTCGCGACTGTACAGCTCATGACAATTGTTGAAAATGTACTCATAGGTGGAGTTGAGGCAAGCTTTTACACAGTCCTTCACTACCTGGCTGGCTCGGGGTGGACTCTGCAGCTCTTGGACCTGGCAAGGAAACAACAGTCAAACAAAGCACTGTTCATAAATCAAACAGGGAAAGAACAAGTCACCGGTTTGGGAACTACCCAGGACTTGGTGGATGCGCTTTCAGCGACTTGTGCTATCAGTGACCTGAAACCACGAATGGGTCGCTCTCCCCAGGCATAAAACAGTAGTGACAACACTTATGTCCCCGCAGGATCATTTGGAGCATAAAAGAGATTTTGAAGTGCCAAGGAACATTCTTCAGAATAAATAAATCATGTGGCTTGATATGTGTATAATCTGAGCCAAGCATGCACAATTTCTGCTAAATTTATAGGATTTTGCTATGAAGCCAGCGAGCAATCTTTTCAAACATTGGAAGAACATGCAACAGACTAGTGGAGCACATTACATCTGATCTAGAAAGTCTTGCTGAAGACCAAACACTTGCATGCCTTTAAATACAATAACTTTCTTTAAGGACACCTTTCTTCACAAGCTTTACTGAATTTTAAAACACACCAGAGTCCTTAGGGACATGCCAACCAACATGCCTTCTCCTCTTGCAACATCAGGTCTTTTCACTACTTCATTGTTACGTTGCTTTAGAAAACACTGCAGGATTACTTTAAACTAAACAGATATGCAGGCATCACCCTGCAAATAAAACTACAACCTGAGACAATTTTGATATTGTCACTACCTCTAAAATTTTCAGAGTATTTCTATAAAGCAAACTTTCAATACAGACATATTGTCTGAATGAACATTTTCAAAATAAAGTTCTAAAACATAATTTACCCTAGGGCTTAAAAGTAAAATTTTAAGCACTTCCTGAAATAGCTCAAATTAAAGACTTAATTTGTTTTTGATAAGATAAAAATTACTAAGTGACATGTGCTAACCTACAACAGTATTTTTAAAAAAGTTTAGAAACAAAAATCAGGAATTAAAAATAATCTCATTACACATTGCTAGAACAATAAACTTAACTACAGAACCATCACATTAGCATTCGTAACAACTCTCTTGGATTTCTACTGAGAGATGCTATCCCATTTCAGCATCTTACCCTCAAAGAAATAAATTTTRAAATATTTATTAGCTAAAAGATGGTAGTGACTGATAAATGTTGTAGACAGTTTTATAGGAAAAGCTTCCTAACGTTATTAACAAAAGTAAATTATCCTCCTAAAACCAGACATTTTTCTTTTTTCCTCCTTTTTTTTTTTTTTTTTTTTTTTTAAATTTTTTTGTCCCATATTTATGACTGAAGAACCCCAGGGTAAAAACAACCTTCATCTTCATGATGCAAAATACAGTGAAGTAAAGATAAAATGTGGATGTTTATTACATGGTCAGCAGATGATCTCCATCTTCCTTACGTGTTTAAAGCGCGACATGAAACAATGGTTTGAAAATGGGAAACAAACTCCTGTGGCAAAAACTGCCATCCCCACCCAGAACACTACCTTCATCCTGAAAAAAGTGATGCTGGTCAGCAAATCCACTGTAGACTTCAGGTCCTGCAGCCGTTCGCGGCTGCTGGCTGGGAAGTTATTCTGTCGACAAAAAAGGGAAATCCTGTTGGAAAGCACAGTCGGATCCATGCAAGGCTTCAAGCATGTGCTAAATAAAGAAAGTGTCTTGGAAACATTTCCTGCTCAAGAAGCTTGTACCAGTCAAAACAATGCTTAATAAATAAGGCCTTTTTGCTGCAGGAGCTTATCTGTTTGCTTAATTAAACAGCTTCTCATATGAATGTAAAGTTTGTGGATGCCAGGAGACTGACAACCCTCGGCGGTAGGAGATCTCTCCTTAGCTGTAGAAGGAGCAGGCAGGGAGCAACAGCCTCGCCACCGGCAGCCCTGGCCTGTCGCTTGAGGTTGCTTGTGTGGGCCCTTTCCTTTCTGCACTCACCGCTTGGTTTTTGGCTTCTCTTCTGAGACACCAAGAGGTGTGATATATTAGCAACCTCTCCAGAGAAATAAACTGGACTGAGAAGGGAAAATGAGCACTGTTGCCTGTAAGAAGTCATTGTAACCACTCCGTCCCCTGTAAGGTCCAATCTGCCAAGATAAGCGCGTATCCTTCAGTGCCTCCTTCACTCTAATGCATTTATTTTACATACTCTGCCCACCACCCTGCTGTCCATAACCATAGCTTCCTCTTCCACTCTCTGTGTTCCAGTGAAATTCAAAGTCTCATTGTCCCTTCCAGATATGACACATATGTGTGCATGTGTGTATGTATGTATATATATGCATGTAAACGCAAATGCTGAATGCAGCAATCTTTGCTTCTTGCAAGAGACTGTTCCCTTTCTGACCTCAGGCACCATGCCCTTTCCTGCTTTCCCACTCCTGCATCCTTTAACAGTGTTCATGTTCCTCAGTATGTTCTTACATTCAAGCTGATGTGGTTGGTTTTGCTGCAAATAAAATAGCAAAGGCAACCTTCACTTGGATAGTCTCTTCATATTTGCACATTCAGAAATTATTAAAAACAAAGGTAAAAAGGGTAGAGTGGAACATGTTTTAATTTATTACTGAGGACTTGAAGAAAAATATGCTGTCTCTTGACAGCAATTGAGTATTGCTGCAGTTCAGCTAATCACTGCAAGCCATTTAATGCTCTTTACAGTCATTTGTAGATGCTCATTCCTACACAACTCTCCTTTTAAAGTTAAGTTGTCCACACACGGACTCTGGCACTCAGGGTATTTACCAAAATCAAAGACTTGGGTGGGTCAAGATTTAAACACAAACCATTGGACGAATGTTGGTGACTGAATGCATGTTCTTAATTAGGAATAATAATCAGGAAAAGATAATGTTATCTATATTGAAATTCAACCTCCTCTATGCTTATGTCAGCTAGCGACCAACCAACAAAAAAAACAACTGACATGCATACAGAATAGCTGCACTTGCTCACAAAACACTTCTCTAAATAATTATTCAGAGGGTGATTTGGAGCTACTCTTGAGAGGGCTCCACCTCTCCCCTCCTCACCTGCCACCCTGCCCTGGAAGGAACACACACTGGTTTGACACTTTCTTTTTCACAAATCCACACTGCTGGTTATTCATTGTTTTAAGTGCTTACAAATAGCTTGATTAAATTAGGGGAAGGGGGAGGCTTAATCTGGGTAATTTTAAGTTGTAAATTGCCATCTCCTGTCTTGAAAGCTGGAAACTAACACCTTTTCCTTCCAGAACTTAACCTACCCTTCAGGGGTCTTAAAATAATTACCAAGAGCTCCCAAATTGCTTCAGCCATTTCTCTAAACACACTGCCAATTAGATAACATCGAAATTACTTAAACTACACAAGTCTTTCCTGGTCCTTTACGTAAGATCTTACTTGTTTGTCCAAGGTTTAGTTGTGTTAGCCACCGGAAAGCAGCTTTTATTGAAGACCAAGCAAGCAAAAAAGGCATCACCACTACAGATTCCTATTGCCATGTGTTGGTAATTTTCCCTCTGCTACTCAGTGGATCAGTGCTCTCTTTAGACCTTCTACATTACAAGTAATGTAGTTTTAGAATAGCTCTTTACACAACATTCCTTTTATCTTCTTTTGTACCTTGCCCCTTGTCCTTTTTGTTTGTCTTCCTAATGCACTTCTCCTCTTAGTCTGCTTGTGTTTCCCTCCTCTATGTTTTACTGTGTTTCAGATAAATGCACTAACCAGAAGAGGATCTACTTTTAAATAAATAAATAAAATCAAAGCTCACATTTTGCCACCATTTTTAAATTTTTCAATGAATTAGTCACTAATTAAAATAATATCACAAGGAATTAAAGAAAAAAAGCCAAGTCACATGGTAAGACTATGTTGACTCTGGAGTAGCAAAGAAAGAAACTAGACGGTTTAAGACTGATGCCAACATCTGAAACTCATCTCTTCCCAATATGCTGAAGTGGGGGGGATCTCAACCTGAGAACACATCTTGTAGATCCAGAGTCAGGGACAGTGATTCGAGTTTGCCAAACCTAAAATAAGTGACAACACGGCTGCAGGTCCTCTGAAAGACTTCTGTCTTACTAGGGAAGAACAAGAAGTCTGTTTTCCCTTTGTAGATGATACCTGAAGTCACTGATAAGAATAATTCAAACTGATTAATCCAATCCAACTTGCATTTCTGGCAGACTATCAGAGATGAGCATACTTCACAATCCTTAAATTATTTCAGAAGTCTTAAGGAAGTTATAATGGAAGAAAAAAAACATTGTTTAAGTTCTATCCATGAGGAAGACAAAATGCTGTATTCGAGCCACAAGCTTGTCATGACAATTCTGTAAGACACAAACTACCCAAAAGGTTAGAAATGTAAGAGAAATCCAAATGGTATGTTTCCCCTCTGCCCACCAGAATGCCTGAAAGGATTCTGTTTATTCCCACTCACCCTGTACATTGAGAGATCAATCCGAAGTGAATTATGAAGCTGGTCCAGAAGCTTCACAAATCGTTCTTTCTGTGGAGCAGAAAACACCAATAAACATTACATATCATCACTGTCCAATCGACGCTCAGAGTAAGCAGCGGGATATCAGGGAATTAGTGTCAGATCTCAGGAGAGTGGGGGGAAGCAATATGGATGCATGGTATTATGCAAACAGTATTGTCTTTCGATTCTTGGATTTATTCTTATACTGTAATTCTTTCTGAAGTCTGTGTAACATTAGAATTGTCAGAAAAATACTCCATTATCACTCTGAAGTAGAGGCAGAACAAAAACCCCTCTGACTGCTAGTCTGCAATTTGCACCAAACTTATATTTAAGAGAAAATATATATTCATTCAGAGATGAATAAAGGATCAGGCAGAAAAGGGTCTAATTCAGAGCAATGACACAGCTCCAAGATCTTATCTATTAGGTCAGTGACAAGTATTACAGCCTTCTCGTGACTATCTTCCTGAGGTCAGGTCTCTCCACTGAATTCTCGTTTGGCTTTGTGAACACCTCCTCATTCAATCTATAAATTTTCAGTCTGACAGGAAGGATGAGCTTTTCCAAATACTTTTCCAGCATGCTCAACTCCACCACGTTATACAAAAAACTTTTTAACCATTAGGGGGATAGACTTTTTTGTTTGTTTTTTCTTAAAGCAGTTGCCATTTTTAAAAACAAAGTTCTGAAATTATCAGATCGCACGGTATATTTTATCAACAGCGTCACCACGCAGAGTTTAATATTATTTGCTCATTTCCATACCATCTGTGCTCCAGTGTAATGTGAACACGAAGAATAAACATTGCAATGCATTACACTGATTAATATCTAAAATGTGTGATGATGATGACAATAAAACCGTTCTCTTGTCTAGTCTAGAAGAGCTCCGCAGCTTCCAACTCCTCACAGATTTAATGTTCCTTAAACAGATCAAGTTATTTATTGAAAGGCAGAAGCACCATAGGCAAGTTACAGAAGTCCTATTGTAACATCACCAAACACTCAAACGTACCCCAAAATTGGAGGCTGCAAAGCGGTCCGAAGCAGATACATTTGTGGAGGCAGTGGTGTGTGCATAATAAGCATTGATATTGGCAAGTAAGGTGCTCATCACAGCTGGCACGCCTGGGCACATGTATTTAGAGGAGAGACATGCAAAATGCCTGCAAAAGGACAGTTCTGTAAGTCATTCTGGTCTCTTTTGTGTAGGCCAACTTGACTCTATCCCTTTAATAGCCTCCTTACTCTGGCTGGCACCGTGAACAGATGAAAGTTATGTCTCCACCCTTTCTGTAAATCTCCAGCATCTCAGAGCTTTTTCAGAAAGATGCCATCTAGACAACAAATATGCTTGAAACAAGAGAAATCCCTTCACTACAGCCCTTTCCAGATCATAAAATAGCTTCTCAACTATTTGTTGCCAACAGCTTGTGACTTAGGTGATACCCTGGGTCCTGATGCCAATTCTTAGAACCAAGCCTGACACAAGGAAATCTATATAATTTGCTGCCACTTGAGGCAGCCACAGGTTCTGAGGTGACATGAGGCAGCAGCAATTGGAAAGCATTCAAGCACAGCGAGATCACACACTAGTATTTCTGTGCTGCACTGATATGTGATTCCTCAGGGCTAATGCTTCCAGCCTGCAGGAAGCGTGCACACTCATTTGCATTTTCCCATTTAACTGCTCTCATTAAAGTGCAAGGAACCCTCCTGCAGGAAATCTCAAAATTATGCCAGAAGCATCCGGGCTTGTGAAATGATTAAACAATCAAAGAAAATCTGTAAGACATAAAGGGAAAAAAAATCAGAGCTTAAGAGGTCTGATGTTATGTGACATGGCAAGTAAAGTTCATTCCAACAGACAGGAGAGTTGGGCCACTTTTAAGCAGTCCTTTTTAAGCAGGAATCCTCACTGAGCTCCCAAACTAAATTTGGGAACGATTTTCTAAATGTAGCTTTCTCCCTAAAGGACTCATCACAGACATTAGCTTCTGTGCTAGTTAACCTACACATGATTATAACCAAAAAAGCTCCAGTGAGAGAATTTCACAGGAATTCACAAGTCAGTATTTCAGACAAACATGACACCGATGCCTGAATCTTAACTTGTTTGCTACATGATATCTATGTACCAATTGGTCATTTAGGCACTTGGTAAATAAAGACACACATAAAATGGCTTTGTTTAGCTTGAAGAAGAGAAGGCGTGAGGAGTGGGGATCTAATCAATGTTTTGACTACTTAGCAGAGAGGGGAGGGTTAGTGAGAAGATTGAGTTCCCTTCCTTTTAGAGGGAAGACTGAAAGATAAGCAGCAATATGCAGCAGTTACAGCATAGGAAATTCAAAGCAGGATTTTCCAATTTGGATTTCAATCAGGAATTTCTTCCCCAGAGTATTACAGCCTGAGGACAGGAGCCCAGAGAGGTGGTGGATCTCCATCCTTGGAAATTTTCAACAAACTGAAAGAGGCCCTGAACAGTCTGGTCCAACTTCCAAGTTAGCCCTGCTATAAGCAGGGATTAGACCTCTGGAGGTACCTTCCAATTCTTTTGCACTTTGGCTTAAATCAATATGTAGAAAAGGTGCTTGCAAGGTGACGTAAGTACAGATCATAACTCATCCAAGGACCCAGACCCCAAAACTTTCAGCTTCTAACGTGAAAAAGTTCACTTTTGTCTGCTATATTTAATATTACATTTGAAATAAGAAATGAGCTAAGCACTACTAGTCTTTAAGAGGAAGAATGGCTAATCTGAAATCCAAGTAAAAGTATAGTGACAAAGAAAACGCTCTTTGAAGATCAAGAACTGCATTAGCATAGCTCCAAAGAGGACAAATCAGTGGCTCCATTACTCAAACTTCCTATAAATGCCTTCAGCAGCACCTGGGAAATTAGTGACTTCAAAGGACTGTATCAATTGCCACAACAGACATGTAGGACAAACACTTTCACAAAACCTCATCCCTTCTCACATCATCAGAAATCTTCAGTGGGATCTTTGGGCAATATCTTTTTAACACAAGAGTGCTCAAATAGAGATTTTAGAGTCTCAAAACAGGAATGGCTCAGCTATCAATAATAAAATGTGGTCATTTACACTACTGAAGTTGGTGTAATTCCTTAGAATTAGTTCTAAAAGTGCTCACACAAACTCTTCAGACAGATGCTTAATTCCAGCACTTTGTCAGACATTAATTTCTAAACTTTGAGGAAACCAGTGATTCAGAGACAGGCAGTCTCTTCCCGCTCACAGTAAGCCCCATAAGGAGCAGCAGTCGCTGCCAAGCCTTCCATTACTAACACAATTCATCTTCTAAATATTAACAGTCACATCAATTAGTTACACCGATTATCTGCACTGAAGACCACACAAAATGCGTCTTACGTCATGGCCTGGTATATTGATTCAATGCCGTAACGCATTGCAAATTCATCCACGATCTCCTGAGCTGTCTCATCAAAATACACCTTCCAGGCATCATCTCCTTTGGCATCAGGGATCTTCACCACCCCATTCCCTTGCACATCTGTGAGATGGTGAAAGAGGTTCTGAAATACAAAACAGGAATGAAATTATATGTGAGGCTGCTGAAGCCTCCAAGTGAGTTTCATGAAGAGCTTGCAACTGATGAGAAGACAACACTAACGCAAATTTCTTTGCTCTCCTCCCTCTTTCTTTCCCCCTACCCACTATGTATTTTTCAGCTTTTACCTTCTTTTCTTCTCGAGCGCTCCTAGCTGAATTTGTTGCATGCATACCTACAACTTTACCCAGCAGACACTGTGAATGATGCAAAGGAGTGCTTCAATGCAGTGAAACCACAGACTAATTAGTTTCCTGAAACCTACACATTTCTGTCCTCAGAATGAAATGCCTTAACATGGACAAGCTATTTAAACTAGCTGACGTAACAGCTCTGTATCAGCTTTGTAATTATTTTTATACAGCAGAACAGTCCAAACAGATTTTTTTTTTTCCCTGAAAAGGACATCCTTAAGATCACCCCTAACAACCACACACTTGCATTATTATTCAGCATAACCTTTCACTTTATCTAACACTGCAAAGGCTTTCAGCTACCATTGCTGTGCAGAAATTTCACATTCAGTTCAGTGGGTTTCTCGGTAATCCTCAAATTCACGTCACTTACAGATTCATCAGCCTTTCAGACAGCTGGCTCCCTGTAGTAAGGGATGCAGAAGTTTAATGATCTCATTAGGAGCTAGAGGACTCTGCTTTACACTACTGTTTTTCCTGATTAAATTATTCTAGCTGTAAATCATCTTCATTTTATGATACACAAATGAAAGAAGGTGATACTTAAAAAGAGACATATTTGCAAAAAAGAAGGGCAGCAAGTGATCATGCACGTTCAGAAGGAAAAAACCGAAATGGCTTACCAAACAGAAGCCATCACTGAATTAAAAAACAATAGACGTATTGAAGGACACAACACAGCCTACTAAAAGAAGCCTACTGATGTTTTTCTAAGCTTTGTATCTGTCTGTTCCCTGGTAGGGCCAGAAGACACCACAAGGCTCATCTAGCCCAGCGTCTGGATAAATACGTTGTTCCCATAGCTGAACATTCCTCTCTGTGATACATCTGTCCTTCTTTTCTAATCTGAATTTGCTTAAACCTCACTGGACCTCATGATATTCTTCTGTGTCAGGTGAAAGGGGCTCTGACTACTCTTCCTCATTCAGGCACTTAGAGACTGACGCTGCCACCTGCCTTCTCTTTGATAGATAGACTGGGCACCGTGCATCTCTCCAAGACAGGGTTTTCCCTTTAGTCCTTCTCACAAGTCATCTTTGGATTTCTCCCAACTTCTGCAGCACTGCCTGCCCAGCTTAGTCCACCCTGAGACAGGTCAGTACTCAGTAACCGCAGCTTATCTTCTGTTCCCCAATAGTTGTTCATAGCAATACACCAGTGCAGCAGCAGAGAAGAATTTATAACACCAATACGTGCATCACTCAACAGCCAGAGCCAAAGCCCTCCCCAGATCAGAATTTACTCATAAAGCATTTTAGTATGCCTTCTCTAAAGAAAGACATAGGTACAGTACATGCTGAAAACATCACTCAAGGAAATTCAGAGGTTTCTCCACATTAAACCCATGGGGTGCTCTGAGTTGGACCAATGTGTCATCCCTGCCTGACAGGAGCACAGCTGTGACAGTGGGACAGACTAAGCCAGCCAGCCCTCAGTGCAGGGGAGACAGCCTAAAGTCTTCTTTGCCTTCCTGACAAATGCAGGTCTGATGATTCAGCGTGTTTCCAGGCCTGCAGAGCAGGGAAAAGAAAGCTCATCTAGGGCAAGGAGAAACATTTCAAGGAAATAAAGGTCAGAAAATTGCTTCTTCAAGAGACAGAAGGGACATGGTGATGACTGAGCTGAACCCGCTTCTTACCTCATGAAGGCAAGTGTACTGAATATGATATGGAGCCACCTTCTCCTCGCCTTTGATCTCCACGCTGATTTGCAGGCGAATAGCCCCAGACACTGCAGACTTATCTGTTCGCTTCTCTAGAAGGAAAAATCATTGGCAATTACATGCATTTTTCATGTTCAGAGCACAGCCATCTTGGGGTAAAAACACTGGAAAAGAAACTGCTGGAAGCTCAGGCTGAGCTTGTGATCAGAGTCACCATGGAGAAAACTTCTGACTTTTCTTTCAAAACTTTGAAAGACTGACTGTAAGCCAGTCCTTCTGACAGCAAATGTGCTATAGGGCCCCTGGCCTTGGTTTCAGTCAGCTGAACTACAACCACCAAGGACAGATCCCTTTTCTGAGAACAGGGCTGACTGATGTGGAATTTGTTCCTGACTTCATCATAGTCCTGAGCTCCTGGGAATTACTGGTTGTCACTATCGAGATTTTGGACCTCCTAGGATTATTACTATGCCTGTCAACTCAGCACCATCTGGTTACTTGTCAGTACTTTCTACAACATTCTATTTTGGCCACTTGGAAAGGTCTCAACAACTTCCCAGCCCAGTGCAGTGCACTTGCAGGTCTTAGAGACTGGCAGAATAAAGGGCACAGGACAGGAAACATGTCTCCAGCACAGATGGAATCCAACCCTGCTCCAAACATTTACCCCATCACCCTTCTGACATGCTATACTCCTCCTCTCCATTTTAACTAGAATCAAAGCCTTGCAGCTGCTCCACAGCACCATCATATGCCCCTTGAAATTATGTGGGGTTTTGGTCTTTCTTCCTTTCTTGCAAACTGCCCAGATGTACCCAAGTGTTCTTGAACGTTCCCAAACTAACATGTGACATGTTTTCAATCCCAAAGCCCTGCTCACCAAGGTTGTACCACACATCCATTTCTCCGCTCAGAGTACGGACTTCAATGATTGTCTGCCCCAGGAAATCATCTGACTCGCGTTTCAGTCTCTGCTTGACGCGAGACTTGATGTCATCATCTTCATCCCATACTCGTACCTTGATCCGGTCAGAAGAATTATGGCACTCACTGCAAACAAGACAAACATAATGTTGAAGAGCACACAATGCAGCCAACATTTATATGCTACATGCTTCACGTTCCTCTCGACCCACTTGTCCAGCAGTAGAGGGATGTATAAACAAAATGTAAACAAATGCCTATTTATTTAAAAGTGGAGCATCTGATAGGAACTACACAACAACTTTTTGGTGCACTCTAAATGTTCCTGTGACGTGGTAGATACTGCACTTCAGATGCATGCTGAAGGACTGCCCTGCCCTGACTGCAACCACCAACTTCATACTTGCTAAGTGGCTGCAACTCTCCTGCTCATCCTCACCCTCAGCAGCAGCTCCCTAAACTTGGGAATTCTCTTCACTGTTGTTGCTTTTGCTGTGAAGCCCACAAAAGCCTGGTGACAGCTAGGCTGGTAAACTCAGCCTACACACCCCAAAAATGCCGATGAGCATCTCACTGGTTTCTGATAGCTCTCCCCATCAATGATCTTCTGTTCAGCTGTAGGCATTAAAGACTACTTGTGCTTATGCATGTGCAGTATCTAGGATAGCATGGTCAAGGCCTATGACAAACACCCTTCATGCTGTTTTCTAATAAAAGATAAATAGCTCAGGTGGAGGTAGCTCTCTTACTTCAAGATGGTCACAAAGCAGTACTGTATTAATGTACAATACATTACAATCAGATGATACAAACGCTGCCTGTGTGTGGGAGGAAAGGGTGGGATACAGCAGTTACAAAGTTGGTATTTAATTACTAGAATTGATTCTGTCTGTTATTCACAGCTCAGACTGATACTTTGTGCCCTGGGCAGATCAGTAAAGACATTTCCATTAAAAAAAAGCAGTTTACTGTTTGCTGAATTGGCACCTTCCAGCTTAATGAACAGGCAGAATTTGCAGCCTCCCCCTCTTTTTAGGTGTTCAGATACCTTTTGTAGATACAAACAGGCTCCTGGATGTCAGAAGTGGGTAGAAGAACCTTATTATAAGAGCTCTGCTCATTTACAGGGCATCCAATACAATAAAGCAATTTGAATGCTCATATGAGACCATGACAAGGGTGATTACTCACCACAACCACTACAAATGTCTGCCCTCAAGGAAATAAAACCTAGGAAAACAGGCAACTTCTGCTGAAGGCCTGTTTTCCAGCCTTTTTAACTTTAACATGCTGCATCTGTTGCTAAGCAACAGGGAGAAGGAAGAAATGGGTCAGAAGAGATCTGCTAAGCCCAGTCAATAAGAAGTGGCAGTGACTGGTATTTGCATTCTCCCTACCAAGAAATTATTTGGGCTCCTATTGCCACTATTGTGATTCAGGACTGCTTAACAGACATGCATGCAGTTCCTACCAATTCTTCCAGCACAGAGGAAAAGCTGGGAATTCTATGGAGAAAGTTAGAGGCAATTCCAGGCAGTTCTGATCACGGGCAGAGAGCACCGTTGCTCCCCGCCTTTGCTGTGCAATTAAAGCTGTATTTAGAGTTCAGAAGAAAGAAGGTTCAATGTTTCTCTCCTGCTTTTATTCTCCCCTTGTTCCTCCACTACTTCAAGGATGTCTTCCTTCACAAAACCATGTAGCAAGCATTCACAAGCAGGGAATGCTTGGGCTGCTGCTCTTTGTAGCTCTCAAATTTATCTGAGTGCATTGCCGTATCTACCAGCAACACAGCATAAGCATGTAAAAGAATCTTCTGTTCCTGACACAGTGCACTAACTTACATCCTGGCAGTACCGTAGAGGCTCAGTGTTCAGAAGTGCACGGGTGCCTAAAAACACAGATTGGCACACAGTGCCATTTACAAAGCACCAGCAAGTTAGCTCCTGACTTCTTCAGAGCTCACCTTCTGGCACGCCAGTTCTTTGTTAGGACTGCTTTGGTCTTGTTTCTTTGCTATCAGTGGTCAGAAACTGCTCTTTCCTTTAGGAAAACATTCACTGTTTAGACCTAAATCTACCTTAGGCAGTACCACATGCATCATCCCACGCTCCTGGAGTGGCTGGCTATCATCCTTCACTTGGCTACAGCAGCGTAACTCACTGCAAAGTGCTACAGGAAACTTTCCAGTAGCATTTACTGAGCTTACTGAGCTACCACACCTTCCTCTGTTGTTTTTAAGAGACTGCTCAATTCGTATTCCTTATGCTGCTCCTGTGCCAGAGAGTGAGCCTTATCACTCGTTCACAGCAGCTGAAAGCCTTGGGCTGGTGGCTTACCCATAAAACATCACCACCTAAGTCTGTAGGAACCACAGTCCTTGCTTTCGGTGAAGCAAGACAGCTGTGTCAACGCCAGTTCACCTTCCAGAGAGCACCCCGAAACAGACCCATGAATACTGGGGGACTTGGGCTTGTTAAGTGATAACAGGCTTTCTAACTAATAAGAAATAGCTTCCAATTTGTGAGAGTATCATGACTCCATAAGACTGTGGCTAACAAGCTCTGCTGCTAGAAACTTTCCCCTTCATTAATACAGGAGCTGGTACATTTCTAAAGATGCCTGCCCCACTTCTTGCTACATTTTTGTGAAGCTTGATTTCACTGTGTGCGCACATACATCCATCCAGTCTCCCACAGCTGAGCTCCCACAGCTTTCCCAAGAGGATGAAGAGAAAAGAAACACTCTGTGGAAGAAACTACCGAATGCTTTCAGGCCCATTTCAGAGTGTGAGAGACTGGAAGCCAGGTTCCCTTTGTACATGGCTCAGAAATTGTCTCTTTCTTTTATATCCATATTGTCCTGATGTTTGCAGTGGTGCCATTTTTATAAAGAACTTACTTTTACACTTCAAGCTACCAAATAAAGTAACATTTTTAGGAAACTGCACACCAAATCTTTAAGAAAAACTAAAATCAAATAAATTGTGCATTTTTTTCCATGAAGTTTTTCTGCCTGAAGCCAGTGGTTGCAGGAGCAGTGGAAGCAGCTGAGCCTGGTTCTGCTGACTTGCTCTCTATCCCACTCTCTACTTCCATCTCTTCTGCCACATTCCCCTTTGGCCTTACCCAACACCAAACCACCAGTTCCCCACACACATCCCCTGCACTGCCAATACTCTGGCCTCTTCCCATGCCCAGCTAGCAACCAGGCTGAGGGGAAGCACGCGAGCACACGAAGCTGTAGTTAGTTCTGATCTGCACACACAGTGGCATGCCCACACACCCGCTAACTGGTATATTGGTGGCTAAACAGAACAGGCAACTGCTGAATTTACATTATAGTGCCTCCCACAATGAAGTTAGTAATTTGTATCCTTCTAATCTACCTCCGACTTCCGCAAAAAAATTGTAGAAAGTGATTCTTAGTTCCGAAACCTCTGCCCATGTGTAAAGGTTGGCCCAAATTAGCTCACATGATGTAGGGGGTCTGGGACGGAGTATTGCATGTGCCACATCTCCGCCAAAAAGTGGAAAGAAAGAAAAAGGAGAAGTGTCTAAAAATGACCAGAACACCACTTTTGAGCCAGTGATTCATACTTTGAAGCAAAAAACCCAATGATGTTTGTGCTGAATTTGCTAATCATTTGGTGCTTGTGCTAACAACATTTGCAGGACCGTTACTTAACCTCCACAGGAACGCTAAAGCCAAAGACATAAGCCTTGTTAAGTTGTGGCAACACTGAAAGTTTGCAAAAGTTCTGCCGTAAGAGATACAAAGGTATACCTATAAAACCATGTGTCCAGCAGTTCACAAAATGATGTCTACCCACAGTAAAGATCGTAAGTTTAAAGCATGGAAAGTGCCAAACTGAAAACCCGTAACTTTCTAACCCCATTAGCTCATGTTGCTGAACCTACACTCATGAAGACAAACAGAGTCTGGTAAATACCCATAAGGGTGAGGGTCCATCACATCCACATGAACATTTCCTCCCAATCAATTTCTCATCTCAAGAAAGGTGTTATCAGCATGTTAAGCGTGCAGGACACACAAAGACTTCAGTTTCATTCCACTAATGCTGCAGTGAGACCTAGACCGTGCATCGCTAAAATGCACTGTGTAGACTAGAGAGGTGAGACGCCAACATGACGCTATCACTCAACATGCCCATTTTACACAAAGATGTTTCCTTAAATTATGTTGTTTTCTTGTATTTTCTGCCTGAAGAACAGGAGAGCCCAGAGGCCCCAAATGCAGCCAGGACTCCACTGTGCTTGGCAGCTCCTAGAGCAGAAGACAGCCCCTGCCTTGTAGAGCTGACAGGCTAATAAAGACAAAAAGCAACAAGTAGCTGTAGCAAGAACGAACAATGGAAGTGAGAGAGCAGAGGTAGCAACAATATTCTGCATATTTAAAAGTAGGTCAGTCAAGCCCAGAATTAGGTAGTTTTGTTGTGTTTTGATATTAGAAAAATACTTATGGTTCAAAGAGTCTAGTGAATATCTATATGGTCATATTCTGTGAGTTTCCCTTCTGCACCATGGCAGATGCAGCTCTCAAGAAGGGCCTGTAAAGTTTCACAGTCCAGTGCAGGGGACATTTCATGCAATGGTAGAGAAAGAAAGTGCAGAGCTGCTTGCAGAAATAATGGATGAGAGTGCAGGACATAGGAAAATGCACAGGAGAGAACAGACCAGCAAGACTTTTGGACCTGTGATCATTTTAGGAGGAAAGTTTTGCTTCTGAGGGGCAAAGCTTCAAAAAAAACCAAAGCGATTTTCTGGTAAATGAGAAAGGAAGGAGTAGTTGTAGCAACCAGCATGAGAAAACCCAGTAAAGAGTTATAACAACATACACAGAGGGAGCAGAAAAAAAGTTGTCTATGGGAAATGGTGTGGCTGAAAAAGCAGGAAGATTTGGATGTGGTTCAAATGAAGTGTCTTGACATGGCAGGGTACAACTGGCAGCTCTGTTGTGGCCAACCTCAATGGGAACGGAAGGCAGAAAACTTCTCAGGACGGGTTAATTTTTAAACCATGCCAAGTCTCCTTTATTAGGGAGAAAAAAAGGACAGAGGAGAAAACACCAAAGGCAAAAATCAGAGTGGTAAGAGAATGAAGCTAAAATCCTTAGCAGCTTAGAAGTTAAGCACGACAGCACAATAATATGCCCTGAGATCCAGCTGTTGCTGTCTAAGAACAAAGAAATGAGTTTTCTGTTCTTACTAGCACAAAGCTCTTTTCTTAGGAGAACAAGGACAATCATTTTGCTGTTACCCAATGCTACAACACCAACTGACAAATTAATGGTGCGGCTATCCTAACTACAAAGAGCAGATAAAGTGATTCTGAGTGTTACATCCTTAGCTACATTAACTCAGCTTCCCAACAGGCGCTTGCCACAAGGCATCAACTCTGCGTTCAAATTTAAGTTCCGCATTGGTAACTGAGCAGGGAAACAAGCGAGATTTTATCTGAGTGCCAGTTTCAGTATCTGCAGTACCTGGAGAATAAAGCAAACAAGACAAACCAAATGGCCCCTGCCATGCAGTGAAGGGAAGCTGAGGGTGCAGAGTTACAGTGACATTTATAAACACAGTTTATAAACACAGTTCCCCTTCTCAGAAGGGGAAGTCAAAAAAAMCAGCTCTGGAACAGTCACATATAACCACAGAGATAACTGAAAGTTGCTGAGCTTGATAACAGGCTCAGCAGCTGAAAGGAAAATTGAGGAACCAAATAGAAGCTTTTGGGTGACAACCCAGTGGTTAGCTATGCAACAGCACCATTCCCAAAGGATTAACAGGAATGTGTATCATGTGGGGCTCTGCATGCCCTAGTAAAATATTGATTATCTGCTAGCAGGAGGCACTGCATTTATTTTAACTCGGTTACTCTTCTGCAGTGAGAGAGAATAAACATGCCTCTTGCGAACTGTTCAGTGACAATGTAATCTGTTCCAGACAATGATTTCACACCCACCATTCAAAGCTTCAGACACAGCTGTACTCAGACAATACAACTTCAAGGGGATATTACTGTAAAATGAACGAGTCATTTTGTGCCTAGGCCAAGAAAAACAGCAAAGTCCTGTTTGAATCCAGTAATTTCTAGTGCTCACAGCCATTGAAGACTGGGGCACTTCCTGAAAAAAAGGTATGGACTAGCAGCCTCCAACCGAACCCAGGGCTCTCCCTTTAAAACGGAAACTCTGTCCTGCGGTCAGAAGTTTATTCTCCTAAACACTGTCTGCCATTGTAACCCGTTCAAGTGGGTGCTCAGCTTCAGCCTTTACAAAAAGGGTTCTAGGAAGCCTTCTACTGACAGTCTAAAACATGCCTAAACGGGSAATTAATGTCCTGTTCTAATTGCATTGAATAGTGCAAAAATGTCTTCCCTCTAATATTACTGGGCTGGTTCCTAAGGAAATGAGAGTTACGCAGACTTGTTATGAAAGCTTCTACGTTCCAACAAGTTTTGTGAAAAAACATACAGCTAGATGGAGAAGAGAAACCCAATACCAGCTGCCGTCCCTGGAAAGTCTGCAGCCACCTGGCTCTCAGGTACCGACCGATCCAGACAACTCAGAACCCACTGGAGGTAGGACATGTGCTGCCTTCTGTCCAGCCAGAGTCAAGRGCAAGGGAAGAGAGCTGAGGGCACAGAGGAGAAATGTACAGGGCAAAGCAAGGAGGCTACCTATAAGTCTGCTCATCATAGCTATAGGAAAGAGAGCTGGGATTATTGCAGAAGGGGAATGGGATGTAAAGCAAGGGAAGCAGGCTTCCTTGCTCACAGAACAACATTTCTGTATTGCATTTCTGTATTGCTTGATGGCATTTCCCATCAAGCTTCTTCCTGCCAAGCACCATACATGCAAAGTCTTTTGAGCAGAAAGATCAACCCCTTATATTTTCATAGGTCTTCAAACTCCAATGAAAGATACAAAAACCTCTCTATAACAACACGTTTCCTAAAGCTAAAGATGTAAATATACGAGAGAGAATTTTCAGAAAGAAACATGACCTGCAATCACTTGCTCGGACAACATGAATATGCTCCAAGAACTGGTCATTAATCTAAGCAGATGCCTATAGTGACACAGGCTAGCAGTGACCTAAATAGCGCTTATAATGGAAACCTGAAGTGTCTTCAACACTGTCTTTTCTAAAATATGGTTCTAAATCTGGACTTCCAAATTGGGTCAAGCCTACCATAACATTTTTTTCTGAAAATATAAAGAAAAGGAACAAAGTCATATTTAAGGAGAGGTATTTAAGTTAATACACTTTTCCATCCATCACTGCAAATAAGCACAGAAAAACTATTTGAAATAGGTTACTGCAGCCTTAAAAATTTTAAAACTTGTTTAAGCTGCTTTTAATAAACTTTACTGAGTCTGTAGACAGAATTGTATCACTCAGCTCTACCTAGTCTGCCTCAATTCATGCCATGGATTACAATAACAATGCTGTAATCATAATGACTGATGCACACAGATTTCTGGCTCTATAGCCAACCTTTGAAAAGACACTGGAATTGTGATCGCATAAAAGACACTGGCCACCTAATGAACACCAGCTACAAGTCTGTCCACAAGCCAAACAGAAAAGGAACAGCAATTGGTAACCCACACATTAGTTACTGACCTGACCTCTCTCTACTCACTTACCTTGCGCCCATTGAAATGTTTAAGCGTTTTGAACACCAAACTTTTCACATGTCTACTGCAAGGTAGGCTTTCAATAACTACCAGCACACCTTTCTACCACTGTAACAAATTAACTTCATTCTACGAAACAAACCCTCCCCCCCAACCCTTTAAATTTGACAATCTCTTGATTGTCCTGACAATCTCTTCTAAAAAGCTTGGTATGTAATGAGTATTTTTGGCCTGCATATGTTGATTTAAATTTCCATTTGATTATGGGGTAGAAAATTTCATAAATTTTAGAGTTGTAACCTGAAAAAAGATCCAGAAATGCAAAAAAGGAAGATGGGCATGTAAAAGACCAGTGCTGCATACACTTCTAAATGACTCTCTCCTCATCCAGCATAAGGTGAGCTTTGACAACTACTAATGAAATGACACATTGATTCCAGTACTGAATGCTCTCCTGCCATTGATCTGGACACTGTGCTCATTTCCTTCATCTCCTCCTGCTATTCCAAGGCAACTGAAACAACCACCTAGACATAGGCAAGATAGAAAGTAGCATCAACTCTAATGCCCAACAGCATATTATCTGCTGAATCACAGACAGGGCGATAAAATCTAAAGAGTGGCACCGTTAAAACTGTGACATTTATCACGTTGCGCTATCTATCTTTAAACACAGTATTTGTTGAAGCTCCTAAAATTAGAAGGGAACACACTGCAAATACCATGGTAACTACTTGGCATGGTAAATCAAGGTCCTTAAGGCTCCCACACAGACTTACTGCTATTGTGACTAGAGTTATCCAAATGGCACCTAAGCATACTTACTACTTACCAAGCAGTAATGTTACCTTGGATTAAACTAAGAATAAAGCCAAGGGTTTACTCGCTCAAAATAGCACCAAGATTCTTCTGACGTTAATGAGTAGCTCAAAACTACTTTAAAAATAATTTTGTTTGTACTGTGCATTGTAAAGACAAAGCTGGGCTGATATAAGCCTGATTTAAAAACACAAACAAATTTCAGTTTGCAGAGAGAGCTCCCCCCAAGCAGTTTAGGAAAAAACAGGGACAGAAAAAAAGGAAAGGGAGAGAAGGGACAAGGGAAGAGCTTACACATTAAAGGAAATAAAGATGTTTGAGGCTGAATGAGATCATCCAGAATCTTCAGAAAATGCTTGCTGGATTTCATGTCTCCATTTTGTTTTATAACATGTTCAATGATAAATTGAGGGTACTGTTTACTTATTCAATAAAAGCAGGATGGAATAACACATTCTTCAGCCTTCTGAGAGTAGTTGGTATCTAAAGAACTGGGCCTCCAGCCTTTGCTTTCAATTCAGCCATGGATACATTGCTCATCTTGAAAGCAGATAATCCCTCGAGTTATTGTTACATTGATTTTCCAGAATTAAAAGGGAAGACTGGTAATGTCACCAGACAAGTGASAGACAACTAGCTACCTTTAACCTTTGTTGGTCAAACACCAGTAGCAGGTCACAGCAATAGGTCACAGGAAGGTTGCTTAGTCTTTTATACAAACTTTACTCTTTTGTTTTACAAAGAATTTTGAAAGTATGTCTATTAGCCAGGAACAAAAGTCACTGAGTTCCTTTCTCTTTAGCTTTCTCTAGAAACATCAATAAGAAAGTTTTCACAGAGCAGACAATTTGTATAGAAACAAGTAAGACAGATGAAATGGACAGGTGTGCACTACATACATTGTTAAAGACATCAAACCGTCCAGATGCACACACACACGCACAACGCTGAGCGGAAATGAAACCACCATACATTACAGGTGGTGTGGGAATGCACACTGACGGAGAAGACATAGCTGTCGAAGCACAGATCGTACAAACAGGTAAAATGGGGCTGAGAGTCCTTGTAAGAGCACTTACAAGTAAAACTTCTCTTCCCAAACAGGGTTCAGATTCCCAAAAATCGTTTTTGTCCTCTTCTTTGTTTTACCCACTTGAACAGTTACATACGGATCGCTGGACCCAGTCTTGTCTTTGGCCTGCAGACCCTGAGCACACACCACTGGAAGGAAAAGAGAAGGGTTACCACCACCATGCAATAAGACAATGTGTCCACACACCACATGAAGCAGCAGGTCAGAATGGCCAGAGAAACGGGAACATCACTCATGAGAGCTTTTGTGATGAGCCTCAGCTCGTGGTGCATTACAGTGCCTGGGGTAGGAGTATCTCCACCTGCTACCTGTACACTGARCAGAAAGAGACATGGGACAGAGAAGCCCTTCCTCTCCGTTCTCTTTAGCTTCACACCAACTCTCTCTTACCTTAGGCTCGAAGCGAGGCCAAGAGAACCCATGCCTCGCTCACTCACCTGTGATCGTGATCTTTGCTGACCATTTTGAGGTGCCATCAAGCACGCTCTGCTTCACTGTCTTCATCTGCTGAGCATGTGTCAATTTGCTCTCACAGAACACATCTCTGATCAAGTCAAAGATCTCTGGCTTGTTCCGTTCCCGGATTTTCATGCGATCCTTCATGGCCATGATGAAATTCTGGGTTCGGTCTTCAGCTCCATGCTTCGAGCTCTTCTCCGCTGCTCCTGTGCACCAGAAAATACACAATGCTCATCAGAAACAGACAAACACGAAGTCATGTTTCACTGAATCTGGACAGCAGGATCAAAGCCATGAGTTACCCTCCACATGATGGCTCTTGCTATTGACTTTTACAGTCAGACCCTCCCCATTTCAACATACACCCGAGAGAATCTGGACCACTTGGAGCTGGGAGGGTATAATGGAAGGGGGGTGCCCAGACTCCTCTATAACCTGGGACCAGGTTGCTCTCCTCACAACAGGCTTGAGTTCAATACCCCTGCAGCTGAGGAAGACCCAGAAATGAGGTTCTTACTTGTAACAGCAGATATCATCACACCCCCTCCTCTCATCACGTTGATTTGAATAAATAAATCCCTGCTTGGGCAAGTGCTAAGAAGACGACATAGGACCTCCATTACAAATAGTATCTCTGAGCTTGTCTCAGTGCTGCACCTCTGCACCACGGAAGAGCAGAAGTTCAGATGGGCCGACACGGTCAGCATTTCCTAGTGGTGTGTGCCACAGGACTCCCCATTCAGCACAGAGTCACTGCACAATCTATGTCCCATTCTTCTGCCTGGAACCACCCTGTTTGGATCAGGCATCAAGATGGAGGCATCCAAAGTGCCTCTCTGGATCCCACTCTATTTTATCAGTTTGTAAGGAGACAACTCAAATAGTCCATTCTTAGAATTGCATAGGCATAGTAACTATAACAAATACCTATAAGGCAGCAAAGTCAATAGTTAAAAACTTGGGCCATCATAAGTGTGGGGCACTAGTACAGTATCTAGCAGCTGGAATCACAAGAGCCAGGCGTAGGCGTTTGTACTACATAGGTATTTAACTGTAACTGGAAAAAGAGAGGCCTCTGGTCACTTGCATACCTCTTACAAAATTTAAAAGTTCATATAATTATGATATAAGAATGCTCCCACAACCAACTACTCCCTATTCAATTTTGACAGTCATGTTTACTGTCAAAATTCAGCCACTGACTATTGTGTCAGATGTGAGGCATGCATTAATGAAAGCACTGACATGAGCTAACAGGGCAGACAAACCAGGGTGTGAAATGAAAAACAGGAACCCAAGATTGCACACAGTCTCTCTATGTGCAGTCTGCAGTGATTTCAAGTTATGATCTTAAATCAGATTAAGTTAAACCAGTACAAAAGTCCTGTGAACACATTTAATCATTCAGTTTAGTTTAACATGCTTTTGCTTGTTTCTTTTCTGGAATAGTTTAATTAAAGTAAGCTTTGTTAGTTTAATATGCTTTTGCTTGTTTTTCTTTTTTTCTGGGATAGTTTAATTAAAGTAAGCTTTGTCCTAGAAAAATGATCTTCATCCAGGTGTTCACCAAATATTAAATTACCTTAAAAATATGCATTAAAGCAGGTGCAAGCGTGTGTAAAGGGAGCCATCAATCACAAAGATACATTAAGCTGTTTTCTTCTGGAAGAAGTGGGAAAATATGGTATCTGGAGCACCTTTAATATAAGGCATTACACTTTTGCATATGAAACAGTTTTGGCAGGCAGTGATCAAATATGAATAAAGTTCTATGAACACACACACATAAAGGACCCCCAGCAGTACAACATAACAGGCAACCTTGTTAGCAGGCTCGACAGGGTGCCCAGTGACTAACGCTGCCTGAAGACATCCATTTCTAGGGCCTTCAATCTAACACCTTTCACCGTTACTAAATTCACTTCAATAAAGAAATAAAACTCAATTATAACTTCCACTATCCAAACCAAAAAGAATAAAACCACAGTTTGGAACAGACTGTGACCRCTGAAGTTTCAGAAGTTCATTAAGGACACTGCGTACCAAGGCATGCTATTGAAGACCTGGGTATAAAACAAGCCATAACTCCACGTTACCYGGTAATTATTTTTTTCATTTTACTTGCTAGAGGCTTGATGTTCAGTATTTCATTTAGTACAATAAAAGCTATCTGCCCCAGAGTTTCCTATTGTTGGCTTAAGATGAAATGAAATCAAAATACTGGAATTAATTATGCAGTCCCTGCTGTCTCTACTCACTGGTGACGAAGAACTAGTACCACCCAAGTGATGTCTTGTATCAGGCGATCATCCAGCTGTAGACCCAACACTTATTAAAGGAATACGAAACCGAAATGATACCAGGGGCTATACTTTGAACTTCGGATAAGAAGTGCTATTCAGCTTTAACAGAACCAGGTCTTCTGGGGATGAAGGTAGACTCTATGCAGTATATGCAGAGCTACAGAAAATTATTGGGAAATCGTGAAAGGCCAAATCGAACAATTTGCCTTTCCTAGCTGGAATTCTGAAATCTGTAGTGATCCAAAGAAACCAACCCTGCCCTGACCTTTCTGACTTTAAGGAAATTAAGAACCAAATTCAAACATGAAGAGTTCATGTTGTGCATGTGCATGAGCAGAGTGCTCTATTTCAGAACCATTTTCTAAACAAATTACTAGCCAGGCAGCTTGCAAATATAAATGTTTCACTGTTCATCACTCAGATGGGACAAGAGTTATCACAGTTCTGGGGTGGCATGGTCTGCATCATTGCCTTAATGCAAGCACTCCAGGAGCATCAAATGATGCTTTAGAACGCAAACTTGGACAAATGGAGGAATTCTAGTTAAAAACATGTTTAACATCCCCACCACCTCCAGAGACCTTGCATAGTGCATTTATCCCTCTGCAAGGCTAGCAGCAGTCCGGGGCATCCTGGGTTGCAGAATGTGCAAACCATGTCACATAGACCCCTAGAGAGCCCTCTTGTTAGTCACCTCTAAGGATTGGCTCTGCCTCCCAACTTTCAGAGGAAATCCCCCACCTCCATCCATGCTGCTCCCTCACTCTGCCCAGATGATTTACCGAGGTAAGAAGGCTCTGTCATTTCCTCCCTGGGAAAGGTCTCTCTCTCCCTGCAGAGGTTGCACCTGAACTGCAGTGCAAAAGCCAGAATCAGACACCTTATTTAACAATACAGACTAATAAAGAACAGACAAACCCTCTGTCTCAACAACAAACTCTTTCTTAATTTTAACACCTGCTTGTTGGTGCAAAACCACCAGAGTTTCCAAAACAACCATTGGGGGACTAATTACCTATAATGTATGTGATATACACTCAAAGCATGTCACTATACTGGATAGCAGAAGGTGCTTTTCCTGCTGTTGGAGTTGGATCATATTTATTCAGCTGCAAAAAGAAGGTTTTGGCCAGTGGATCAGTTTTTCAAGTAGTCCTGTAAATGGCAATAGAAAGGCACCGGAATATACAAATAATGTGTACAGTTTCATACAAAYGGTAACGGGCTTTCCTTCTCTCCTCCTCTCTAGGACTGAATTATGAGTCAATTGATGACTGGAAACAGAAAGCAAATATGTCTATATTGGGAATTGTATTGATACAGCTATTAGTAAAACGCCAGTGCTGTTACCCTATGCTTTACCAGGGAAAAGTCAAGAAAGCAACACTGGCAGGATAGAAGACAGCTGTTCAGTAGGCGGATAATGCTTAGAAATTATGTATTCCTGAAACTTAAAATAGATATTCAAGTTTCAAATAAAGGTATCCTTCCTCCTTCTGTGCAAATATTTTCCTACATAGGATTCTAGGAGCAAACAAGTGTTCATCACCATGGTGTCTGATCATCATTCAACCCAGAAACCAAGATGATTATCACAAGAGTGACTTAATCGGTCTCACTAACGGTCCACTCACTGAGCCGGCCTCTGGACTGCAGCCTCTGAATTCAGAACACACACAGGTTTCTCATCCAAAAAGCAACCAACATACCTGACTTCCCATCCTGAGTCAAAAAGCACTGAACAACTCGAGAGGTGAACCAAGACCCTAGGAGCCACAACAGTACCAAAAGCAGAGCATTCAGTAATGCAGCCTTGATAGCCCGTGTGAAGTTCTCCAAGGTTTGTTGCTCCAGCACACCATAGAGGAGCACTAATAAATACATATGGCTAATCACACTCACAACACAGATTTCATGTGCAACAGTAATTTGAAGCTTGAGATCTCATTTCCTCATTTTCAAGATTCTGATATCCCAGGGCCGTTTCTTTTCTCAGGTTTAACTGTAATCTACCGAGGACTAGATCAGCATCACTACAAAAAAAACCAAGACACACTTGCAGAAGCAGATTACTATGGCTTTTCAAATGCTAGCCCAGAACTGTACAGGCCCCTTTTACTAGGATCTTGCCAGCATAACGTCCTTCCCTTCCACCCTCTTCATAATTCTGCCTACTTCTCTGCATCCATTTCTTGGTATCCTACACATTCATCCACAGCTTTACTCTTCCTTTGATACCAACATTGCCCAACCCATTGTATTTTAGCTAGTACTACACCAGTGCTCAGGGCAAGAGATAAAAGCTCTCTTTTTCCAAAAGCTTTGCATGCTACAGAGATTTTAAAGAACATCCCTCCATCCATTTTCAGCCAAGTAAGAAAGGAAGTGTACCCGTGCAGCAGAGATTTCAAGTACTTCCAAGAATAGCAGAAGGCTAAAAAGAGAGCATCTTCCCTTCAGCAAGTATTTATGAGCTTATGATAAAAAGGTAAGCACCCCATCATCAGAATAATATCTTCTAAATACCTACAATAGAGAAACATCCTCTCAGAGAAACAGCCTGGTGCCAACAGAACCATAAACCAGATGGCTGCAGTACACATGCCACAACTGATTCCAGTTTACTGCACTTCAGACATTGCCAATTCATGGAACAGCCCTGCTGAACCAGTTTGCAAATGGATTTTCTTTCAAATTGCAACAAAGCATTGCTGAATTTGAGTATTTCATCACTGCAGTCCCACACATTTGTTGACTGTATCAGATACTCAGTTTCTTAAAAATATAGAGGGTAAGAAAAACACCCTCAGCAGAAATAACCAAACTTAATTCTAACAGACTTGGGGAAAGAGATCCTTTTATTTCCCGCAGAAAGGCAGTGAAGGATAGAATATGGATAAACAGCACATTCTGATTCTAAGGAATAAACCCCCAGTTGTCTACCCAAAATTTCAAGGCATAGACAATGGAACTGGATTTGTGACCAGCCTGAAAATTCATTTTACTCCAATGCAACATTTTCTGGAAGACTTACACAGGCTGAAGTGAAGATATATCCTGAGGCATCAAGGTAAAATCAATAGAATTGTATTTGTTACCAGCCTGAAAAGTCATTTTATTCCAATGTAACATTTTCTGGAAGCCTTAAATAGACCTAAGTGAAGATATGTCCTGAGAATGTTTGGGGGTTTTGGGGGTTTTTTGKGGTTTTTTTTGTTTGTTTTGTTTTGTTTTGGGTTTTTTTGTTGTTGTTTTGTTTTGGKTTTTTTTGTTTTGTTTTGTTTTTCTTCTGACAGCAAAAATAAAGCTTCTGTTAGGAAGAAACCCCACCTGAGTTCAGTACACAAGAAAGTTCAGTCTTGAATTTATTGGATCTCTAAACCGTTGCTTGTTCCCCAGAAACCCCGTTTCCCATTCGTCAAGCACAGCCTGTGTTCTTCAAACAGAAATAAAAATTAATTTCATTTTTCCATTTTCTTCTGGCCTGGTAGGTTCCAGTTAGAAGGATTCTAGCATGAACGTGCCAAAGCAAAGAATACAGTTGCATGAAAAAGCCTTTTAATAGATTTCTAGTATCGGTAACATTATTTTTCCCAACCCAGCAGCACATGCACATATTGGCCTCACCATCTTCTTAATCTCTCAGCACTATCTTTCCTCTGCCGCCTCTGTCTTTTACACAATTGCCATCTTCAGTTTCCTTTACATCTCTACCCCAGATAATGATACCCATCACACTCACACTGGGCACCCTCACAGACCCGTGGCCCACAGCCTCTGTATCTTCCCTGTTCTGATGCTGGGCAGCTTTCATATACTCAGTGAGTAAAGTTTTTGTTTGGTTGGGTTTTACCTTTCTACACGCTTCATAAGTTTTGAGCCCGGGGTACTCTCAGTTGTTTCCTCTCTGTTTCTTTAACTCTGTATGCTGAAGTATCTTGTGTTTACATTTTGAAAGGAAATGTGCAAAGAAAACATCTGCAATCCCCTGAATAAAATAACAAGTTCTTATCTAATGTTTTGCCATATATGAGAAGTAGAGTCATTTCCAGTTGTTGCTTCTATTCCATAGAAAAGCACAGACTATTTCCATCATCACATCCCACAGCCCATTGCATAAGCTTATTTAATTCCAGCCAGAGATTAAAAAACCTGCCCCCACGGTTATTCTTCAGAGGCTGTTCCAGAGACTCCCTATTCTCATCACTGAAGTTGTCTTCTACTTCCACCTTTAATTTTCTCACAGCAAATTTATTCCATTTTTTCTTTTGTAAACAGTAAGCTTAAACAGACCATCTTCCTCCCTGCTGCTTATCTCCCTCTTCCCCAACATAGTTCAGGCATAAAAAGGTTCAAACAAGGATTAAACCAATTCACAGAGCCATCACTGCCAGTTATTAAACATAGCATCTACTGCTCAGAAAAGCTTTAAGCCATGGATAGCTGCAAGAGTAAACCGAGTCTTAGGAGCTCTACACGCACATGTCTTACACCTCCGCCTTGGGCTCCACAACATCCCTTTAGAAACATTCCATTCAGACAGACCTAGTATGGCTATTTTTACTTTTCTCAAACAGCATGGTTCCTGTCCTTCTCCTGTCCCACACTGCCAAGCCTCTCTTTTGAAAGATTAACAAACTCACACCATCCTCTCTCAAGACATTCTCATATTTTCCCCATTACCACTGAACTCTCTCCAGTACCCATCCCAGTCCGAAGTCTCCCTTCCTGAACATGGATAGCCATAGCTGTCCTCTGCAGGAATATATTTCCTCTTAGTCATTAGCTACTGCCTAAATTTAGTTCTCCTTCTATTGCTTCGACTTCATGACCTCTGCCCCATGCAACAGCTTTGTACCTGTTTCCTTGCTGCTGCTGCGAACCTAATTTTCCTCTGCTCTCCATAGCATTTTCCCCATACTTAGATATCACAACTCCATTGCAACATTACAACATCTTGGACATGCATCTGAATCAAGCCTGGATGTGCCTATCAGCAGCTTTTCATCTCAAATACTGAAAATCACCAGTCAGTAGAAGGTTCTGGTGAACTCCAGAAACAAGTAAAGTTATCCTAGCCTACTGACCCTCTACATCAGGTTTTGACAGAAAACTGAGTTATGGCTTAACTACATTCTCCTGAACCACCCACATCACAGCAGCTCTTTGCTTAGTCACAAAATGGCTGCAACAAAGCCAAGGTGTCAATAATGCAATTGCTCGAATGCCATAAACTGTAAAGATCACCTTGTAACCCTCAAAGACAAATCTAGAAACGCTAAGCAACCGAGCAGGAACAGAGATGTTTCACCAGTTATCAGCTGTGTCTGATAAATAAGCCATTGCAAATAGCCCCAGTCCTAACTATGACTTATTTAAAACTCTGCACACATCAAAAATACAAGCATAAACAACATCCATTTGGGGTCTCAAGATAAGCCATAAGAAAAACAAATGGCCTATGATTCCCTGTATCCCGTGCTGGATCATCCAGTCCTGCTTTCCCAAACAACTAGAGCCTGAGGCAGATACAAGATTTGACTCTCCATATTCCTATAATTGCTAACATGGATTTGCAATAAGTCTGTTTATACTTCACAAACTTTTCTGATTCCTTAGACTTAGTCCATCAAGCTGGAACACCAAGAAAATCAAGAGTGAACAGAAACAGCCCCACCTTCCTACTCACATACGGCAGAAATTTCTATTCCATTTAGATTAAGATATTTTGCTCTCAAGCAGGAACATAAATTTGAGACCAAATCAAGAAACTGTTTTACAAGCAAATAAAAATAACCTGGCCAAGCCAGATGCCCAAATCAATACTTTTTCTCTTTTTTTTTTTCCCTTTAATCAAATTCCTTTTAAACTTCTCCATTGCTTGTGTAAGGTCTCATTTATTCTGCAAAGTCACAGCTCTTTGAAGAGCTCTTCTTTGAAGAGAGGACTTAGTTTTTGAACACTGCAGAAAAAAAAAACAACAAAATAAACAGAAATGCTAGTAGGAAGATGAAATACTGCCCATACACTCAAACAACACCTTCCTATCTGACCCATCATCTGTGCTGGCTCAGGCCCAGGTCTCTAAAGCAATTCAGCCATGAGACCCTACTGTTAATAAGACAAAATGCTTTGCCAATCTGCACTTGGTACAGAGAACCCGAGCTAAGTCCATGTACTCTATCCCCTAAGCAGGAACCCAGTGCTGCTCTTGAAGAGCTTAAAACAGTAAAACAGGCTGATGGTTAAAACAAGCAACCTGACTGGGATACCAGGGCAGGAGGGACAGAACAAAAGTCAGAATATCCAGCCTAGTACCCTATTCACCCAGCCCACTGCCTCTCTTCCATGCAGGATATGTCAGCAAATTCGCTGCCTGTCTCAGCTGATACCGAGATTAAACATTACATGGCTTAGAACCATATAGATGTGAAAGAGTCAAGAATTAAACCTTCTTTTAAAGCACAATCTTGCAAAGAAGTTCTTCTGCGTCAGTGGAGCTGTCTCTGTCCACAGGGCGATGGGGGTAGGTTTAGCCCTATGGCACCTTCTCAGAAAATAAGCAGTCATTTTAATAAATGCAGCTTCACTGATCACTGAGGTATCACCTATACGTTTAGGAAAGCTCTGGTAACACTTTTGGAACACCCACACTCCACTGGCCACTACTCACTCTGTAAGCAGTCAGCGTTGAGCAAGTCTTGGCACTTCTCATGGCACTTGACTCCACATTCACCGCAGCGCATTCCCTGCCGTGCAATACCCCACAGCAGCCCCTCACATTCGTAGCAGTAGGTAGGAGTTGTGGCTGTCCACACTTCAAAGTTGTGCGGGGTTGTACAAGAGATGGGGTAAATTAAGGCTTGCAAGGTCTTCTTATAGACATGAGATTTCTGAAAGGCAAGAGCACACATAAACCAACATCCAGGAAGGTGACTGAACCTATTTTTGCTGGTTAACACATGAGTTTTAAGGGACAAGGCATGAGCAGTGCAATAAATCTACACATTTGAGGTAGCCAAATTTATCAAACTTTTACAAGCAGCAGCAGAGGATACCCTTCCAAAAATGTTTCTCCAGGCATTTGAAAAAGTGGAGGAGACGGAAGAAAAGAATTAAAGTTTGTGGATGAGGGATATCTTGCATAAAGCAAGTTTCACACACTGTCCCCCATGGTAGATAGCACAGAACGAAATGGTAAGATTACATTTTTCAGGATCATATTGACACATTAAATGTTATTTTTTACATGTTTGGTTTCTTTAAACAAATGATACAAGAAGCTTTGCATCTGTATTTTTAGACATCTATGAAGCTGGCTCTGCATCCCAGAGAGCCATATTCCTTTAATTTGCTTACTAGAAGTTAAAAGGAGCCAAGCAACCCTCCCACTTACCAGCTCTTCATCTTTGAGAGATGTTCTAGTGGCCATTGCTGAGGTAATTCCGGCTTTCCGGGACTGAACCAGTGACTAAGAAGAAAGAAAGCTTTTTATTCACCACCAATATTCAGAAATGCACTGGCACTACATGACCAGAGATGAGACCAAGGGGACTCTGTCATCCCAGACACAAAACCAGCAGCCTATTACATTCAAGCTGGTTTCTTAAATGATAGCTCACGTCTCAGAAGAGTCAAATGCATACTCTGAAAGGTCTCCAACTTGTTTCCATCTGCCCACAACCAGTCTCACTCTGGTAAATTTTTATTTGTTTCTCGGGTAAGAACTGTCAATGAAACCTGGGTTCGCATCTCCACTTCTATGTTCTGGTAGCAATGGTAATTCTGCTATTGCCTAAGGTCACTACGTAGGACTCACTCTTCTATGTCTAATTTTATTCATAGCTAAAAGGAGATTAATTCATCAGTCTTACAACATACACAACCACCCCAAACGTGACAGTGAAAGGGTTACAAATAAACAGGTTAAAGAAAGAACAGACTGAGTTGGGAGCACAGGTTTGAATGTGCTGGTGTATCACATTCATTGGCCATCACTGAATACAATGAACAGCATTTTCCCCTCAAAACTGCCTTCTTTGCATCACACCAACACTAAGTTCTGCAGCCTTGGACAGCACAGGGCAGTGCCTTTGCAGCACCTCACACTGGCATACAAAGGATTTCTTCAGCAAGCCACTCCAGTTAGATAAAGGCAGAGATGGAAATTAAAGCTAGCAACATCTGCTTTGAAATCATCAAACCCTATTAGAATCCTCCATTTACGCTCTGATTTATCCTGTTTGAAGACAGACTGAAACAGTTCATTTCATCAGTGATGGAGCAGGACAGAGTGCTGGATACGCATGCACTGCAATACTGCAGGTTTAAAACAAAAAGCAAAAAAGTGGAGGGAAAATAAGGTAAAATAATTTTTGTTTCTGGTGAAGACTTGGTGGATAGTCTTTAGCTCCACTTACCATGGCCTATGTAGAGAGAGAATGAAAGCATACAAAGGAAGTAACACAAGTTAACGCCGTTATTGTGAAGATTTAAGATACAAGCCGTTAGTAAGACACATATTAAGCTTCCCATGCATAAGCTGGCAGAGAGAATTGCATGCATCTTTTCACAGGAATTACAGGATATGGAAACTTTGGTCTTTCAGCTGTTACAGCATTTCTCCCAAGTATGAAATTGCTACGTGTACTGAACACAGCCAACAGAAAACCATTTGTCCCACAGAAGCCTTATTTCACCATATCACACAAGCATATGAAACTTGTCCTCATTACTTGCTTGGTTCTTGTGCTTCCTCAGTGCAGAAGCCTACTGGCAATACTGCAAATTGCTTTAAAAATCCAAGCACATATGCTCGTTTATCTATCCTCTGAAATTCCAACTTTCTGGTCGGTTGCCAAACCTCACATGGACATTATAACTTTCCCCAAAGTATGTGATTTTTAGGAAAACATTTAAAAATAATGCAGGCCTAAAAATAATGAAATATTCTGTGTAGAATAAAAAGGAAAAAGAACATGAAAAACATCTTAATTCTGCCAAATGAATGAAACTGTCTATGAAACCATAGCTCATTCTCACTGGGATTTTTCCAAGCACAACTCCTAACCCCTTACTGCAAGAATTAATTTAACTAAACAGGAAACCTTCAACTTCTTGAAGTGACAATGAATGTTACCATATGCCAAAAAGTAAAGCCACTTGCACTAATGGCTCTGTGGCAGAAGAAAAATCTCTTACCAGATCACTGACAAGTGGAATTGGCTTTTTTTTGCGTAGATCAGGCATGCTATCAATGCCATAGAGACCACCTGCAGGCCTGGAAATTCAGGAGAAAAAAAAAAAAAAAAAAGATTAAAAATCTCACCAGCAGTGAGACACAGTAAAGAGATGACGAAAAAACTTCCTTAAAACATCAATCTCCTTGCTAATATCATGGTCAATGAGAAAGGGAAGGATCAGTTCACTGCAAATGCAACTTAATAATAAAGCAAAGTTGTTAATGCACTGAAAAAAGGTCATTTGCCCATTCTCAGTTCTGAGGTCTAAGCTAGCTCAGAGTAGGCTGGGCACGTGCTTGCAGAGCACCCAGTGCTTCAGAGTCACTGCTGCCAGCACAGTGGGTGAAGGCAGCCTTATCCCCACCGTTTCTGTGGGGCACAGATTTGGCAAAAATACTTACCCAACGGCAGAACCAAAGCTCCATCACAGTAATTCACATGCGGCTCAGTCTGCGGTAACTGAGCCACATGCCTCTGCTTTCAGAAGTACCTCTTTTTCCTTAGGGAGAGCTCAGTTTATAGTTTACTGTTGGCATTGAGCGTCATGGCAGGAAAGACTTTGGAAATTTAAAAACATCCTGTCTCCAGTCTTTCTCCATCCCCTTTCTTTCCATTTAATTAATTTAGGGGCGGTGGCGGGGCGGGGGGGGGCGGTGTGGGTGGGTGAGGAGGGGGATGCTTTACTGGAGGAAGCAAAATCAGCCAGAATATTATACTTAAGAAAGTGTAAAGTTAATGCTAAAAACGATTAAGCGTTTATCTTCTTCACATGCAACAATCCAGATGTTCCTGCCTGGTGTCGGCGGTTGGGAGGGAGCATGTCAAAGTGGATCAGCCCAGGGGCAGGACACTGCTACCCGTCATCTGGTTCTAGGCTAGAACATACTTAATCCTGGCCCTCAAGGTCCGTATAATTATTAGGAAAAACTCACATCTGAGGAGAAAGGAGATTATTTTTATTTCTATAAAAGGGACCATTCGTGGTGCTCAGTGTTTCAAACGATGCAGACCTCTACACACAAGAGCTGCCATTCGCTGGTGGAAGTGGCAATGGAGCAAAAGCGACATTACCCCAGCAACATTTGGAGCCTGCCGAAATAAAACATATAACCTGCTTCCTTCCCAACGAGACCAGCCTGGATAATTGTATCTGGATCCCGCTGTTCACTGGTAACACCACATGGATGTAAGCCTGTGCCTGAAGAAGGTCCGTTAATTCAGCTTCAAGGCCCCCAGTAAATCAACTGCATTCATCTGTAAGGCCTTAAGAGAATGTTTTTTGCTAAGGCTGGAAACTGAGCACACATTTCTCTGCTCTTGCGCCTATCGCATCTGCCCCGAACCGAAGAACAGTCCTGCAATGTGACTCCCTCCCTGCAATGAACACCCAGCCGCCAGCCAAAACCCACATCCCCTCTCACAGCCTCACTCAACTTCCCCATCTCCATGTTGCTCTCATGCCTTGCTAACACTAAGAATATGGTTCCCAAGGCCGCCTTCCTGGCTACAGAGACTACAGAGGAACTTTCTGCCTCTCTATCCTTAGCCATTCGTTTTCACCCCATACCATGCTGGCTTACACCTTCTTGCAGTTGCATGACAAACTGGCTGGCACTTTTAACCTCTGTATTTTGCTGATTTGATACACCACACCCAGCTGAAATGCTTTAGGACACCACAACTACAGGAAAGAGGAGTATGGGTCAAACTGTTCTTACTGCAATAAAAGACACACATGGAGCTACCCTTTGAAACAATCTAGGAAACCAAATTGCCACTACAAATTTGCACATGCCATGAAAATTGGGAGGCTGATAAGTGACAAGAGGCAACCTGCACTCCTCGGCAAGCAGGACCTACTCAAATCCCCTTTCAATACAGCCAAAAGCCAAAAAAACATCCAGGAAACAACAGACAATGACCAAACCTACATTATATCAGCCCATGCTCTAGGATGGACAAGGATGTCACGGCACAGCCTAGCACAAGGCTGTGTCAAAGAGGGAAACAGTCTATTATATACAGAAACATGCCATACTGCTCTAATGGTAAAATTGACTTTTTTGACGGGGCGTAGGAGGGTGACATGTCCGAGCCACGGTTGAGTTGACAGCTGCTGCTGGTTGAACAAGCCTGGTGGGAAGGTGAGCAGTCACGTGTAGCTGTGCGAACGCGTCGGCTCTGCATGCAGCATGAGTCACATTTGCACCGCAGCACGGTGCACGGCTCTCTGTGCTCCTACACGATGAACACAAACCACCCACACTCAGCTGTGACAACTAGACCTCACAGCTGGGAATGGAAGACAAACTTGGACATGAGAAAGGTGGAGGTTTACAGCAGTTAATTAAAACTATTGGAATCTTTGGCCAAGAATGAGAACAGTTTTCCAACGCTGGAAATGCTTGCAGCGAGGCTACGTGGTATTTTTACTAGAGGCTACCTCATTTCCAACAGAGAATTCCAGAAACATATTTTCCCTAAGTTACACTGCAATAATCCCTTCTGGCTTATTATGCAAAAATCTGACCCACATCAAGAAATAAGAAATATCTGCATAAAGTGTTTATACTGTCAGAACTAAGAACAGTCTTGCTGGGATCAAACATGGAATTTCATCTGCTGCCCTAATGTTACAAACCCTTTCTGATACTAGCAATACAGTTTTGGGATAAAATAGGTGTCATAGAAGACTACCCAGATGATGCCAAGAATTCCAGCATTATTTAAATCACACTACAGCTTATTGGTAAGTTTTGGGTCAGAGATTTGTGTCAAACCACTTTAATTATGAAAGCATATGCAAAATAGAAAGGGAGAGTCTGTAAGCTGAAAAGATGCAAAATGGTCACAAGTAAAAATCCAGAGTCAATGCTCCTGCTAGAAGTCAATGGCACAGCTGGGAATTTACACTTCTTTTCTACACAATTTCCAATGTTTTTTTTTTCTAATTCAATTGAAAGGGAACTGTGATACTCTGACATTTCCCAGGACAGAAAAACATTAAAATTGCATGTTTTATAAATTCAAGATGAGCCTAAACAAGTTATTGTGCTTGAGAAACATGTCTAGTTACAACCTGGTTTGCTGCAAAATATTTATGATAGACTTGAGATTTATGATAGAACCAGTTGTAAACCAGACTGACAGAGAACAAGACTATTTGAAAGGTGCTTGTATTCACCACTGAAGAGAGGTATCCTAGTACCTAGATAGTTATACACTCAGATGACCTGCTTTTAGCTTGTTAATATTAAAAAAAAAAAAAAAAAAAATTTCAGCAACAATTCTTGATTTTCAAAATTATTCAGCTTGTTGTGCTTTCAGCTACCTCAGTCTCTTTATCCAAGCACAATCTCTACTTAACTTAAAATTACAGTGTTTGCACAGACAGAAATACTGACAGTGCCTCAAATATGCACACTGTAGCTTCATATGTAATAGGGTAACTCTCCTCTGCAATGCATGTGATATTTATAGCATTATTATGGAGTGCTGTATTGAGGAGTGAATAGCATTTCTGTATGAGAAGATGATTTGCACTAATAAATAAAATACATAGATATGAGATGTTACACCCAGAGACTGATCCATAATACCAACTGTACTTTTTTTTGAAGCTATCTCTCCAAAGCCAGTGATTACAAACAGGGAGCTACTGTTGCATTATGCTAAAAGTGCAAATAGCTTGAAGCATGTATTCAATCTTTTAATACAAGTTTTATCACACAGATGCTTCCATTAAATCTTGAAAATTTAAGCAAGGAAAGATGGTTTGCAATGACAGAAGATGATTACTTCCTTCAAACGACACCACTACTCTAATCTTCATATGAAAGAAGAACTCCAAACATAAGTGCTTTAATATACTTTGTGGCTAATAAGCCACGACGTGGCTAACGGCGGAATTAAAGGTTCACCACCCAAAACCACCTTTTCTGGAAATCCCTTGCATGTGGGGATACAGTGAACAAGCAAACTTTGGTCAAAGCTCCATTAGTCAGACTGTTTTGTTATATGTCACACAGAAAGGGAAAAAATTACAGACTAGAGCAAACATTGCCTTGAATTGATAAAACACATTTTTAAGTGTTTCAGGACTGTAGGTGTATTCACCTTTCAGGCTGGGACATCATTTTGTGTGCGTGAACCAATAAACTCAGTACACTGTCTCCTTGTTAAAGCAGAGGAAAGTGCTGTTTATAGTCAGAATAAATCACTGTCTTCTGCTCCTGCTCATTGCCAGTTCTCCAGCAGCCTCTTCACTGAAGTCCCGGGCTCCTTAGGAAAGTGTGGGGTTGCTAGGCAGCTCCAGGCATCCGCAGGTGTGGAGGACGCTTTGCAGGAATACCAACATCGCAGAACAATGACTCCAAAAGCAGAAAGCCGTATAATGAAGCCTCCGATTTAACTTTGCGTTTTATTAGGGAAGCTTCCTTCAGTAGTATGAGAATTAACTTAAGCACGTAGCAAGCCAACCTCTTGCTGAGATTTCAGGGCAAATCTCCTGCTATGTCAGCTCCTAAGGAGTGCACCACCACCAAACTGTATCGCCCTAATTGCGTACAAGGCACATAACCTAGCAGCTTGGAAAATGTATCATTGTCTTTTTTTTTTCTAGAGAGGATTCTAGGGAAGCTACCATGCTGGCACCTATTATGCAGAGTGTCATGCTGAAATGACACACAATCAGAATTTGTCTGCTTCATTTGCTGCAAGTAGCATGTTGCAGAGAGAATGCACAGCCTCTCACTCTCACCTGTGCAAAAGAGGCATGATGGTCACTGCTTTAAAAATGACAAACTGCAATGATTTCTGGAGTTACTGCAGTTTTGACTACTACAATGACCACAGAAACCATTGCAAAGACAGAAGACTTCCCCAAAGCTACTTTTTTCTTCTAAGAGCAAAAGCCACAGCAACCTTTCTGAGCTACTCTTCCCCTTCCCTGGTGCCAGCAGTGACTGATTCAGGAAAAAGGATTTCATCCAGACCATTCCGTGGTGCTCAGTAAGGATTATTTAATACTGCTGCCATAAGCACTTGCCGCCATCACGTTACAGATTATACATTTCAACTATAACCTTGTTCTTAACCACAGATCTCTTGAAGAGCTGCAAGAGCCCACCTCCAACTATTTAAGAGGAGACTCTGAAATATAGCAGCAGCCTGGCCCTAAGTGAGGCATGGCCACTTGATTATTCCTGACAACAGCCATTAAAAACATCAGAAGTGCTGCTTTTACTTAGGTTGAACTGCAGACCTCAAAGTACACTACAACTATAAACACAGGGGAAAAAAGGTCTCAAAATACCACTTACCCTCCTTTGAGCCAGGGTGGTTTTGATGGATCAGCCTCATCTTGACCCTTAAATGGAGGAAGGGAAAAGAACAGTATGAAATTAGTTTCTGAAAACACCAGAAAAAGTATTCAGATTATAATCTGAGGATAGGGTAGTGGACCACACTGCATGCAGGCAAATGCATACAGAAACTTATTCAAGCACCTCCAATGACCAACATGTCAGGACAAGTCATACGGACATAGACAGGCTATGCAATTTCACTGAACACCTACAGCCAGGACCAGAAGAGCCTGTCCAGTGCACCTCCTCTTTCAAAAGGCAGTCTCGAAGACCAACTGTTTTATTTTTTTTTTCCCCAACCCAACAAAAGCACGAGTTATTGGAGAGCTCCTGTTATTACAGGTCACCACTTACATGAACATGGTCGTAATGAGGATGCTAAAAATTAAAAGCACGTGTATGAAATGCAGAAATGAGTAATCAACATGTAATTTTGTACAAACACTTGTGAGCTTTGTTCATGCTCAAATGCAGACTCTTTAGCCCCCTAAGCAGGGAGGTCTCATTGCAGCTCCACCCATTCATATGCAAGTATTTAATTTCCAATAGGTGTCAAACAAGGGCCATCACTTGCAAGATGATTGCACATGAACTGGGATCTCACAGTAGGATGGAAAACACCAGAGACTGCAATATGAGGATTCATATTCGTGAATTAAAACCATGTTCTTATGTTCGTACTAGGAGTGTATTTATAGAGCGATGTTTTGTTTCTTTGAAAATCTTCAGTGGACTGATTAGAGCTGGGGAGTGTTTAAACACTTGCAACGTACCTGGTGGAAACAGAAAAGTTTTTAGATAAGGGGAAAATGGTTTCCCTATAACCAGAAACCTCTTTGGTCCAGCTTACAGTTCATACATTCTCCTGCACTCCTTGAAAGAAAAGCTGGTTTCAAACAGGAGTAAGCAAGACACACTGCTAATAGCTAACACTCCAACCTTAGATAATCATGTCTGCCAAGAGTATGAAGAGGCTGTAACTTGCACACAGTAGAAAACAAAGTATTTCCAGCCATGGGACTTGCAACCTGAGAATCATCACAAAGTAAAGGACTATCTGTCAGTAAATAAGCTCCAGCTTTATGCAGGATAAAAGAATACAGTCCCAAAAGAAGGATTCTTTTTTTTTTTTTTGTCCTGTGCTTTGGGTGAGCTGTGCAACCTCAGGTTGTTCACAGGTGACAGACAAGGTCTCCCAAAAAGATCAGAAACAACCAAGGAAAACAGGTTTCTATTTGAGGTCTCAACTTGTACAGCAGCAAAAGTCTAAACTTTTTATTTGTTATTCCTACAACTCCAGGGCTAGGCAGATCTGAAGACTACATAATTTTTTATTTTTTATTTTTTTTTTTATTTTTTTTTTTTTTTTAAGAAAAACAGGCACAAAGAACATGACATTATCCATAATTGAATGGACACTCCAGCTTTTCTACGTGATCACACAGGCCTGCAGAACAGGCAGGAGCTCAGACCCACGGTCCAGCACAGGTGCACATTTCCCTCACAGCCAGAGCAGCATGCCAGGATCCAGGAGGAAGGATCGTGCTCTACATATCTGCACTCCAAGTTGGGCTTCCAAAACCCCTCAGCCTGAAACCTGCATTTCCTCCAGAGGGTTCTGAATCAACCGCTGGTCAAGAGAGAAAATTTCATGAAGCAAATGCAACCAGATCCTTCAGAGCACACAAAGCAGGACATCCATACCTTTGCCTTTGAACACTTGGAAGAGCTGTGGCTAGAAAGCAATCCTAAAATGGAACAATGTTTTATACTGGACCGAGCTTGACACCGGTCGGTTCAGCTGAATGACAGAGAACGACAAACATAAACACGGCAACATTTACTAGCAAAAGGAATTAGGGTAACAGGGTTTTCAATCAGTTTATCTGAGAAACTCTAAATATAAGCGACCAATATTTGAGACATTAACAGACCACAAATAGCATGGGCAATACTGCAGCCTGGAGACCACAAGAGCATCAAGAACTCTATTCAGGGGAAAAAGATCCAGGGAAAGCTGTTACCTAACTGAGCAATAACCATTTCCTACAGGCAACCACAAGTCAACAGAGAACGGCCAGGAGTGTGGACGCAGGGAAGGGCAGAAAGTGTGATCAGGAAACAAACTTCCATCATCTCCCAGATTTTGAGACATGCCAACTCAAAATTGCCAGGAGTCCAGATAAACTGTACTTCTGCTCATTTATTTTAATTACTTTTGACAAGCCTTTTAGACATGCAAATAAAAAGAAAACAGGAGAAGAGAAAGAGCTTCTCTAGGGTCGAGATTAAAAATCATCTCGGTACAACAGCACAAAACAAAAGAGCGAGCTTTCAGTAAGTGACAATATTGATGCAGGGGCAAGGCAGGTGATGGCTGTGTGGAAACAGGAGTTATCACCTGCTGAAGGCAAAGTAAAGAGGTAATTTGCTCCAGGCAGCATTCTCCCTGACAAAATGCTGAGAGAACCAGCACCTGACATCCATCAAACGAGGGCTGATGCCTTCAGACTGTAGAAGAGCCAATGCAGTACACACAGTTAAGGTGTGTGGGGGAAGGAGGGAAACATGATCTAGACTAGTGTAGGCTCATTATTGGCTTCAACAGCTTGAAAGGCTTCAGAGCAAACATGAAGGAAAGAATTAACATGGAGGCAATYGGAAAATAGGAAAAAAATATAATACAGGGCACACCAGTTTTGAAAACATTTTTTTTTGTTTGACAAAGCAACCATTTTTCTTTAGACGGTAAAAAGAATTATCAACCGAGTTTTTATTTCAACAAAAAACTTTTGATGCAATACCATGTGACGTTAATAAGGCTGGATAAGCTGAGAAGGAGTAGGGAGCTTTAAGATGGGCAAACAAGTAACTGTCACTGAGCCAGCCATGGACAACGCAATAAGGAAGCTAATGGGAGTAAGTAGGATCTGCTGATAAAATCTGCCGATGACAAACACAGGAGAATTATTGATACAGAACTCAGATGCCCAATGGAAAGAACTGATGGCACTGAAGATTGCAACAACGGAGGACTAAACATGGTATAAATGGCAAGGTCAGAGCCCCAAAGCCTGCTGTAAATTTGACTGCATACAAGGAGTTCCTCGGTGGAGAAAAGCACGTGACAACAGACTTGAGTTCTAGTCATCACGCTGGYCATGAGGCACTACAATACAGCCATGTAAGGAGCGAACATCTTCCACAGAGTATGTCCAGTGAAATGTCTCCATAGAAATAAAAGCACAAATATCGCTGTACTGTGCTGGCAAGACTCCTTCAGAAAGGCATACACATTCTTTTTATTCTATATGAAAGTAAAAAGAATTCACACAGGAAAATGGCAAAAGCAGCGTGAGGATGTAAACACAATACTACAGGAGGAGAACAGGACAGCTTGCTTACTCTAGCAAAAAAGAACCTCTTTCTGTGTTTATTCAATAGACAGGAGAACATACTGCATGGAAGAACAACTGTGGCTAAATATAAATGGAGGATGAAAATTAGAAGGTGTCTAACCATGACAGTTCTGTAGTAGCCTTTCAAAAGGAGAAGCAGACACCAAACCTAACCAGTTTTAAAGAAGGAAATTAGGCAGTTTATATATGAGGTAATGGTACAATATCATACAGCAACAGAGGGCTGGCAGTCACCAAGAAGTCCTCTGCAGTCCCTTGCTGTGCTGACATATGCAGTCGAAGAACCAGAGGCTGCATTACCTACAGGTGCTGGCATGAAGGTTAACAGGGTCTAGACACCTCTGGGAGTGCCAGTTAAACAAAGTAATCCACAGTTTACACCACTGTTGTGAGTAGGAACACTTCATATAGTCCTCTTCATTTCAAGAAGGCAAATGGCAATGCTGTTTAGATGGATTTGCTGCAGCTGGGGAGTTTCCCACCCTCTGAAGACAGCACTTGCACCAGGACACAGGAGGGCTCCAGTAGCTGGGTCTTGTCACCAGCCATGGATCTGCTCGAGTTCAGCCCATGATGACAGCCTGGCTTGCTTAGAGCCTGGGCAAGCAGAAGAAATGATGGGCAGACGAGAAGAACACTGGAACAACTGTGAGAGTTTTTAGCACTGTCCTTCCTGAAACAAATGGGAGGGCAAAGGGCAAGTAGACACATTTAACACCTAGACACGCACATGCTGCACGTCACAGAAAGTCTTTTGCTGGCTTATGCTTCACTTCTCCACACAGCTCTGTCACTTGACCTCTCCTTGAAAACATCCAGACCAGTCAGCATATGAAATTTTTTTTTTTTTTTTTTTTTAAAAATCTCCAGTAAGCACATAAAGCAGCACTGAAAAGGTGGAAAAGCAAACATGTAAACAAAACAGCCCATCATATCTCTATTGATTTTTTTTTTTATTTCTGGTGCTGATGGATGACAGTTTTACACCTACTGTCCAACAAATACCTTCAGCTGGGGAAGTGCTTGTCACCCCTGGTAATGCAGTATGTAACAGGCAGTAATGCCTGTTTAGGAGCCTGGTTGACAGAGTCCCTCGGGAGGCAGTCCTGAAGGGCAAAGGAGTCCAGGAAGGCTGGACATTCTTCAAGAAGGAARTCTTRAAGGCGCAGGAGCAGGCCGTCCCCATGTGCCAAAAGACGAGGTGGCGGGGAAGAAGACCGGCCTGGCTGAACAGAGAGCTTTGGCTGGAACTCAGGAAAAAAAAAGAGAGTTTATGACCTTTGGAAGCAGGGGCAGGCAACTCAGGGGACTACAAGGATGTCGTCAGGTTATGCAGGGAGAAAATTAGAAGGGCCAAAGCCCACCTAGAACTTAATCTGGCTACTGCCCTAAAAGACAATAAAAAATGTTTCTATAAATACATTAGCAACAAAAGGAGGGCTAAGGAGAATCTCCATCCTTTATCGGATGCGGGGGGAAACATAGTGCCAAAGGCTGAGGAAAAGTCTGAGGTACTTAATGCTTTCTTTGCCTCAGTCTTTAATAGTAAGACCAGTAGTTCTCTGGGTACCCAGCCCCCTGAGCTGGAAGGCAGGGACAGGGAGCAGAATGAAGCCCCCATAATCCAAGGGGAAATGGTTAGCGACCTGCTACACCACTTAGACACACATAGGCCTATGGGGCCAGGTGGGATCCACCCAAGGGGACTGAGGGAGCTGGGGGAAGTGCTTACCAAGCCACTTTCCATCATTTATCAGCAGTCCTGGCTAACCGCAGAGGTCCCAGTTGATGGCAGGTTAACAAATGTGACGCCCATCTACAAGAAGGGCCGGAAGGAGGATCCGGGGAACTACAGGCCTGTCAGCCTGAGCTTGGTGCYRGGGAAGRTTATGGAGCAGCTCATCTTGAGTGCCATCACATGGCACGTACAGGACAACCAGGCGATCAAGCCCAGTCAGCATGGGTTTATGAAAGGCAGGTCCTGCTTGACTAACCTGACGTTCTTCTATGACAAGGTGACCCACTTAGTGGATGAGAGAAAGGCTGTGGATGTTGTCTACCTAGACTTTAGTAAAGCCTTTGACACCATTTTCCACAGCATTCTCCTGGAGAAACTGGCTGCTCATGGCTTGGACTGGCATACTCTTCACTGGGTAAAATATTGGCTGCATGGCTGGGCCCAAAGAGTGGTGGTGAATGGAGTTAAATCCACTTGGTGGCCGGTCACAAGTGGTGTTCCCCAGAGCTCAGTACTGGGGCCAGTTCTGTTTAATATCTTTATCAATGATCTGGACAAGGGGATCGAGTGCACCCTCAGTAAGTTTGCAGATGACACCAAGTTGGGTGGGAGTGTTGATCTGCTCGAGGGTAGGAAGGCTCTACAGGGGGATCTGGACAGGCTGGATCGATGGGCTGAGGCCAACTGTATGAGATTCAACAAGGCTCAGTGCYGGGTCCTGCACTTCGGCCACAACAACCCCATGCAACGCTACAGGCTTGGGGAAGAGTGGCTGGAAAGCTGCCTGGCAGAAAAGGACTTGGGGGTGCTGGTTGACAGCCGGCTGAATATGAGCCAGCAGTGTGCCCAGGTGGCCAAGAAGGCCAACAGCATCCTGGCCTGTATCAGAAATAGTGTGGCCAGCAGGAGTAGGGAGGTGATCGTCCCCCTGTACTCAGTGCTGGTGAGGCCGCACCTTGAATACTGTGTTCAGTTTTGGGCCCCTCAGTACAAGAAAGACATTGAGGTGCTGGAGCGTGTCCAGAGAAGGGCAATGAAGCTGGTGAAGGGTCTGGAGAACTAGTCCTGTGAGGAGTGGCTGAGGGAACTGGGGTTGTTTAGCCTGGACAAAAGGAGTCTCAGGGGAGACCTTATCGCTCTCTACAACTACCTGAAAGGAGGTTGTAGCAAGGTGGGTGTCGGTCTCTTCTCCCAAGTAACAAGCAATAGGACAAGAGGAAACGGCCTCAAGTTGTGCCAGAGGAGGTTTAGACTGGATATTAGGAAAAATTTCTTCACCGAAAGGGTTTTCAAGCATTGGGACAGGCTGCCCAGGGAAGTGGTTGAGTCACCATCCCTGGAGATATTTAAAAGACGTGTAGATGTGGTGCTTAGGGACATGGTTTAGTGGTGGACTTGGCAGTGCTAGGTTTATGGTTGGACTTGATCTTGAAGGTCTTTTCGAACCTAAATGATTCTATGATTCTATGATATTCACTCACAGTAAAGCATGCTGCAGTCAGTTGCTGAAAGGTCTTCTCCAAGTAATTAAAGTTTCTTACCAACCAAGAACCAGTTAGAAAAATAATGCCAGTGACAGAGTAGCATAAATTTAATACCCTGGATTAAACAAGTCAACAGACATGATCATTTAAGGCACAGTATTTAGTCATACCGAAAGGAATGTTTAGTGAAGCCTAAAAAGGAAACTGATACAAGTTTTGCTCATTCAGGAAAAGCAGCAGCTAGGCTTACAAGTAATTTGAGAAGTTATTTAACCAAGCTGCAATTTCTAAATTTTGCAATTTATCTCATACACAAGAAAATGTTTCAATGGACAGAACAAACAATTATGTACTTCTGTAGAAGAGAAAGTCCATAAAATGGACAGAGAGGCATCAAAAAAAAAAAAAAAAAAAAAACCAAGTCTGGAGTAGCACAAGGAAAAGGAAGAA
>JAYKAV010000977.1:1235171-1357665 GCA_035582835.1 Phoebastria nigripes | reverse complement strand
AATTTCTAAATTTTGCAATTTATCTCATACACAAGAAAATGTTTCAATGGACAGAAAAAACAATAATATACTTCTGAAGAAGAGAAAGTACATAAAATGGAAAGAGAAGGCTTAAAAAAAAAAAAAAAAAAAAGACCAAGTCTGGAGTAGCACAAGGAAAAGGAAGAACATCCCCAGATCTGTTAGCCCTCTCCATACAAATCCATCTCTCCACATAAAAGGCATTCTAACAATGTAGCTTTCCATCACATTTAAGTACTGTGTCTAGCACATTATCCTCTTAGATAAAAAACAGATGTAAAACATGGAAAGCTGCTTTATTTAAACAGCTAAGAAAAAAATCAAGAATGACTTTTTATTTGTTTTGAAAATCATCCTAACTTGTTTCCAAATACCATGCTTCATTATTAAACCTCAAAGACCTCAATTTAGCTATAGATTAATCTGAATCAGGCTAAAACAAGGAACAACTGTTTCACTGTCTAAATTAAACTTCTGGTCATGCTTAATTAGACCATTTCTTCAGGGGTATTAGCAGAATCAGACTGAACTAAATCATCCCAATTAAACTAGTTGGTCTTGTGGTTCAATGTCTTCATTGACTCAAGTATGCTACATTTTACATGGAATCCAAAGCTTCAACAAGCCAACGGATTATTTTAAATTCACTGTATTCTGCAACAGCGTCAATTTAAATAATGACTGAAGGGCCCCCAAGGAAGCTCCTTCCACTTCCAGTATCAGCTTTCCAGCTGCCAGATGAGCAGCTTAAAGGAGGCTGCAGTGTTCTTGCACTGAAGATGGAAGAGGACAGAATTTGACACTAATATTTGACACTGGATATCTCTGCATTCCCAAAAAAGCATTAATGGACAGACATTTGCCAGTAAGAATGAAACAAATTTGTTGATACACAGGCCAATAAAGCTTAGAAATACAAATTTATCAAACTCAAAGGATAAGATCTGCATGGAAGCCCAAAAGCCACGCAACGTTCAGCCTACTCTAGGAAGCTGATTTAGCCTGATTCATACAACTAAGGGAGAGGCAGAAGCACAGCAGGCACCTAGTCCATATAGCATATATTCAAGAAAACAAAAAACTAAGTTGAGAATCCAACAGCCAGAAATTTCTCTATATAAGGTACAGTTGCAAACACAAACTAAGATGTTACACAGCAGTCGACAAAAAAATTCTGTGGATCCCCTTAGGAGGAAGGAGTTACCTGTTGCCCACAGGGTGACAAGCAGAGTGGCAACCGGTCCRTGAGTGGAGAGGCAATAGTTGTAGGTATTACGGGAAAAGTCCTGTCCTTGCCATGGGGCACACAGCCCTGTTCAAAGCAAAGTGCATCTGTAGCTAGCTAAGAAGGCACGGGATCTGCGGCAGACACCTCCCAGCATCCATAGTCTTGTTTAAGCTCAATATTATAGCCCATAGTGGTACTTTTGACTTTAACTGCTGTAAGTGTACAAACCAGATAGAGATGGAATGAAATAATACAACTGAGGAAAAATGAGGAAATACTTGGTTTAAACAAGATTTATAAAGAGGAAGACTGGAAAAGGCAAGATAAACAATTTGTACTCTGCTAACGTGGTGCCTGTGCACATTACACTCACCCCACAGAGCACCAAAGGGAGGAGATCACTCCAAGCATTCATGTCTTCCTCTTTGTACAAGGTAACACGCACTGAACAGACTCTTAAGTCATACACAGTCTTAACAATTCCTCTGACAACCATAACATGCTAAACTGAATCTCAGCGCCTCAGTGGGAGCAATTGGCTACATGAAGACAAGGCATGCACACACAGGAGTTTCAGAAAGAGATGCTGGTTACAAGGGACAACATGTACAACCTGGAGCTCTCCTCTACCTCCTTCTGTGAAGAAAAAAGAGAAGGAGAGGAACAAAAGTTAATAGACCAGATTTCTGCCATGAGCTCTGTAAAATGATTTCAGAAAGTGGAGTAAACATTTGCCRCAAGTTGATAAAACATTTGTGCAGCAGAGAGTTTTCCCATGTGCTTCCTGGGACATACACCAGTTAATTAATGTCTACCAATTAATCTTGAGTTAAACTAATCAAATTTCATCCATAGCTGCACATGCATTAGAACATATGCTTTTGAGAGCTGATTTTTAGAGTTACAGTTCCTGTTTTACTAACTAAAGAATTTCAAGTAATCTTAATACAGAATTGGAGCTGCTATTTACCACACTGGAAAGCAAACCTGTATTTATTACAGCGAGGAACAGATTCGTTCCCCCTTTCCCCCAGACTGCATCCACTGCCTGCATCTGAAGCATCCCCCCTCTTCCCTCCTCACCCCCTGTACATTTTGCCTGTTACGAGGAAACTGGTAGCTCCCACGGAACACATTTTGCTTTTGCAAATACCATAATGCAGAGAGATATTTTCTGGTTTTATAAATCTAGGCAATTCTCCTCTGAGAAAAAAAAAAAATCCAGAAACCTCCTACACTAAATCTCATGTTTATGGATAGGCAATTTCAAGGCTAGTAAAGTTATATGAGAGTCATACTCAAAACTTCCGGTACAGACATGTACTAAATCTTCCAATCAGGTAACTCTGTATCTGCATAGAAGAGCCATATTACTCATTTGCGTATGAAGGATGGAGGGGAAGGAATATCTTCATGGCAACAAGGGCCACTCAAATTGGTTTAAAAACTAAAATAGTTTTCAAAGTTACTGCCTATATGGGTGTAATTACACACATGCAATCACTAAGACAGGAAAATAGAGAAGCTATTTTAACTCAATCACTAAGGAGAAGTCAAATTGCTTTAGCAAATGAAATGCTGGATCGTAGCTAAAATAAAAACCCTACTTTCCACCTTAAGACACGCCCACATGGATCCTCATCAGGGAGGAAAGCCTCCGGACCACCCTGCAGGTCTCTCCTTCGTGAGCTAAAGGAGGAGAAAACTCAAGTGGCAGGACGCTGCTGTCTTCTGCATAACAGCTGGTGCTGCAGGAGTGCCATGTTTTGACAGTCAGCTCTGCACAGACCTGCTGACCTGGAGAGGCTGAGGAAACTTGGGGTGCATCCCATCACTCAGATGTGAACATGCTTTTTTGGGCACAGACACTTCTGACTGTTCCCCTCTAAAGTGATTTTCTGTAACATCCTCCTGCCTGTCCCTTTCTATTAAGCAAAACCTTCTCACCTAGGCTGCCCCAATTCCACTTTAAGTCCTCTGGTTTTCTCCTCCTTTTTTGCACAGTCACCCCAAAACCTTCAAGCCCAATCCCAATCTCTCCTGACTTGGTCCCTGCGGTTGTTTCAGTGTGTCCCAGGCAGATCCAGACTTCCCTCACTCCTGGGTTTTTATCTCCTTTGTATTTGAACCAGATTCCTTCCTGATGTCTTCTGTGAAGTCTCTGAGTGCAGAAGATGCAGAAGACCTGTATTCATGTCCCCTCTCAGGTCTGCCATGGCTCTCAGTCATGCCAAGCAGGGAAAGCCGCTTTAGCCCCCAGCTGGAAAACACTGAGGACAGATGGAGTCTCTGGCAGCGCAACAGCTCAACTGCAGCAAGCTACCAGTGAGCATATGCAAACTACACATTTTTCAAAAGCTTATTCATTTGGCTCATTTGGGGTTGATTTTCCACAGAAAAATCCTTGACGCAGACCAGCACTGCCAAGTTTTAAGGCCTGAGGGCACTAGACCTTCTCAAATATAAGTCAAACTTATTTTTATACAAATACAAAGCAATAAATCTTGCATTAGACTCATTTTCGGGGGGGCGGGGGGGGAAGGATTATTTTGGCTTAAATTCCATACATATCTTTGATTTCTGAGCCCCTTCAGTTTAAAGCTAGTTTAAAGCTGTTAGGGACAGTTTCAGGCCAAATATAAAGTTTGGCAAAGCTCCGAGCAACTGCAGACAAAGATTTAAAATCTTCTGCTTATGTCCCATTACAGCAGGTGTGCTTACAGCATCATCAACGGTGACAAACTTGGTTAAACCCCAATCACAGGATTCTTTCATCATTCCACTTTTGAGCAGTCAATTTACATCTATAAAAATCACTACCGTTTCAGGGCTTTTTTTAAACATACACAAAGTCAAACTATCTTCATCTTCACATATGCTTTTTTTTTTCTTTTTCTCAAATTAAAACTTTAAAAGCTTGCTCAAAATTTCAGGGGATATTTTATTTTCTCTCTTTTGACTTCAAATTAAACACAACAATTATTTACATGCATCTGCCAAGTTCTAAATTGTTCCAGTAATTTGCATCTGCGTAAAACTATAAATAATTTAAACCTTTATGCCAGTGCATCATCTCTGATTCACCAAAACACACAGATTTACCAACACCTTCGAAGTTATCATCCATTCCTTTGCTGCAGACTGCTGCCAAACACATTTAATAAAATACCTGGAACTGAACTTTCAAGCAGGCATGAGTAATACAGTGGTTCAGGCTCAAAACCAAAAACCCAGCAGGCAGAACTGGGTTTTCAGCGGACCTGACCCAGGAACTTAAAAGCCTATTAAGAACAAATTATATTTTTATAGTAAGACATAAACATTCATCTGCAGCTGGGAAAAAAAACAAACCAACAACCTTTCGTTGCATTATGAGTAGGATGCTTTTTCCAAAGGAAGAAAATAAGAGCTTGGCTCTTGGTATTTTAAATTGAGTACAGCAAAGAAGCACATAAAACTGTTGCTTCACTTTCTTGGAAAATGCATGCCAAAACAAACCTATTTCAAACGGAATGAGTATATGATTAATTTTGTCCTGCTCTACAGCCCTTGGCAATACTGTCATCCCCTTCTCTCGCTCTGGCTACTGCCAAGTGGTTATTCACCCACTGCTTCCTTGCCCGTCCTGTGCGAGCACTGCTGCTTTGATTACGTCCCTCAACCTCCACTCCGGACAGGCCTGCTCTTCCCTTCCCAGCTTCCCTGCCTTGCCCTGATGGTCTGGGCTGCTTTGATTCCTGACATCTCCTCGAGGGTTTCTTCCAAGTTCTCTCCCATTTCTCATCCCTTACCCAGTGTTTTCACTACCCTTGGCTCCTTCAGACTCCTCCTGTCTCTCAGAGCACATTTCCTACATCGTGATTTCATCCCGTACTTATTGTTGTAACTTCAGTTGTCCTATCTACCGTATAGATACGCCGTTATGCAAGTGTTACACAAGCATCAACTCCTTGTCACATCACTAGATGATGTTCAGGAGAAATGAACCAGGGAGGCTCAGGAATGCTAGTCCACACTGGAGCCAGATCTAAGGCACTGAAGTCCAGCTGTGATCATCCTCCTCCTTACTGTTTTGGCTACTTCTYGCCTTGTGAACATGCCTGTACTGCTCAAACTCTGCTGAGATGAGCAGCCTCCTCTCACATTCAGAAATAGGTTATTGCAATACTTTTGTTGCACCGTGCCAAATGCTAATCCAAACCACTGTCTGTTCCCTCGGATCCTAAAATTAGGACATATGTCCAGCACTTGAGCACTATGCAAACACTACCAAAAAAAAAAAAAAAAAAAAAAATAACAGAAAATAAAAATAGATTTCGGAATTTAAAAAAAAAAAAAATCAGTTTTACCTGTACTATCTATACTTTAGTAATCTAAACATTCTCTTGAAAGAAAAATACGTATACATCTGTGCCAAGCCTTCTAACAAATCCTAGTGTTTCACTCATTAAAAACCTATTGTTTGAATCAACTCTACACTAAGGACCTCGTACAAAATAAGAGTGAAGAGCTGATTACAAGCTTTATGATCTGCATAACTGAGAAGGTCACTGGTACAGAAGTCAAATACGGATTGACAGATTGTTTCTTCACAGTGAAAGCACAGTCACTGGAAAAGACACTTGGAGCAAGACAACTCTTTCAATGGGAAAGAGAGCACTCTGATTATTCTGACTAGCTTTCCTCATCGCAAGGAGAAAAGTGAACAAAATATTTGATACAGGGAGGCTTACAATAAGGATGTGATGATTTCAGGCTGTAGTTCCAGTATCTACCACTCTTTAAACAGTCACGCCTCTTCCCTTAAGCGTGTAGTGATTTGGACAGAGATGACACCGAGAAAGTTTTCTCACTGCCTGGAGAGGGAGGGGGCAGATGGACCTACATTTCAAGGTTAGGTTTGGTTTTACGAAATCAAGGCCGATCAAAACATGGCCCATCAAAACATGTTGGTCATTTCTATCTCCCACATCCTTAGGAATGGGTTAACCAGCGCTGCTCTACCACTGCATCAGCTCACATCTGCTGTGGTCAAACACTTCATTATGTGTGCCGGCAATAAGGGATGTAGCTCCACAGAAATGGAAAATTTCTCATCTCATGGACAAGTTATGGAAACAATACCAAAACACAGGTCTCAACTTTGTTTTTTTTAATATTTTTATTCTGATTTTTAAAGGTCTCTACTAGCATAACATCTAGAGGAGATTAAACATGAGAACTCCCACTTTGTGATGGAGCCACTTGAAGTCTGGATCCACTCAACTCCCAAAACTGCAAATCTGGCTACTTATAGCTCAAATGCACACTTTGTTATCACATGTCTTAACTATTATATTTAACAAGAAACCAAGTCACGAATTATGACGAAAAACCCTAACACCTGCTATTTTGAAGATGCACTGCAAATCTCCCTCTCTCAAAAAAAAAATTAAAAAAAAAAAAAGAGGTGAAGCTTGCTAACTTGCATTTCAGTGTGTCACACAATAAATTTTAGGTTTTTTTGGTCAGTACTGTTGGTACAGCGTATGTACTTGCCTTCGTAACTATTTCCTGACAACTTCTAATAAACTGTCCACCCATAGAGTGAGGTGTTGGCTACTGGCTGCACAAATACAGATTTTGACATCTCCTTAAAAACATTTTTTCAGTTTACCTGAATTTGTCTCCTCAGCGGAAATCCAGTTTCCTTCCTGCGCTAATTCTTTTAAGAGTCTCCTACGCATTTGTCTCTTTTCCCTCAGCACATTTTTGAAATTGTTGATGCATTTGTTCAGGTAGATGGTCTCTGCGCACACCTTGTCAAGGCTCATGGGTCTGCACTCCTTTGCTGGCTCAGGTAGAGAGTTCACATCTCCTCCAGGCTCCTCAGGAGGTGAGCGCTGCCCAGCGGGGATTTCACAGTCAGATGATGGCATCAAACTGGACACAGGAGGCTCATGTGGAATAGAAGAAAGACTGGAAGGAACAAACTGCATCTGAGCAGACGCTTCGCTGGTGACAGTTGTGTTTGCCTGGCTCTCGGAGGACTGACTAGGAGGGGTTTCTGCAAAGTTGTCAGAGCTGCCACACATACCTGAACTGGTCAGCATAAGCGTATTGTCATCATCCATCTGTAAGCCGCTATCATTTTCCAGAAGGATTTCAGAATCACTTGTCTCCAGTTTGTGAAACACCACCTGCAGAGCAGACCTGAAGTGATGAATAGCTTTCCCAAGCTTATTAGTGTAAAACTTCATGTCTACAAGATCAATGTTATCCCGGGAATGGTCAAGGAAATACTGTGAATTTTCCAGGACATCCCTAAAGACCTGATCAGTTGGATCTTGGTCATTCAGGTCCATTTGGATCATATCTTTCAAGCTGTCATTACTATCAGCCATTTCATCCGTTATATGATCATAGCTAATGGTTGTCACCCCACTAGAAACATCTTCTCTTTGAATATCAACTTTCTCCACACTGGTAAACTTGCATGGGGTATCACAGTCTATTTCAATTTCTTCTGCGGTTATCCCCTCCTCTTTATTTAGAAGGGAAGAACAATTCTCAGTGACACTTTCAGCATCAAGCCTGTGCTCACTACCATTGCTTGAGGCACATATCTGGCTTGCACGGCCCAAAGAGTCAGATGAGCAGCAGTCATTTCCATCACCCAATTTGGCCAAATTGGTCACCTGCGCATTTTGTAGAGGTTCATGAAGGGCCTGGTGAATGTCACTGTCATCTGAAGGCTGCTCACTGCAGCTTATTGTTTGTGCTTCCTTCCCAGTTTCAGGTATCAAGTTGCTTTTCTTAGTCAAGGTTGACTTCTGCACAGAATCAAGTCTCTCCCCTATGCACTGTGTTTTCTTACTTGTGCTTTTATACTTAACCTGGCATGAGTCCGTTCGAAGGTGCCCAACTGTATCAGTTTTCTGAGCTGCATCAGGATTCGCTGAGTTGCGATGATTTTTCTTGAAGCCAGAATGCGAAGAGACTGAATCTGTTTTGCGGCCCCTCTCGCCATTCTGCCGCTTTTGCTCTTCACTGGTAGCAATCCGGACCCCTGAGCTTTGCAGAAGGATAGACTTCTGTAAAATAAAGTCTCTCTGTTCACAATTGACAAGTTTCACAACTGCTGGTCTTGGCATTAATGGCTTGCTTGTACCAATATCTGATCTATAAGCATCTTTTATGTACTTACTGCACTGGATACCATTGAAACAGTGATATTCAGATAAGAAGCTGCAGATAAGCTCTACTGTGTTTTCACCATCTTTTTCTGGGATGCCATAAAAATATAATACTGGTTCTTCCTTGTGTACCTCCCTACTTGGCTCTCGAGCACGTGTACCCTGAGTTTTGCCAGTGGAACCACCTTGCAGGCCTTCTATCTCACTCAAGACTGTATCCACGCAGCTGGAGACTTCATCCACGGAGCCTTTTATCAAGGTGAGGTGCTGTCGGAGCTCTGCAATCTCTGTCTGGATGCGACTTATTCCCTGGAGCTCTTTAACAATGTAATCAACCACATCAGCTGAGTGATCTCTTGATTGCCGTCTACGACTCTTGTAGGCAGTGGGCTTTTCCTGGGGAAAGCACCCTTGCCTTTCAGCTACCTCCCCCCAGCTCATGGTAATGCTCAGGGAAGACAGGTCCTGGCCCTCAGACACTCTGCCCTTTCTTTCAGAAGAAGTCTGGGTCGTACCATCAGAAGAATTTCCCTGCAAGTCCTTCTTGTTCTGTTGAACCGAGCATGGTATTTTTACATAGCCATCCCAGTTCAGTTCCACCTCACCAACGCACACTTCGCTCACTCCCTTGGAATCGTGTCCTCCATCCTGATGAAAGTCCCCTCCAGCAGTGGAAAATTCAGTGCTCACGGAGCTCCTCTTTATTCCACAAACAAACATGTCCGTTTCAATCTCCACCGGGGAGAGCTGGCAGTGATGAGCGTGGTTTGGATTCTCATCTACCTGGCCTTGAAGAAGCCTCTTCATTTTGTCCCGCAGAAACAAATGGAGTTTTTGCTTCCGGAATTGCTTCCTGCCCCACAGTTTTACAACAGGTTTTCTGTGCAGAAGCGCAATTTCATTTTCTTGCTTTTTCAATCTACTTCTAGCAATCATCATCAGCAGCTGCACCTGTGTTTCTCATAGTGCTACAAGCTGCACAAGCACACATCAATTACTTCCAATGCACTACTCACATCCAGTTTTTATTCTGTCATGAAGCAGCTACCGAAAGAGGGGAAAAAACATTACAGTTTGGTTCAGATGGAAATAGCCACAGTAACTTAAGCAGCAGAATAAGAAAAATAGCATCCACACAAAAGCAGAGAGAAAGAGGATGTGCTATTTAAAGTGTACAGACATCATCTTGGTTTTGGCCACCTCCCCAGATCAAGTCCTTCTTTGTCAAAATAAGTGTTCCTCGCTCCCTCTTCTATCCAAGAAAGTTAAAAAAGAATAAAAAAGCAATTCTGTGGCCATTCCCTTTTTCTACCAGGTTTGCAAATTACTCTAAGCTGAGCTCCTGGCAATGGTGCACTGTGTGATTTAATGACCCCTTTGAATACAGAATTCTGACAATTATTAGGGATTCTATCCCTGCACGTTTCCTTGCCTTTCAAGTCCACAATTTTCATCCTTTCTTGCTTCAAACCAAAGCAGAAATCAAGTTCAACTTGGCACAGTACCAGCTATCCCACAAGAATTGCACGAAGTGATGTAAAGTGGTAGGACGACTGGATGACAGATTTTAAGTGTAAAACCTCTTTACTATTTTAATTTTTTATCTTAATATTTTGCTACCAAACACTAAAAAAAACCCAAAAACCTCAAAGCTTACAAGCTCCCAAGCTAACCTGCAGTTAAATATGCCACACTCAGCATATGTACGAACAGGCTGAGGTGACAGCATGAAGATTCTGTACGTCACTTCTACTCCAACCCTCAAGATTTTGCAGTGGATCATTTTCCCAATTTAAATCCTCTCTGTAAAGAGCAAAACAAAAAAAAATACTACGTTAACTACTTAAAACTTTCCTGTGTCTTCACTGCTGTACTTACTAAGCAACATACAACCAGCTTTTTCCTCCAGAGAGTGAGGCAGACAGAGACCCATACAGAGTCCTCCTGGAGCCAAGGTGACTGGAGAATGCCAATGTCTTTGATGATTCAGCTTGGACTTGATGCTGAAGCACATATTCTTTCTCACATTCTTGTATGATTTAAGACCTATAGTAACTGCCGTTCATTTTTATGATTACCTAGTTCTAAAAAAAAAAAAAAAAATTTAAGCTCCACAATGCACAAACATAATCATCACACACAACTTTCAGCCTAACTTAAATTTTGCCAAGTGCGTCCAGCTTTGCGCAGGAAGGTTTACTGCCATGTTGAAAGGAATAGAATCAGGGTTTCTAACCTTGTTTTTGGTTTAGCTGTTTTAAGGCTAATGTGTTGCCGTTCATACCAAGACGTTTTGTGCTGCTCCATTCACACTTTCCTTGAGGTCTGGTAACCTTGGCTCTGCTAACATCGCCTTCACAACCCTGAAGTCTTCTTCAGAGAGGGTCACATGTTGTCCCAGCACCACCCACTGGAGAGTGCTGGACCAGGTGCTGAGCCCAAATATTTCACGCTCTCATTCTAAGCAGAGGACCAAACACTACAATAGGTCTGTTTGCACTGGATTGAGGCCTTGTTCTAAGGCCCAACAAACTCACTCCGAGCATTTTCACTGCCCAAGGGACAGCTCCAGAGCTCACAGAAGCTTTCGCCCGATGCCTCTTTCAGACATCAAACAACAATTCCCATTTTCAAAGCATTAACTCAAAGTTTCTACACCTGCACTGATCCCAAGCTGCTGCAGTGCAGAAACCCTCCCTAACACATCCTCCAGCTCCACCTGGCAGCCGTTTACACTACTACCAGCATTTTTCTGTTAGTAGCCATTTTCATCCTGGTGAATATTTTGTTTTCATTTTTGTTGCTTCACTTTGGGGGCAGGGAAGGAGAGAGTGGTTTTTGACCTGGATGAAGCAGCATTTGCAAATACCAAGCTCCATAATCAGAGCTAATTAATATGCTATAACAGAGGCTGCATCTGTGCTTCAAGTTTAAGCCCCATCATCCAGCATCTCAGCTGAACTTCCATACCAAAGGCAGTATCTGCCCTTGTGCAGGCTAAACAAATTCCCTGTTAGATTGGTTGTCAGCTTCTTAAAGAAAAGAAGTTTCAGTTTTATAGAATTTTTAGGCCATTGGTCCATAAAGATCAGGTTTTCTTCTTAATGTCTTTCTTATCTAACTAATCCCTCATGGAACAGGGTTGACCTAAGAAATACTTGCTCAGGCTCTCTTCTTCCACCACTTACACAGTTTACCTTTCACTTGAGTGGCTAACTGGTGTTTAACACCAGAAAAACACTTTTGTATCAATATTAAGAACTGATCCCTCAGAGCAAGCACCTGAATTCAATGGCAGCCAAGAAGAGCTCTACAGTCGTGGCTCCCTACATGTGTTGCTTGAGCGTAGCACACAGATGCTCATTTCAAATATTTTCCAGCATATTGAACCCCAAGTGCTAGGAGAAAAGCCTACACATGCTTGTGCAAGGATTCCCTCAGAAAGCTCAGTGTTCGTCATGCTTCTTTCCACACGCAGCTTTCAAGGCACCAGAGGGGCTTAATGATCATTTTAGTTTAAAAAAAGAAATCAATTCAAGCTGGAGTTCGCTCTCATTTCCTTTGTCTGCTGCAACACTTAACAGCAGCAGTTTGTTACGGAGAACACTTTTTCCTGCTGAACACTTACTTGCAGGACTGCAGCCGTTCCAAAGCAGGCAGCTCAGTGCAAACACTACAACGCTGTCATTTTTATTTTTATATATAGTGTTCATGGTGTGTGTGTATATATATATATATATATAAAAAGTGTGTGTGTGTGTTGTGTATGTAAGTTATAGATATACACAAATACTTATTTCATTAGAGATTTTCAAAAAACATCTTTGATTTCAAATACCAGCAATACCTTTCCAGCTTGCCCTAGGAGGGACAGAAACTGTTTCCTCCCAGGCTGGGAACAAGGCCAGAGCAGAACACGAGGACGGCAGCTCTGGCTCAGAGGGAAGCCTCTCTACCTCTTCCTACCATGGGTAGAAGTGAACGAAAATCTCCGTTTCCACCAAAGAGCAAAACACTGCCCAGTTACAAGAATGCCAAGAAGCAGGTAAGAGAATCGCCCTCTTAGCACCTCTCCCACCAGCTTCCTCCCTCCATTCCCTGCCTTCTGCCACCCCAGACCCACGCTCAGACCTGGAGCTCTGGATATTCGCCCACTTCATCCTGTGGGCTGGCCCCACAGTGCCTCTGCACCTCCTGCCAGGGTCTGTCACTCCTCCTCCCCACCCAGGGTTGTGTGCGCACTCCTGCTCCCTTCCACTGCTCCAGAGTAGGTGCCCTGCAGTTATTTGTCTCCTATAAAGATCCCTGTTCCTCTAATGTTGCCTGTGTCAGGGTCATGCTTCTTTGTAGCACAGACAGGCAAAGTGACAATGAAAGTTAATGCATGGAAAAAAAAAAATCTGGATGCAAATCCTTGCTGAAGTCTTTTTCTCTTCCAGAATCACTCCAGGAGTCACAATAACACGTAACAAGAAATCAAGTCTATAAAGAAAGAGTATTTGCATCCTGGTATCCTGCCAGATACTGCAAGCCCTCACTGACTACACAAGCTTTGTTCTGACTGCCTTTTTAGCAGGCATTTCTCTCCAGGAGAACTCCATGCTCTGTTCAGCATGGAGCTGTCTCTGGGTGTGCAGACCGAAGAGCAGCATGCACAGACAGGTACCACCATTTCTACATCCCCCCACTTCCCAAAAGGAAGCCAGGCTCAAGCTAAGCAGGAGGAAGACTTTGCTGGCTTTACTTGGGCATGTTTGGGTTGTTTGGCTATTCCCATGAGGGCCAAACTGACATATTAAGATTTTAAGCAGGGGAAACAGGTGAACTACCACAAACACTGCACAGCTTATTACCTTGTCACTGGGCACACTTCTGAAATATCCTTGTTATACATGAATAAGGGTTACTTTTCCTCCTGACATACAGATTTGCAATGACAATAGGAGCAAGAGCATTGCATGCCAGCATCAATGAGTGAGAAAAAAGAACATGAGATATCCCATGAAGGAATAAAATGCCATTATGAGATTTCTGCTCACCAGCTGGGGATCAGTCATACTTTACACTTACAGCACTCTGGGGGAGGTCAGGCTCTCACCAGAGAGAGGAGAGCTGGCTGCAACCCCCTCTGAGCAGCATCTTCACTTCTGTGAGTCACTGGACAAATGTGGTTCAAAACAAAGGCAGCTTTGCACTGCCCCACACAGCAGTGAGCTGGCTGCAGACAAGTGGAAGAACAGGGGGTGAGAGCACAACCCCTATGTCCATTAAACCTCTGCTAAAATGAGGTTGGTTTATCTTTTTACTGGCTATCTGGTTTTCATCACAATAAGGGAAATACTGAGACACCTTTACCCCACACCATCATGTTAGAAGGCGCTGGTACCCCAGGGTAGATGTGGTGTTCAGAGTCACCAGCAAAGAGGTACAAAAACAATTAACTATGATCAAAAAGCATTTCACAGCAGCCTCTCTGGCTATCGACTCATGCCACCATGGCACTGAGTGGAGTCTTTTGGATTAGATCATATTTACAGTATCTTCCACACAAAGTGGTATTGCATTACCTGTACTAGCAATTACATTACAATAAAATGACTGATAAATGGTCTTGCTACTTTATAAAGAACCATTTAAACATGAAGAATACCAATAATTAAAATGCAGGACATTCTGGGAAAAAAAGGTTTTGGCACTAACAAGAGGCAGAAATCATGGCTAAGGCTGCCATAGCAACATCGCCTCAGCACTCTGCATGCTGAAACATCGACTCTTCCCGGGTATATTATAGCATTTTTAAGCACATTAATTGCTGAAAGAATCCTAACAACAAGGCTTGACAGAGATATGAAGGGTTACCACCAGCTTTGCTGATGTATGACTTCTGGAGGTGAGCATGCAATTTTCTAATTAACGTGATTAGATTTAATTTGGGGTTGGATCATACCTAAACATGGCTTGCTTCTGAGAATGTGTCTCTTTTCAAACCTTCTCCTGATAATTAACAAAAACTCTAACTTTTGAGTCCTGATATGAATTACCGGAACAAGAAGGTACCGAGCTGAGCAATCCTGGGGGAGGAGCAGCAGGACTGGAGAACAAAATGTTCTCTTGAAAAATGTGTTCACCTCAGGACATTTCTGCTACAAATAAGGTGCAGAAGAGACACATGGCACTTCACAGTGGCTTAAAGAGGAAATACATCCATGCTATTGAAAAGACAGTAGTTACAAAAGGATGAAAATTATTTTAAAAACAAAGCAATGTGAGCAAAGAAACTATTACACAGTCCCTCGGTAACCCTTTCACAGACCCTCTGCAGCCAAGCCTCAACCTAGGTTCTTGTTCAGGAATTACTGCACGAGCTGCAAAACCACATCCCAGCCCCACTTGTACAACTTTCTGAAATTTTTAAGCACTTCCAATGATGTTTTCCAGGTTTCATCTGTACCTCCAGGTTTGTTTCAATAAAGCTGAGCAAAAACTGTGTCGGAACACTTCAATGCAGACATCAATCAGAGCCAGCCTTCCCACCTGTCACGTTTTAGAAAAAACGTACTTGAAACCTTTCCAAAGCAGTTTGGTAGATGTGACAAAAGGTCAGGTTTGGGCATTCAGTCACCCTCATGGTGGAAAACTGATCCGGGGAACACTGCATATTGGCTGAATGAATTACACAGTTCTGCACCTCCCACATCACAGTTATTTCTTACCTTTTACACAAGGCCATTCAACTGAGGCAAAAAACACCTCTGAAAAATATTTTGCTGTACCAGCAAGTTATCAGTGTAGCTACAAAGCGAAGGAGCAGTAAAAATCACTAAGTATGAGGATAAAACACCCACTAAAGTTCTGCAAGTGCATTCACTGGTGTAAAAAATTCTGTTGCAAAACAGCATGAAATTAAATTCATGTAATTAAAGAGTAACACTATGTAGTACAGCAAGGAGATAGCACACCCTGCCTTAACTCCTTAATATTCCCTGCAAACGTAGGGGACACCACAAAAGTTGCTAAGTGTCTCTCAGCTTTCTGTAAAATGGAACTAATGTTGGTCATCCACCCGCATCACTTCTGTGAGCACAGATGGAGACGCGTTGAGATGTTGAGGCCTTTTAAATCCAGCTGCCTTGGGAGCCCCCAGAGAGCGCCTCAGCACCAGGCAGCCCTGCCATTCTTCGACAGGTGCTCATTCCCTCTGCAGTCACATCCTTTTATCACAGCTTCTTCTGCAAGCTAAAAGCAGCAGTGGCTGGCACAGCGATGCACCATTTGCAGTACCAAATGAGGTCTGTCATTACCTGGTGGCCAAGAAAAGGTGGCATCCAGAGACAGAAATAGGGGTTGTCCCCAAGTACAGAGAGAGGCACAGGCTGGAATCTGCTGACTGCGGAAGTGCAAGGCTCATGCCTAGCCAGCAGCAACCTAAGTCTAAGGCACCTACCCAGTTCTGAGCCCAGCCTGTGCTGAGAAAAAGGCAAAAAGGATAATTGACTGCTAAAAAAAAAGAAAAGAAATCACAGCTGCTTCTGTCGTTCTTATGTAAAGTTACTTCACTCCTTGGCAGCAAATACAAAATCTGAGCAGCAGCTATCAGCAGTTTAAGAACAAACTGAGAAGCAATTAAGTTCAGTAGCCCCCTTATTTCCAGAGCATGGAGGTTTTGTACACAGCTGAATCAATCAGCAAATGGTTTATCCGTAACAACCTAAAGCACTAGCTGTTCCTTAAAACAGATTCCTCCCAAATCAGCATCCTAAGAACCAAGTATTATATTGAACAGATGAGCCAGGAGCAAGAACCAACTTTTTGTCTAACAAAAACAGCACTAAGAACTGAAGCACAAGCACTGGAGCATGCTGACAAGTTAGCTGGCCTTGGGATCAGGGCTATAGAAATGTCTGCTAGGCTTTGGGGAAAGGTTTCTGATTATTCAGCTACCTCTAACCAGAGAGCAGACAGACAACACTGCCAGTACAAACCCAGTACCTTTGCTTTAAACAAGGTTCACCATTACGACAGTGCTGAAGGATGCTAAGAGCTCTGCCTTGACTAACAGAAACAGAGCATGCTGTACCTTTCCTCTACTTTTAAACCAATTTACAACCCAGTGCTGAAGCAATAGCGTGAACTCTCGAGTGCTGCATTTCTGACAAGAATCACCAGGAAACACTCATCCCTAAGAATTTTCTCAAAACTCTCATTACTTCCTGAGGAGGTCTGGAGCTGGTTTTCCAGGTAAAGGTGCATCAGCTCACAGGGACACTCAGGTAGGGGAGGGACACGCAGCACTCACCAACCCAGGGTGATGAATTAGGAGATCCAACTTCTGTTGTCAGGGCAGTGCTAGCACAGCTGAGGTACAGACTAGTGCTACATGATCTCGCCCACTGTTTCTGACCTGTCCTGCACTCCTTTAGAGCAGACAGTCGGCAGCATTCAGCCAGGCTGGGTGAAGGTAATGTAGGCAGCTGATGGAATAATCAGGGTTTTCCAGCTCATGCTACTACAGTGCAGCACTCGGCAACTAAAATCCTCCTGGGCTAAAACTGCAGCTTTACTTCTGTAAGCTTTCTCCTTTTCATCTTGAGGACAGAAGACCTTAGCATTCTGTATTAAGTCTTGATGTTTATCCCCCAAAGGCTTGCTCCATTAGCAAAAGAAAGCTGCCTGTATAAAAGGATTGAAAACTGAAAAGATATCTGAAACAGTCACACCATCTGCTCCGATTCACAAGCTTGTACAGCATCCTCATCGCTCCTGCATGCCAGTCATTTCAACTCATCTCATCAGCTCACAAGCTTCTCAGCACAGGAGATCAGGCCGATGACAAATACTCTGGGTTAAAAGCAAGCCTGTTTTAAGTGACATTTAAGGAAGAATCAAACCAGTAATTTAATTACTCTCAAGCTATTTGCTTTTCAAGTGATCGAATTTAAATTATCCCCAAATCCCTTTCCCTTTAACTCTTCTTCACATAGTGATTTTGATGTCAAATTCCAGCTGAGATACAAACCCTCCTAACAGAAAAGTATGAGAAGTAAACAGACACAACCTCAATTATACCAGCAATAAGACATCTACAATTAGTGTCTAATGGGTGAACACAAAAACTAAGAAATAGAGCATACAAATGAACATACTAAGAGTAAATTGTTTTTACAAAGCACGTGTTTAAATCCAGTCAGCTTCCAATGGAGCTATTGTATTGCTAAAGTAAACACACACACACAGTGCCCACTCTAAAAATAAAGAACAATTCTCCTTGGTTGCTGCCTACTTGCAGTTCATACCCAGCCACTTCATTTATTCCAATCATTTACTTACCTTGCTGCTTCAAAAGAAAATAAAAGGTTAAAAGGTAAAGGAAATGTATAGAATTAATAGAAAACTACAGAATACAATAGCTTGTTCTCATAGAAAAGACAAGTCCTGAAGGATTCCCAATCTTGTTAAAGGTTCACCAGATAATGAACTTTCACTATGGAGATTATCAACATATTGTTGGTGTCCCATCTCAGGTATCAGGGAAAGCAACATTAAAGGCACTGAGAGTATCCCGTTCCATGGCAGCACTAGGATGAGAAATCACGTGAAGTTGAAGGCATGTTTTGAAGGGGGAAAAAAAAATGCAAACAGCTACTAAAAATCCAAAAAGCAAAAAACAGCAGAAGCCAATGAATGTAAAAGCCAAAAATGCAGAAATCCTGTTGGCTTCCAGGAGTATCCCTCAACAGAAATTCTTTAGCTCACTGCCACAGTGCATCTTTTCCCCTTCTCAGGCAGTAGCAAATACAGTTAAAACTTCATCCTTCCCTTCAGTTGTGACTCAACAGAAAATATTGTACTTCAGAGGCAGAGCGAAAGCTGTGCAGCTATTGCTACTTTACTCCTCCTCGTCAGCTGCTTACTGCCTAGCTCCTCACACACGCAGCCTCCCCACTTCGCTCGCGCACCAACACTCCTCGCCTCAAAATGATTCTCCACTTTATTATCCATTCAGAAGGAAATACGAACTGATGGAACCAATCTGACGAAAGACAAAACGCACTCCTTCGGCATTATGAGAGCAGGCAGTACAGCGCAGCGAGCTGTTCTGTGCTGGAAAAGCACTCTGCCTGACTCCTGGCATCCTGCAGGACTGCGGAGCAGGCGGGCTGGGGAAAAAAGCCCAGGACTCAACATAATTAATCAGCTCCAAGAAAATTCTTCGCCCAACTCTGATATAGATGTTTATTTCTGTATCTCCTGTTCACCCCCAGACTAACCCGCAAGATTCAGCAATGCCTTCACTGAAATGAATCGTATCCAGTTTCCAAGGAAGACTAGTACCAGTTCTGCTACGAGTGTGGGGGACTGAACACCCGTTGATCTCGTGTTTCCCAAAAAAAAAAGTCACATTGTTACATAAAAGAATGACTGCAGAAGTGTTGTGCACAGAATCAGATCCGCTCACATTGTACCAACACTTCTCTCCTGGGAGTAAGCAGCAGCAGGCAAATCATCCTGCAAGAAGTGCCTGAATTAAAGGCACCATGTATTTACCCCACAAGCTGCTCCAGGGGCATCCAACASACTGCTGCCGAGAAAATCTTCCTGGCCAGTCGGTCCATGTTCACATCCTCCTTTTCACAAATGCTCCCTTCATCTTGTCTCCCTTCTTTGTGCACCCAACACAAGCACCCACCTCCTTCCCAAATGCTGTTTCTCTGCCTTTAGCACCAAAGGCACTGTATGGGAGCTGTGCACATTTCCTGGTTTTGCTCAAGGACAACTCACTGCATCTTTCAAACAAAGTCTTTTCAAGTGTGGGGCGGGATTTTGAAGAGGCCTATATGACTTAGCTGTGGAAATGCCACTATCCTCCCATCTGCTCAAATACCTCCTACCTCCTTATGAGCCAGCCTTGCTGTGAATGATACTTCGCCCCCAACCTCTTACCTACACCAATATCAACTTTTATTCACCACTTCCTCCACAAGCATCACTGTGCTCCCAGCCCTGCCCTGCATGGGATATTCTCCTGGCACCTTCTAGCCTCTGGTCCAACAGCTCCATCCCAGCACCTCGCTGAAGCACCAGCTGACAACAGCCAGGCTGGTGTCCCCATCAGCTCATTCGTTTGATGGACGTAAGTACAGGTTTTGCATACAGGTAGACTAATGCCACGGTTCACAATACTTTGTCTCATCAGCACCACTGGTGAACAGTACACTCCTGCTCTTTCCATGTGCAGCCACAGCACTGCCCCTTGCAGACACCAACCCCCTTTCAAACCCCCTGTAAGGTTGGCATTCCTCTGTGGTCACTCATATCTTCCATCCCCCAGAAAACCCTCCCTCTTTTTGCTCTTTCCCTTGCTGCAGGGGCAGGGACCACAGGTCAGATTTTCAGAAGTGCTTTAGCTTTAAATGATTTTAAGAGTCTGACCCCAAGTTCCTCATTACATGTTTGCACCCTGCCAGGAGAACAGGGCCCCTACCCAACTGAGGGCACCACGTTCCACTGCAATAGAAATGATTGCTACTAAACACACAATTATAGCACTTGAGTTTAGAGCCGAAGCTCCATATCAAATTCATCCACATAAGGATAAGAACTGCCCAACCGAGAAAATAAAAATGCAATCCGGGATTTGTGCGGCACTTAGTATCTTCAAAGCTCTGCATATGAATAAGACAAAAAAGATCTTGCCAGGGGTCTCTTTCACAGCAATAGTTTAAAAAAATATTAAGTATCCATCAGACAACACTTTCTTATTCGCATTAACTCTCTATGGCACCTGAAGCATCCATTAGACACCCTCCCAGGCTTTTACATGCCTTAGTTTTTCCAAAGATCCTACTACAGGTGGAGCCAATGTAATTTTGCCATCACTGCCTCTGTCCTTCACATCTCTTCCTCCCTTGGTCTTTGCCCATCCCTGCAGCCATCAACACCAGATATTAGCACATTCAAGTAAAAAATGCACTGGGGCCAAACACGATCCTCCAGCCACAGCTCTTGAGACCCAAAGAGCCTGTGCAGATTTCCAAGCACTGTCACATAAAATCCCAATACTCCCATGGCTGCCTTATATGAACAGGAGCAGAAAAAAACATGGAAAAAGTGAGCAAGTCTCATTAGAGAAAGAGACGYCATGAATGGAGGTAATGAGCAATGAAGTGCTGGAAAATGTCATGGCCCTCACCACAGCTCACAAAGAGCTGGACAGGAAAATGTGGCTATGAAAAGACAAAAACACAGGTGCCCTCAGAAGCAAGGAAGATTGCACCTTTCGAACATTTAAAAACCCTTACCCAATGGACAGGAGATTGATACAGGCCCTGTTTTTCAGGGATTTTTTTTTACTGAAATAATGAAGATAATTCGGAATTGGGAAAAATAGGCATGACTTGCATCTAAAAAAACCCTATGAGAAAGAGTGTGCTTTACCTTAAGGCTCAGAGCACTGAGTTATTTGCCTTCTTCTAGAGAAATAAACTTCCACTTAAAAATTTAAATACTTCTTACTGCAATTTTTTAATTCACCAACAGATTTTAATTTTAGGTTGAGCCAGCAGGGAATTATTAAAACTGATAAAACCAGGCTCAGCTATATAGGCCAAACGCTTTGATGTCTGCGAGGTATACATTACCCTTTCTTCTTTTTTAATCCTTATTATCTATTTCATTCCAACTTCCTGTAAAGTACTGAATTACTGATAAAATTGTAAAAGTAAGCAATTCCTTCATAAGCACGAGTGGATTAACCAAAGGAAAACGAGCATGCTTCGAGCACAGGTCCTGCTCCCCCCTCTCCCACACTCGCACCCCTTCTCCCTGCAGGAAGACAAGCAAGAACACTGCTAGTGTCCTGGCTCTTGGGGAAGTATAAATTGGGGGGTTAAGTAAATTAGAGGATAAGAATGTTACATAGAGAGATGAAACAAATAGACAAGAGGGAAAAAAGTCAAGAGAGAAGAGAGGGAAGTCAATGGAGAGAGCTTGTCTGGAACAGCAGGGATAAATTCTGCCCAGCTCACACTCAGGTTTAGTTCACCTCACAAATGGCCTCAGAAATCTCTGACCCAAGAGCTCTCTAAAATAAATTTTTTATTTGTTTCACTGAAAGAAAAATAAGAACCATCTGTCCCAAATGAAACTGCCTGCTGCATCTCCCTAGAGACAAAGTTCTCAGTAAGGTAGCTTGGGTTCAGAGCTGCATTAGACCTTAGAAGTTCAAATACACAGTGTAAAGTTTATCAGTGGATTCAGCAGTGAAAACATGCTATTTATTACCTTCTTCAAAGCCACAAGAAGATCAAATCAATCAGCAGTCTAAAGACTGAAGTGTTAATGAAAAAGCAGTGACCTCCTGCTGTTTGACAGCTGTCCTCAATGAATACCATGCTTTGGAAACTGGTAATGGCCAGACACTGGCCTTGAAGCACTTGAAGAAAAGGAAGGAGACAACCTTCCTGAAAAGTTCTCCCTCCTGAAAAAGGTTTTTTTCCTCCCATAAAAGAAAAAGGTGAATTATTTGGCTTGTAGAAAGACAACAAGAATAGCACTGGCGTGTTGAAAAAACTGCTGAAGATCGGACGTATTGGGACTGTTTACCTTCCAAAGACAAGCAATATAAGTCCATCTGTTGTGAACAGGTGAGACCAAACCACTGGCTGACTTGTCTTCATACAAAAGATGTTTACACTCCRTATGTTAACATTATTTGACTGTAAGGATGTCTACTGAACCCTGAGAGATGAACATCTCTGAACTAACAGAAGGAAAGACTTTCACATAGCCTGGGAACAAAAGATATTTCCAAGGCAAAGAATGCAGGAAGATTCAAAGAGTGGGATTTTTATAAGGTTAATGAAAAAATGAGTTCACATAGCACTAATGCTTTTGCAGGCCTACAAATCTTTACACTTCACAGTTTAGGCTGATTTTTATCAGGCAGGTATTGAGAAGAGACCTGACAGCTGCCTGCAGTGAGTCCTCCCATCTCCCTCCCTCTGAGGCTGCTGCTGCCACACCAGTCAAAAATTCCTCCTGGGGCTAGAACAGATTTAGTCTGACATGGGAATTTCTAAGGTGCAAAATCCTTAAAGGGGTGTTAGTCATAAAGTTAGAAAAGCTCAGATTAAAATCATCCTCCATTTGATTTGTTTATAGTCATCACTGTCACTTGCAACAACAGACAAAGCCTTTCCTAAGAGATGATCTGAAGCAGCCCTTTAAATGCACAGGCTAAACCTGCTTGCCCCATTCTTGTTTCCACGTGGATGTTTGCACTCTTGACTTTTGGAATACAAAACCAAATACTATCAGCTCTGCAACCCAGCACTTCATAGAAAAGGCTGTTTTATTCCTCATCCAGTAAGTTCCAGCCACTCCGGGGCACAAACAAGTCTTACCTCCTCAGAAGCCACTGCTGAGACAGTGCCAACCCCGCTCGTCACAGCCCACACCAGCCAGACTTTAAAAGCAAAGCTGTCTCAGGTGACAGGCTCTGGGGGAGCATGTTGTCTCCTTGTGCCCCAGCAACTACAGACAGAAAACCTTCCTTAAATGTGCTCCTGAAAACAACTGAATGCCCCCAGAGCTCTTATGCTGGGTTTTGGCTGCCCACCCGAAAGCAGGGAAGCCCTTCTCTAGCTGAATTGTCATTCTCCGTTTTTAATCAAAAAGTACAAGTAGAAGGCAGACTCTTAGCAAATCTGTGCTGCCCTCTACAACTCAGCTGATTCAAAAGTTTTACCAACTGGATGCCCCCATTCCAGAAACAACTATAATACTGGCTTTTAAACTAGGCTCAGCTTGAATACCTTAGGTCAACAGGCAGTGAGGAAGCATTTATAGCAGAGAACACTCTCCCTCTGCTGCCTCCTCCTTCACATTACATCTCTCTCCCTCCTAATGGTATCCAAAACAGGAGGACTTGGTGTTTCATGAAATTGGAAAATTACAATCAATGTCTTAATTGCACATCTAATTAAATAATCAGCATCACCAAAATGCAAAGGCATCTGAGCACAGACATGTGCTGGAGGTAGAAAAACCTGAAATTATACTCTCAGTTAGAGCTGTAATTGCTTTTCTGATCAAGAAACCTGTGAAGGAAAAGTTGCAGATGCTGTGAAATGTAGACCTCAGGTAGACGTAGCAGCCTTCAAACATGAACTAGTTGAGGCAAGCAGAAGGGAAGTAAACTATTCAGCATTTCTATTGTAAATACAGATAAAGAAATAACAGGCTTAACTTGCAGCAGTGGAAAGCTAGGTTAGGCATCTGGAAAAGCTTTTAATCATAAGTGAGCATGGATTGTCTAAGGAAGCTACAAAATCTCTATCCCAGAAGGTTTTAACAAGAGGGAGTACATGCATTTTTCAGGGATGCTTTTGAGGAAGATACATGGTCCAGTTAACCTCTTCACATACTGCCCAGGTCTCGGTTTTATTGCTCCTTACCTATATCATTCCAGAACCTGTCCCAGGCAGGAAACCACGTGGTAATGCGTATACCTGCTAACAGGCACCAATGTGTCTTAACTTTGCATGTAATCTTGGCATGCTATTAGAGACCCTGGTGCTAGCCGAGTACTGTCACCCCTCGCGGTTCACTTCTCTAGTGACAAAAGATGAAGGTGCCTTACTCCCCACGAATAGTCTGCCTGACAACCCAGCTGTCCACAACACAGCAGCTTAGTTCAAACACTGTAGAGCATGGTTCTCTACCTGAGCTTGACAGTGAGAACAGGGAAATGGTCTCTGACAAAACTGTTCGTGCATTCTGCAAAAGGTAGGTCCAACATTTTGGATTCGGCTACAGGAATTCAGCACCTTGATCCTAGCACCCAGTATGAACTTAAAGACGATTCCTTCTCCAGTTGGAGGTAAACCCCTTCCTCAGCGAGCAGACAGGGTGTCCTAATATTGTTTCCTTCATGTTATTYAAAGCACAACCACATGCATTATTTATTGTATCGCAGCCATGCCCTATCATTACGTGCAGTTACATCACTGTTACATGCAGTGGGTTAAGGGGTATTCTTTGCACTCATCACCACATTACTCAAGTAATTCAAGCATTAATTGGTGTTTTCATAGCATACTTGTGAAGTGAAAAAGTCCCCATTACAAGTGAAGAATGAGGACAGAGTCAGGTCAAGACATTCTTCTCTGTTTGGACAGCCATCTCAAGATAACAAAAACCTGACTTTTCAGAGTACTTAAGTTTGGAGCGTATCAAACACTATGAAGTCTGGCTTCCAGCTACTTCACTTACTGCTCTGATGGCTCATTTCCAGCATCTTAAGTCAAACAACCAGAAATCAATCAATGGATCACAGGGAGAGGCAATGGAAAAACCCTTTTCAAAAGCCACCATGCTTGTCCAGCATCACATAACAGTGTGGCAGAGGAATAACAACTAATAACCATATGGAGCAATGCCCAGCTACCTCTGCTGACTCATTGCTTCCTCTGCTGGCGCTTTCTTCCTCATTTGCTACAGATGCACCAACTTTCAAAAAGCAGGGAAAGAATCTTTTTTACTACCCTACCTTCATCTTTATGACTCCTGGCTTAAATAATATGCTCTTCTCTGTAGGTAGGAATAATTTCGTATGTTTATATTCCCTGCAGAAGGCAGCATTCAATTAATGAACCAAAATACCCCATAAACACTTGTTATGAACCACATATATGCCTCTGTCAGTCTCTGAGGACACTGTTAGTGTAGGCACTGAACAAGAAAAAAAGGGCACTGCCACACTGTAGCTCTGTCACAGCTAACTCCAGCAATCACACCCGTATTAATAAGCTCAGACACAGCTTTCACACCTCCCGTAAAGGCACTTGACAGGTCTACAAATGAATTAACTGGGTCTAAAAACCCAGTCAGTCTGCTTCCCTGATCGGGAGGGACAGGGAAGAAATTTAACTCAAAAAATGAAAATGACTGGATTTAGAAAGCCCCTGCAAGGAGATGAAAATTGCACTATAAACCAGGCTTTGATTAGATAGCTGACCTAAGTCAAGAGACTGAGAGGCCAATTAGCCCCTTTGGCAAGTCTGTGACGGGAAGGACAAGCACAGTTTGAGCAAAACACACCCAAATACTGAGCAGGGATGGCAGGGGGTCATTCCAGTGTCTGCTGCCTCTGCTCTGTGCTCTAAGGTCACAGAAGTCACTCCACCTTCACCAAAACTGGAGAGAAGTGGATGTAAAGACAGGATGAAGAAGGGATGATTCTAGCAGCTGTTACACAGTTGTATATTAACTAGCTATTACTACTGCGAGCTAAAAATAGAGCGACTTAATTAGGATGAGTAACATGTATCCATGTCACAAACTATGAAGGAGAGTTGTACTTGCTTTAAATTAAGTTCCTTAAATTAGGCATAACAAAATTCAGAGTGAATACACCAGCCAATCTACAGATATTTGTGCAGACAAAACTGGATCCTTCAAGTACCCGTTATATGAGATATCACAAAAACACTTGCATGCATTTCAATCTGCTGCACTAACATGCACTGAATAAAAATAGAAAAATTTAAATAAATTGCAATAAAATTTAGCACTCAGTTTCTCAATAACAGTTTCTCAAAAATGTGTGTTATCTTAAAATACAAGGTGAATATTGACTCATTAACAAAAATAAAAAACAGATGGAAACATGGTTAAAATAAACTGATCTTCTACATAAAACAATCTCTGTTTGTATTTCATATATTCTTGTATGTAACAACTTGAAGTATTGACCAAAGTGAGGCTAAATAGATAAATCAGTTCAAGGCTAAATCTAAATTCCCTTCTAGCTGGATAGCTCTATTATCTCCTTTTTAGTACTCATCACTGATTTTGTCTTGATATTCTCTGTTGCTTTCCAAGCTCTCCTAGAAAATAATTTTCCAGCGTTAGCTTTTAAAAACTTTTAATGAATATAGGTTCAATTGCAATTTACTGCCTAAATAAGCAATTGAAATGGGGCATTTTTAAGATCTCATTTAAGAACAAACCTGCTTACAAACTACACCATATTTTCTGAAACTGTTACCACTTGAACATTTGTCAGAAAACAAAATTATATCTATGTGTTGTGGTTTAACCTGGCAGGCAGCCAAACACCACACAGCCGCTCGCTCACTCCCCCCCACAGTGGGATGGGGGAGAGAATCAGGGGAAAAAAAAAAGTAAAATTCGTGGATTGAGATAAAGACAGTTTAATAGAACAGAAAAGGAAGGGAATAATAATTAATAATAATAATGGTAGAATATACAAAATGAATGATGCACAATGCTATTGCTCACCACCCGCTGACTGATACGCAAACGGCGATCGCTACTTCCTGGACCACGCCTCCTATTTATATACTGAGCATGATGTCACATGGTATGGAATACCCCATTGGCCAGTTGGGCTAGCTGTCCTGGCTATGCTCCCTCCCAGCTTCTTGTGCACCTGGCAGAGCATGGGAAGCTGAAAAGTCCTTGACTAGTAGACTACTCAGCAACAACTAAAAACATCAGTCTGTTATCAACATTCTTCTCATACTAAATCCAAAACACAGCACTAGGAAGAAAATTAACCCTACCCCAGCCAAAACCAGGACACTATGACAGGTTCATTACCAGGCATGAGTCACTAATAACTACTGTTCTTCAAGAAACACCTCACACAGTCTAGCATCCTTAATATCTACCGCGCAACTGCATGGAAAAGCCACCATCCAAAAGGGGCTGCAATATGATTTTCACAATTTTACTTCAGTGACAGCATCTAAGTAGCAAATACCTTTCCTACGCACCTCTGGTTGTGCTCCGAAACCCACAGGGTCCTGCAATGCGGCACAGCTTGGCAGCAAAGGCAGGTAGGTGGGCAGTGTGAACACGGGGAGGCCACGCTACGAAAAATAGTTACAGAGGCTGTGGTTCCACGGACATTTCTCACAGCCTACTTAGAGGCTTCCTGGATGATGAAGTCCCATTCTTTGCTCCCCACAGGTGACTGTCAYATAATAGCTTTCATAAACAGACCCATTTTTAGATTAATTAGAAAGGGCAAAGAACCCATTTGGAAGCTGTTCACTAACAATTAGAAAAATTGCTTCCTGATTTCTAGCCTGGGTTTGTTCATAACCAGCTTACACCCTTCTGTTCTTGCGCTAACATTAACCTTTAGCTTAAATAGCTGTAAACTTGCCAATATTTACTCCCCTGCTCTATTAATACATGTCAGCAATATCCGCTCTCAGCTTCCAGCCTGCTAAGCTGAGCCATACTTGTTTGGTCTCATCTCACACATCCTCAGCACCTCCCCTCCCAGGACTGCCCCAGTGTCCCCTCTCCCACTTCCATAACCTATTCTCTGATTTTTGCAATAGCCYGCATCTTCTCCAAACCATTTGCTGGTTTCCTGCATGGCATATTAGAAATATTATGGAAACACAGGCAGATGAGACCCACTGCCCACCTGGTGTGTCACAGTGTAGCACAGAGTATAAAGCAGCATGCAATTAGTGTTTTTACTGATTTCCCATTTGCCAGGCAGTAACACTTTCTAGCCTCACACACTAGCGAGGGCAGACTAAATGAGCCTATGGTTACCCAGAACAGCCCTTTCTTCTCTCTTCTTGATCCAATACATGAGTGGCTTTAACAGGATCCTCCTGTTTTTAACACGATACTCCCATAGGCCAGAGAGTAAGTAGCATGGCTGCTTACCTGGTACCACACCATTCTGCAAGCCTGAAGGCACAAGCTACCCTGTACAGCAAGAGACTCGCTGCCTAAAGCACCCCAGTAAATTAGCACTTAGACTTATCACAGTCCTTCCAGCATCTGGTACCTGCATGCTTGAGCAACAGATTAAAATCTCAAGCTACATTTGGGATTTCACCCCAGCTTTATGCCTAAATTATCTTTAGTTTTATAGCACACAAAGTATGAAGCTGTCAATGCGTTCAGGAAATTCTCCCTGCAGAACAGATATCCGATACCTTGATGTTCTCAAGTGCCTTTCAGCAGAGGATGCATGTTACAAACCCAGCTCACAGACTGCCAGGAAAGGCTGCAGGCATTTCCTTACAGATTCAAAAACCAAGGAGACGAAGAACTGGTCCCACCTTTACCAAGTACAGGTTTCAAATGAAACCAAAGGGAAACCACCAAAAAGCCCTTTTTGGAAGTGGCAGTGATTAACCATGACAGCAATGGAAATGAACATGCAGCTTGAACCAGGCTCATCTGATCAGTCCTCCATAATGTCACAAAATTGTTCAGACTCTAAATATGAGCAGACAGTAGACAACTTGCTGGTGGCCATGATATGGCTTAAAAATCCTGTTTGGTTGCCAAGAAAGGAGTCTGGATGCAAAGAAAGTTCTTGTATCACCTGGCAAGAACTACTTCCTAACGGACAGCATTCATTTGCTGTACCACAAGACCTTCAAGTGGCTTGAATTCAATAAATCATTGACATTAAAATGTGCAGAAAATAAAAATGCTACTCTATTTTACTTACTACATAGCACCAGCCAGAACTGGAGTCCTGCTGTCTTCAGGCATTACATTAAGCATTATTAACAGCATTTTGACTTCCAAACGCCACTTTTACAATGCGGGGCAGGGGGGGAAGCAGTCATCTTACTTAAATCCAGATGCACAGCACTAGAAGATTCCAGTTACAACAACCCTTACACAACTCCAAAACTTAGCTCAGAAGCATGCAAGGCAACCCTGCCCTACATCTAAACAAGTTGTGTAACCATTCAGCTTGGAAAACAAGAAGCAAGAGAAAGAAAAACAACAGTAAAAGACAAAACTGTCATATACCAAATCCTTTTTTCTGACCTACTGCCTTTTTTAATGAACTTATGATGTTATTCAAAGCATTTGCTAACATTGCACGAATAGTTAACTCTTCATTTATGATGCTCTCAGCTAGTTCTGTTTAGCTCATCTTTTCCCCAAGTCTTGTGCTTTGCAAGCCAAAGCCCACTGCTATCTCTCCAGTGCAGCATTTCTAGTACAGATTGCTTCAGTAATACACAACACTGGGAAATATCCCCTCCTCCCACACAGAGCCTTAAAAATAAAGAGTGTGAAGTCTGGCTCTCCCAACAGCCAATGCTATTTTTAAAGGTTGCGTATGTGGCAGGTAGGAGTCCCCCCACCCACCTCTCCCATTGCACCCCTATTCTGAGCAGGAGGAACTGACTTACTCCAATGCTAGATGAAGCGCTCTCAGTTTCTACTGATGAGCACTACGCGGAAGTGCCATGTCGAGGTGGTCAGGACACCATAGGTTTCTGTGCCCCACTCCACATCAGATATAAGCCTCTAACAACAGAGCACACTGCTGTAATTCTTTCTGCCATTACATCCCCAAAACAAGGTGCAAAGAGGGGAGTTTTGCATAAGGTGGCAACAGTTGCCTCAGCTCCAATATTTTTATTATTCTTCTACAGCCTTTGGTATATACTATTTAGAGGATTTGGTCCACTCTCCAAACAGATCTGGGTTCCCTTTTTCCTGAAACCTTCAGACAACTGCTGCAGCAGGTCCTGGGAAAAGACAAGCACTTTCTCGACAAAGTATTTGGAAAAGTCTTGGTACAAATGTAAATGCAAGCTGGGCAGCACCAGACAGGGGAAAAGAGCTTACTGTAGTTCATCCTGGTTCAGAGGTGCTCTGTGCACATGGATGGTTCCTTCAGCCTGCAACACACAAGTCACTTTTGGAGATAACAAACAGAAATTGCTGTGACCAGATTGCCTAAGAGAAACAATACCCGAGACAAAAAGGCAGCAATTCTGGGTACGTAGTCTAATTGCGAACCTAGGAGATGTACAAGATATAAGGTCATCTATCCACATTGTCAGCCCACTGCTGCCGCCCACATCTTGCTCTCTGATCAGCAGAGGTACAACTTCCATGGAGAGGAAGGAACATGAATAAGACACCTTTTCCTTCAGAAAACAGAATCAAAACTTGCTTTACAGGACCATGATGAATTTGAATGGGAATATTACTCAGGTCTAAAATGTCCAAACAGGGGAAGGAGCGCAGGGGAGAGTCATTCCCTAGAAGAGTATTACAGCTTAGCAGTCAATGCACTTTTCAAAACATGGGAAACCTAGGTTAAAATCTCAATATTGCCCAGTTTAGATCAGGAACTAGAGTTCTGTTCCCCACTTATTCTAGATACATTCTAGCTTAAGCTGCTGGCTCTTCCGTAGAGGGGTCTCCCATCTGTCATATCCCAGTCAATCTCAAAAAGTTAAAACCAGAAAGTCTAAACCCCCACCCACCCAAAAAAACCCCCACACTTTTCAAAAGCAGCAGTCATTTCCCATCCAGCTTCACTCCAGAAGTCAAACAATCACCCATTAAGTGTTTCAAGTAAAAAAAATGAGATATAGCAGCAGACTATTCACATGCATCCCAGTACTGCCATTATGACCTTACAAGTCAGAGAACAGTAGCATACAGTTCAGCCAAACTGGATTACTTGAACTTAATGTGCAGTGCTGGCACAAAGTAAGAGATACACCTGATTGTGGAACATCCCATGTTTGTAAACTATATCCCAAATGTTGCACAAACGCCTTCCCTTTATTTTTGAGGAAATCAATGGAATAAACCTTGGAAGAAAAGTAAATTACACCTGGATTCCCATTCAAAGGCTTCATAAGAATTTTGACTTATAGACTTGTAGATGTGTAGAGTTTACAATACAAAACTAGAGAAGCAAAGCTATAGTCCTGAATACTACTATAAATCAGGAAAAGAAATAACATCACAATTCTTTGCATTCTCATGGAGGCTACCCATGGTCTTGCAAGCCCACAGGAGGCTTGCCGTGAAAAAGTACAATGGCATTATAGGAAAGTTAGCTATCCACTCTGCAAACTCCTGTTACGGCTAAGAAAACTCCCCGAGTTTGTCTGGGTTTTTTCTAACCAGCAACAGGAAGGTATGGAGGAACTTTGTTGTCACTGAAGGGGACAGATGTCCTGTGTGCCAGGGCATACAGACCATCAACGCCAAAACCGGTTTTTAGTAGAGGTGAATAGAAGTTGAGTGTCAATACATTGATATGTTCAGAGAAGCTTGCAGAAAATCCTGTTAGCAACTGAACAGACTCCTAGCTGCTGCGGTCATTATGAAAAGCATTTCTGACCAGCATTTCTCTTAACTTTAGCGTAACTACTCGAAAAAGGGCAAGACTGCTGATTTTTCACACTACAGAGAAGGTTATCAAAAAGCTACTCAAAAAATCACAACAGCAGCTAATAAAGGCACATCACTATTTTCTTGTGTGTACACACAAATAATAATTTGCTATATTATAACAGTTAAAATTTAATGTAGAGCAGGTTAAAAAATGATAGTAGGTCTCGGAGAATTTCGGTAAGGATAAATAAACATGCATTTTATTCCAAACAGATGTGAGTATGCAGGAAACTTATTTAAGACAGAGATGAAAGAAGYTTCTCCTCCTCTGAGTACAGCATGTCAGCCAAACCCTCCCTCGCAGAGAGGCAACCAGAAGAGACAACAGACACAGGTTGTTCAAGCACCAGGGAATCACCCCACACTAAAAGCTGCCTTGGGAAAGCCATGAAGGGCTTTGGGGAGTCCCACAAGACTTGCTAGTCTGCAAACTCAGATGCAACACAGGCAAGTAAGATTATGGCATGGGGAGATAGTAGAACACCTCCACTACTTTTGTATTTAAATGCTTTCTAAATAATTATTGTTGTGCAATCCCTAAGGGATCTGAAAGCCACATACGCATTTTATAGATAAGGTATGCAGAAAGCATTTGACTGCCATTGCAAGCACAGCCACCTGACAACAGACAGTCTGCACTACAGCTGGCAGTGACCCTCAGATCACACCTTACCTACACAGACCTGCTCTCCCCTCTGGTGTAGGAACAGTGATTTCATGAGCACCAGGGTGTTCTACAGATCCCCACCAACCCTGATCCCTGGGACATTTGATCGGCAATGCTGGTATTTTGGTGGAGGTTAAAGATAATCTTCATAAATACAACTGGTAGAAAAGAAGGAAGACATTTAACTGGAGATGTAGCTTTTCCGTACAAAGAGAAGTTTCTAGTAACTCTCTGTTAGAGTCATAGTGCTTCAATTTGCTTCTTTGCCACTGTGTGGGAGGCTTTGAAAATGCAGAGCTTACTCATCTTCACGGGACTGATAAAAAGACACCTAGGCAACAAAGCTTAAGGGAAATAAAATGCCCAAAGTAAACTATTGCATGGACTGCACAGTTCATGAGAGGTGGAAAGGGACAGTTTCTAATCTTTTGATGACTGTCTCAAGGCAGGTATGTCCTCCACTAGCCATCTGGGCTGGTGTACAGATGTTTGATCAGAGGGCGTGGATTCACATGTGGGGAGTGGGGACAGGCAAATAACTTACAACCAAACTAGCAACCAAAACTGGCACCAGTTAGTGCCTTGCTGCTCTCCTCACTAACAGTGGAGTAGTAGAAGACCAGAAAGTACTCTTCAGGGCACCCCACAGCTACATAAGAAGAGAACAGCGGTGGTTTGCACCAACAGATTTCTTTCTCAAAATAAAAATAGGGCTTCACACTGCAAAATCACCAATACAACGCCCTCCCTGGACCAGGGTTTTAAAAGTGAGACCCTGATGGTTCTTAAATATTTGCAGGTGCTTGATCAGAAGTGCTGACTGTGAAACTATGGGGCATGGGAAAATAAGACTGAGGATACGATTGGGTACCTGTAAGACTAGAGGAGAACAGTCATTTAGTCCCCCCGCTGCAGGTGCTTATCATATTCCAGAAAAACAATGTCAGGAACTACATCTGCCATCTCAGTATGTGATATAGTTACATAACAGTCAAAGAGAACAGACTATTGACATTTAACAGGGAAAGACAAAGATTACAATCAAAATAATTGGTATAAAATGGCATCTAGAAGAAGAAAAACCAAAGAGGAAACACTGCTCCAATGACTTTGGTTTTGAAATGAAAACAAGCAAATTGATGTATTTAATCTCCTGACATAAAAGAGGAAAATGATGCATAAGACTTTTTCCCCCGTAAACAAATTCAATGTAAGTGGATAAAATCCCAGACCCCACACTCTCTTGTAATACTTAAACATACTTGAAAGAATTGGTAAGAGAGGCAATTTGATGATTTGACTGAATTTTTGCTCTTCTCCAATCCGCCAATTCTTCTGTGTTATACAAAACTCAGATTCAAATTTTTGTGTAACTTTAAAAGTCACACAGCCGTGTCCCTAGCTGAAGGCTATTTCAGTTAAGGAGGGCTGCAAGTTGAAGATGCAATAGCTATGTGTTTGCTGTTCTTCTGGAAAAGAAGCTCCCAAAGAGGGACTGCAGCAGACAAGCTATCAACTAATCTCTCTTTGTAGACAAAGTTCTAAGTGTGAAGGTGAGAATTACTGAGTCATTCCTCTCAGGGCTGAAAACCCTAGTTTGATTCTGGCACAATTAAGTTTCCTCTTCACAAACACAGAAAGAGAAAAAGCAGAACAGAAGAAGTGAAGAAAAAACCGTGCATGCTACCACAAAGCTTTTTTAACATGCACAGTTACAAATTTCTGTGCCATTTTATAACTGTCAAGTCTTAATTAAAATACTACATTTCTGTGACTCATGGTGCTGTAGGATGCACATATATTATTCACATGAATATTAATCTCTTCCCAGGTAGGAGGCTGAATTGCTCAGGGAATTTATAATCACATCACATATGGAAACTTCTTGGGTGTCTTTTTTTTTCTTTTTTCTTTATTTATTTCAAATTTTAGCCAGATCATTAACAATTAAGAGTCATAAGAACCATTTCAGTAGCCTATGTGAGAGGAATCCAGTAGTTCGGATCAGTGAGCTGGAGCTTCACGCTATTAATGAAATGATATTGTGCACTGAGGAAGGGGAACTTGGAAAAGCGCTGAAGGCATCGCTTTGAACATTAAGGACATAAGCAGCTGCTCTAAGCGCTGGAATAGAAGAGGAGGATAGTCCTCTTGAAAGCTTCCACGTAATGACAGAAGATGGGAAGATGTTAATAGGGTGATCAGAGAAATGAGACATGACCTTTTCTAACTACCAACAGAATCACCTGGTTAGATTATCATCACAGGGACCTTTCAAATCCTGAAACTTATCTGGATAGTCTGTATTCGTATCACTGACTTTCAAACAAGACCTAGGAGTGAGCTGATGATGATGCACAAGGTGCAGAAAGCAACTAGCATAGATGCTCTTCCAGATTTGAGCAAAAGTACAGACAGAAGTAAGGATGCAAATGCACCTGAGAAAACTGTGACAGTCTTCCTGATACCTTGGAAGGAAAGGAATTAGATAAGCTAGAAAAACACTATGTAATTCAAGAACACAAACTAATAAAAACTCAGAAAATCAGTAGCTAGAGCTCATGAGGAACAGGCTTAAAAGACCAGGAGTTCAGGAAGCTGTTAACAGTTAATGAAACAGCATTAACAGACAAAAACCACAAGCTATCCCAGTGAAGAGGAAGGAAAGGACGTACAATGAGAGACCTGTCCAAAAAAAGTCACAAGCTCTTCAGAGGGCTTGAACCTCGAACTACAGATATCTTCTTGATGAAGTTTTTAAGGACAAGCATGATTGCACAGGAAAGAAATCAAAAGGCCAAAGCACTAAATTAAACACCTAGCAGTGAACACACAATCTGACAAAAAAACCATGGCTGCTACTCATAGGAAGACAAAGCTATCATCAGGTGGCATTAAGAAGGCTGGAACATTTGATGCCTTAATTGCTTCAGGTCTTCACTGAGAGGGACAACTGCAGTCAGGCAGCTGACAGAATTAATATTGTTTTTTTAAAAAAAGGAAAGAAAGTTTAGCAAGTTAAAAAAACCAGGCTGCAGTAAACGAATTTGAAAGCAAACAGATAAGGTAGTTATTTCTAAGTCAGCTGGCCCTGATAAATCTTCATCCTCACGTATTAGGTTGCAACACTGACAAATCACACGGCACTAAGAACTTGAAAAACAGGCAATGCACTTGAAGATTTGAAAAGGGCAAAGCAAGCATTTATGCTTAAAAAATAGGAAGCGGAGGACTTGGATAATTATGAAAGTGCTAACTTGGCTTTTTTCACCCCCTCCTGGGAATTGAAGACTGGAACAAATAATCAAATTATTTGCAAATTTTTTAGAACATAAAAAGGACAGAAATAACAGTGAGCATGGTTTCATCAAGAGTAGAACTGTGTCAAATGCATTTAACTTCCTTCTATGACAAGGTAAATTAGTCTTACAGGTAGGAGAAGAACAGCAGAAGTTTTATATCCTGAGGTCTGGATGAAACTGCTAAAATAGATGCAAACACACTGGAAAAAATTATACTCAGGGTAGCCAAACTCAAAGAATGTATCAAGCAGGGTCCTTCAGGCAGCTCTGGTAGCACACAGCCTGGCAGCTTGGGTACTACACAACTTTTTCACATACAACTTGAAGGATTTGTAGGCATAACAGATCAGGAAGAGACAGACAGCAATGTGCTTAAGAAGTGAAAAAAACAATTCTGTAAAAACAAGTGCAAAGCCATATTCAGCTGTAGCCCAACACAAATTAGGCTAGGGAACAACTGACAAAGCACTTCTTCAGAAGGAACCTCAGCTCTGGAGAGGATGAGAGGCTAACGATGCATCAGTGTTAGTCTACGAAAAAAAGGCACCATTGCGGCAGGATACCCGATATCTTGGGACATCAGGATCACAGCCTGGGGAACAAAGTCTTCATTGCTCTGTAGTGCACATTAGCAGGCTCTCAGCTGGGTTTCTACATTCAGCTTTGGACACTGCACTTCAGGAAAAACAAAGAAGGGGGGTGGGGGGGAAGGACAGGCTGATTAAAGAGTGCCTAAAACAAAACCTCACAAGAAAAGGCTAAAAGAAAAAGAGTCATTTAGTGAACATGAGAATAGAGAGTGGGGCTTCATCCTCTCTTTGCAGCAGCCCTTCACTATTCCAGAGAGGAAGGGAATCAGTTCTGCTCCTTTACTCCTTGTCCTAATCATGAGAAATGGATTTATACGGCACAAGAGAGATCTAGAGCAGAGGTTAGGAAAACCCTTTAGACAGTAAAGACAGCTAAACCCTGGAGCAGGCTGCTGGAAAGCTCCATCTCCTACGTTTTTTGTTTTAAGGGAATTTTGGATCAGTAGTTGTTAGGAGTGGTCAAGGCAAAGCAAATCATGACATTTTGCTATCATAACTAAACCGGTGTTTCTGTAACAGTCATCTCAAAGCATGTCTTCCTTCCAGTTGAGCAGAAACACAAAGATTGATGGTGAACCACCTCATGGACCTTGTACTCTCTCAGAAAAAAAAAAGAGAGATATCCAGGGAGAGGCATCAYTGAATCTCTTGTCTCTTCTAGTATGTTTGTGTGCTTGTTTTCTGTAAGGCACAGAACTAATCTGTTTTGCTTGTATGCTCTACAATACCACAACAGAAGTTCCTTTTCTTCTTAGATACTAACGGCGTTCTTAAATTTCACTTCCCATGTCATACTGACAGTTTTGACCCAAATCCCTCCTGCTCAGAAGTGAAGTAACACAGTAATTGTTAGATGGGAAAGAATTTACAATCCACGTAAGCCAAGGGAAAAAACTATTTCTGCTATGGCACTTCAGAGGCCTCCCCAGATGAGGGAAAAAAAAAAAAAAAAAAAAAGAAAAATTGTTTTCCTAAAAATTTGCAGCAAATCCAGAAGAGAAAGAAAAGTCCTGCTACTGATAGATAGATACTGTAGATACTGTAAAATGATTTCTTATAAAAACAAAACAAGAGAGCTATAGAAGAAAGTAATATTTCTAAATGAAATATATTAACTCTGCAGTTTGGGTAGTAGGCAATAGTTTATCATCTATAGAATATGAACACCATATGTTATCTTTCTGTGGGCATACAGATGGATGAAAGCATAAGACTTTTTTTTAAAAAAACAACAACTTTCTGGGTCTTAATCGCTGTTTTCTAAAACAGGAGTGTTTATACTGTTGAAGAAAATGTCACAATCTTTTCCTTTTGACTTCCCAAATCAAGATTATTTTTAAATCTTACTTTCATGAGATGGAAATACCAAGACTTATTATACACCCACTTTCAATTAGTATATATAAAAATATTTGATGTAAAGTTTCCCAAGGAACATTTTCACACRACGAATAATATAGATAACTCCTACTAAGCTAACAAGCTATCCTCAAGTTGCCTTGAGGAAAAAGTCTTCATTTCAAGCAGTTTAACACAAACCATTTAGTCCCAGACATTATTATTACTATTTACAAATTCAGAGCTAATTTTTCTGCCTCTGCATCTTTTCTAATATTCATCTCTAGTTCCACACAATGATGTTTAAAATGTTTGTTAGAATTAGATAGCTCTAAGACCTCACAGCATGCTGCAGTCCTATGCAATACATTTGATTAAATTTTTGTCTGCAAGACATCAAAACTATATAAGAGGTGTCTTACAAGGAAGAAGAAATGAAACCTTCAGCCACAGATCTGAAACCCAGGTAGCACAGAGAAGGAGCGAAGCAATACTCCATCCTACCTCTTGAAGCCGCAGTCGAACTTTGCTAATGGCTCTAATCCAATGGGCTCTTGCTGGAGGAAATGGTGGTGGCTCGTTGTCACCATGATAGCTTAAAGGCAAGAAACAGAAAATCACTATATGAAAAAAACACTGATCTGTAGCATTAAAGATTCAACGTTACACAGTGCAATCACAGCTTCAGCTCTGGAAGCTGAAGTAACCAACAGGCTCTGGTCAACACAGCCCTGCGCATGCTTTGGGAAGTGAGAGGCTAAAGCAAAGGTTTCCTTATACGCAGGAACTGTCTTGGAAACTGATGAGCTAAAAGGTGTAAGATGGATACAACCAGGCCCAGGAGTCCAATGATGTTGGTCAGAACATCAGGAAAGCAGACCAAGATACCTGATCAAGCCAGTTCAACACATTGGTATCATAACTGCACACACAGAGGCAGATGGAAGATTTTCCATCCCCATGCCTGTTGCAGGTCCCTTCTAACCACTGCCTCTTCCTACTCACCCTTACAGCTACAAATTTACAGCCCCTCTTCAGTGGAAACACTGGCAACAGGGCTCAGCTGTGTTTTTCCCCCATCCATTACACCTTTCTCACTCCACCCTTTCCTACAGCTTTTCAAAAGGGCACGTGCAGCTGGCAGTAATGCTCCATCTCAGTGCTCCACCACACATTTTATACTCCCTAACCTCATGATACATTGAGCCTTTGGTTGCATTCCTTCTTTTGTATGTTGTTGAGGTGTAAATCACCAAAACAAACATCTTTCCCTGTCTGCAAAGCACCCCACACTGCTGACAGTATTAAAAAAAACATAGCCGAGAGCAACATGCATCCATGCTACACATGTAGCTCAGGTACAACTCTAAGGATCAGTGTTCAGAGCTCAGTTCCATGCATAGTCCATGGAGATGGGAAAGCATTGCCAGAGACGGGAGAGAAAGGGAGCACTCAGTGATGCAGGAGTATTCAAGTTAGATGCCTAAATTAGCCTGAAATAGGCTATGTGAATAACCTTCCCTGTGAACAAATATAGGCCAGCCATTCTGGGACAAGACTCCTGCTGCTCTGTAAGGAGAAGAGGAAAGTGAGTCAGAGTTTAAAAAAGTTTAACACTTTTTCTAGTTTTGTTTTCCTTTTTTACATCTTTAGAGTAAGGGTTGCCTGTACATGAACTGCTGTGGTTAATTCTCTCATACAAGCACAGTGACACCAGCTGTACCTTCCGAAGAGTGCAAATAGACAGACATCTTTCCATGGATCTAACTGAACCAGATGAAAACAATCCCTCATACTTACAAAAGTATAACCATATCCACACTAGGGGCTGCAATGACTTGATTACCTCAAGGGAAAAAAGTCACTCCCAAAGTTAAGTAGCAAAATTTGAAATTCCTGTAAAACCTGTACAAAACCCAGAGCATTACTCCCCCAAGCTTAGCCAAAATACTTTTGAAGACTGTTTTCAATACTGCTGACAGCTTGGAAAGCCCAAGTGCAAAGACAAGAAAAGCTGCCACAATGAGTCAGAGCAACATGTCTATTCATATTGTAATTCTACAACCTACAACTACATAAACACTAACTCTAATTGTGGTAGCCTGCTACACAAGAAAGGAACTAGTGCAGCTCTAACCATGACTACATGTAGTTCTTACTTGCTCACACGTAAGCTTGAACACTCATGAGCAATGGAAGGATCTATCTTTGGGCCAGACTACATTAATCAAACCAGAAACAGAAAATACAGCAAATGAGCTTCAAGGCACTAGCAGGCGTTCCTCTTTACATACACAGCAAACATACTTTAAGCTTAGCCAATGTCTCATAAATAACTGGTCCTGCATATAAAGATGTTTCACAGATCAGCAACATCAAGTTAGTTGTTAGAGAAGGCTGCAAGAACAATGTACATAATTTGGCCCAGGAAATAGCAAAGAGAGGAATCCTCTTTGAATTAGTTGAAAAGAACTCAGTAATAGTTTCACCTACCTCACTTGGGCTCCTGCATCAACATCCTTGGGCTTCTCAAGTTCCAGAGGTAATTTAGCTGCAGAATGGTCTGCACGTTTCTCCTCTGTCTCACAGACCTTCTCCTCATCTCCTTTGCCACAAGGTTCCTCTTGCTCCCTGAGCCATGCCTGACCATCCTTCTGGTAGCTGCCCAAACTGTGGTAGGAATGATTCGACTCTCTTTCCTGGTGATCATCTTCTTGCTCAGAGCCATGCACACTTTCACGGGAATGGTCCAGCTCACTTAGGTGAGAGCTTCCCTGGCTGACATTACAAGAGGAGCCATATCTACTACTGCCAGCAGGACTATGAGAGAATAAGAAAGTCCATCAGAAAAAACAGAGGCTTGGAGAAACACAAAGCAATCTGCACATCTAACAAACTGAGTGGGACACTATATACTACTGAAAAGACATGTTACGAAGTCATATTTAACTATTATGCTCCCTAAACTAGATCTAGACTTCTGAACCTCAAAACTTTGCTAGGCAGTAGAAATATTTCATACACAGCCTACCAGTATAGAGACCATACATGCCAATGGTCTGTCTTAGACCAGCTGACTACTACTTCACCTTACATCAGCTAGAAACTGCCAGTGAAGATATTCTAATAACCAGACAGGAGTAAGAAYGGAAACATAGCAATTCAGAGCGGAAGTGTTTCTGTCTTCTGCAGTTTCACTGCAGCTAAGGTCTTTACCATGACCATTTAAGCTGACTATTGTTAGGAAGTACAGTTAACTTAAAGTTAACTTTATTTTTATATATATATTATACGTTTATGATAAAATACATTGCAGTCAAGATTAAGGTTGTCAAGACTATCAACTTAAAACCTTTTACAAAAGTAGAGCAATTGTTCAAAAGGAAGCCACATGTCTCACTCCAATAGAGCTTTTTCAAGAATTTAATTTAGATAAAAAACCAACGCCACAGGGGCGTGATCTCTGTGATTCAAGACACCACTTCCAGGACTGAATTCCTAGAATCCTCACACAAAATACAGTGGATGGAAATTTCTCATGCAGTCAGGAAAACTACGGCCAAGAATTAAGCAGCACTAACGTTTCTCTCATTTGCACACTTAGGAGAATTTGAAGACAGATAGGAAGTTTTGGAAGTGCAGTGTTGCAACTGTATAATCAGAGGCACAAGTTTCACTTACATCATGCGGAGATATAAGTTTAGCGAGTCTCTGTTTTGATTTTTGAGGGCAATTGTTACTTAACACATGCACAGGACTGAATACAGACTCATGAAATACTGATACCTTCCTTTAGTGGCTTTCCTAACTGCATGAAATAACCTTTGCACAGATTTTAGGAAGAGCAAGCATTAGAATACTTTCACTGATATCTCTGAAAATGTTTTAAAATCTTCAGTAATATGAAATGAACCTAATCAGTTCTATAATACATCACCAGTAAGTTAAATTTCTCTCTAAAATTAACCTTGCATTTTGAAAACAAAATGCTCATTCCTTCCAATACATTCTACCTACTGTTACTTTTTTCTTAGCAAAGACAACATAATTATCACTAAACAAGAAAGCAAAGTGAACTGTATGCAGCAGAATTAACACACAAAGAATATAACTTCTGAAAGGTTAATGAAATTAGCACTAAAAGCATCTCATTCAGTGGGACACAGTATAAGAACATGGGAAATCCAATTACACTTACAGAGAAAAGAGTGGGAAAAGGTGAGAAAATGGTCTAAGGGCTTGTATATAACTAGCGACTGCAGTTTGCCACATCCTCTGTGACAGCTATCAGTAATACTACAAACACTTGACAACAAATAGGGGATGGGACTGAGCTACAAACATCAAACACCAAGGCCAATATCTACTGCTGCAGTATTGCATTATAAATGGTCAGAAACTTGAAACCATTTATTATGCTTCATTTGTAACTAGCCTTTTCTCATTCAGTTGTTCCACGCTATTCAGATCTGCAGCCTGTGTGCTAGGATGAAGCATTGCTCCATTAGGAGCAGAATCAAGCTCAGTTTCTTTCAGTTCAGGCTCATCTGGCACATGCTCTTCTGCCTCACCTTCTTTCTGCAGTTCACCTGAAATCACATTCTGCTGATCTTCTGACTCTTTATCAAACTTCTCTCCTGGCTCTTTGTTGGATGTATCATCAACAGCGCTTCCACCAGATGGTTCTTCAGGAAGTTCATTGTCTACAGTGTCAGGCTGCTTTGAAGACAAGTTTACTTCTATATTTGCATCAGTCAGTTGATCTGAGACTGCAGATTTTGAGTTTTCATCTGAACTGACTGTTCCTAACACCTTGTCATCTGGTTTACACAAAGCCTGTGGTGGTACATGTGGTTCCCTTTTGGCAGAGGTCTCCCTGTTGTCTTTTTGCCAGGGAAAGGAGAAATCTAGCTTTTTCCCAAATACTGCTCCTTGGGCACTCTCGGGCTTACTCACCTTTTCTTCACTACCTCCTTCAAACAGAGTCGAAGAAAGTTTCTTAAAGCTGGACATGAGGCCCTGATCTGCCCCTGCTTTATTATCCGAAGGTGGCTGCTGAGAGAAGAATGACCCAAATGGCTTTCCACTATCAGCAGATGACATAAAGCTGAATTTTGGCAAACTGGGCACATTTGGTATTTCAAAGACTGTTTTACTACTGTTTGCATCTGGAGGAATGTTATTAGATTTACTCTGTTTCGTCAAGTCACATTTGGAAGCAATACCTTCTGCAGGCACCTCATCAATTGCTAAATGTTTCTCCCATTCAGCAGTTTGCTGCTCTACCTCACTTGTCTTTTCTTCATTCAGGTGGAGCAGATGAACACTGGGCTCATCAGCTGGAGCTGTGGGTTCTCTACCATTACTACTGATCATGTCCTGCTGATCAGTATCAGCATTGGCCTGATCCCCTGTAACAGCAGGCTCCGATTCAAGCATAGCACTCTTGTCCAATTGGGAAAGGTTTGTGTCTGCCTCTTTAGACGGGGCTTCCGTTTCCAGTTCAAGCCCATCAGAAGAGCCAGTCTGAAGGATATCAACGGCTGCCTTGTCTGTAGAAGCAGCTTGTTCCTCTGTTACATGTGAAGACCCCACATCTAGTTGGCATGTATTTACATCAGTCTGGTCAGTGGCCTCAGCCTGCACTGTATCAACTGCATTACTGAAATCAGACTGGCATGGCTTAGTATCTACCATCCCAGAGGGTTGTGCATCATTATCCAACCGCAGAACCTCGAGGGCTTGATTTTCACTAGAGACTGCTGTTTCTGGAGTGATCTTCAAAGGTTCCTCTTCACAGTTTTCCGAGTTCCTATTTTCCTCAGTTTCTATTTTCAAAGGAGACTCTTTTGTGGAGTTCTCTTCTGCTGAAAGAGGTAATACATCCTCCTTCAGAGAGCTCGTGACATCTCTTTTAGACTCTCTGGCTGCAGCTGTATTTTCTGTCTCCCTAGAGTCTTTTGCTGGAACAGACCCAGTGACATCTTTCACACTACTGCTTTGAGATTTAGGGGTGGATTTTGGAGGCATCTCTTTTGGAGATTCTTTTGGACCTTTGAAGATGCCAAAGAGATCATTTGTGAAAGCTGGTGCTGGGCCACTTGGGAGGGATGAGAAACCAAAGAAAGAGGAGCTTTTCTTCTGTGCAGTAGGAGGTGCAGTAGCTTGAGGTTGGGAAAAGAAACCAGAAAATGTTTTAGGTGGTTTCATTTTCRTCATGAAACTTGAAAACATTTCAACTGAAGAATCCAGTACCGATTTATCACTCTCGGGTTCCTTAGGTTTGTTTTGCAAATTAGATGCCTCTGGCATTTTAGAAGGAGAGTGTAGGTCTTGTGCCTGTTGTAACCTGTCACCAAGAGTTTGTTCGGGTAATTTATGTTCTCGCAACTCATGCTGTACACGTACTTCTTCAGAGACTGCTTCATTTTTTATGTCACTCATAATATTTAAGTCATTTAAACTCTGGGAATCCGTTTTAACACCTAAGGCCATGCTATAATCTTTATTTTCAGAAGCTTGTTCTTTTGAAGAATAAGGCTCTTTATCAATAGGAAATGCAACACTGTCCATTTTCCCTGTGCTACCCAAAGCATCATCTTCTCCCTCTAAGGAAACAGTCTGTTGGCCCTGAGAACCCTCCTGCACCCTGGGAGTCTGAAGGCAAGAACCAGAAGCAGCTGAATTGGTTACTCCAGCATCATCGGTCTGCGGAAGCTTCTCTAAGTCTCTCTCTTCAGCTACCTCAGCAACACTTTCTACATTTTCCACTGCCAGCATTTCTGATTTATTTTCTGTGATCGTGAGGTCATCAGACATTTGTTTGCCAGTCACTGCTGCAATAATATCATCCACTTCTTTTTTATTGTCTGCATCTTGTTGCCTGGCAGAACTGCTAATTTTGACACCAGAGTCAGCGGAAATATTTTGCTTCACACATGGCTTAGAGTTCACTGGTTTAGCTGGTTTTGTATTATTCTCATGTCCTGGAGCAGTTTGTGGCTTTTCGTCCAAAAAGGATGTCAAATTGAAGAAGCTAAAGCTAGTACTTCTTTGAGGTATGCTTTTCTCAGCAGTTGGACCACTAGAGAAGAAGGAGGGCAGATGAAACAGCCCCTCTGTTTCTTGCTGCTTCCCACTAGCAGGAGCAGTAGCAGGTGCTGAAGGCTTCAGTTCGTCTGATCCAGTGAAGAAGGAGAATATGCTCCTACTGGCTGGCTGTGCTGGCTGTGATTGTGAAGCAGTGATAGCAGAAAAGCTGAACGGCAAACTGAAACCCGACTCTTTAGGTGTCTGATCTGGCTTTGGTTTTGCCTGATTAACTGTGCCTCCTAAACGATTTCCTCCTTGTTGCTTTGGTGTAACCATGGGTATGCTGCTTTGCTGCACAGCTGACTGACTCAGTTGGCTTATTTTGGGACCTACACCCATTGGCTTCTGTGAAGCGTTTCCAGGAGGCACTTTTTTACTCCCAGGAGACTCCTCCTCAGCTTTTCTGCTTCCTTGTTCCATTTGCACCCCAGGGCTAGGAGAGACCTGCCTGTCCATGCCTTCTGTTCTCATCCCTTCCTTAGGGGTGGAGGACAGACTTGCCATACTGGCACTCTGAAGACCCCCAGACTTCTCAGTTTGCTGTCTTGACTCTGCCACAGTTCTGCTATTGGTTTTTGGCAGAGTCATAGTACTTGGGGTTGATTGAGAAGACTCCACTTTGAAGAGATCTCCAAGGGATCCAAATAATGATGAGATGCTGGAGGTTTCCTTCTGTTCTGGCTGTATCACTTTTTCTGGTTTATCACTTTGACTTCTTTCCAAATCTTGTGATGGCTGTGGTGCTTTGCTTACTTGCGTTTTAAAGAAATCAAAAAATCCAGAAGTTTGGGGTTTGTTGGCAGTTGAGCTTGCAGGAGAATCTTCTCCAAGACTGAACAATTTCAGAGCGCTTTTAAATAATGTCTCCTCAGGCTCAGTGGCTGGGTGGCTCCGATTTGGCTGTGACTGATTGGGTTCATTAATACTTGCATGCCTTTCAAGACGCCTGGAAGCTGGTGTTGCTTTAACAGGCCTCTCTTCTCGTATGGGCCTGCCATCTGGAGCAGTTTGGCTCAGTTGAGAAGGGGATTTTGTTAATCCTGGTTTTTTAACATGGATGTTTTCATTCTGATTTAATTCTGGCTTTTCACTTCTAGCAGCCTCCAAATTAAGTTCTGATGAAGTATTTCTTCTCGGTTCTGATGTAACAAGAAATTTTTGCCCTGCTCGTGCCTCATCTAATTTTCTATTTGGTGCAAGTGATAAAACATCAGTTTTATTTTCAGATGATTTTAACTGTGTGTCTGTTCTCTCCAAGGCAGAATCTTCTGATGTCTCAGGGTCAGGACCTGAAGACTTTCCAATCAGTCCACCCAAAGCAGAAAATAAAGAGCTAACTTTGTTCACTGGTGTTTTCTTATCTTCCTCAGTCTTTTTTGTTTCTGTTACTCTTTCAGTAGATGCCACAGTTTCTTCAGCTTTAGGAGTAGATTGAAACAGATGGAAACCAAAGAATCCTGATGACCCACTCCCAGCAGTTGTCACGGGGACAGCCTTATCCACTTCCTTGGTGTGGACTTCCTTACTCAGTGATTTATCGAAAGCCACTCTGGAATGTATTCTGAGGTCAAGGGTTAGCAGAGACTCCTCTGAATAATTCAGGGTTTCCTTCTCGGGTCTAAAATCTACTTTGAGTTTTTGAAGCTTATAACCTGAGAAGTCTAACGGCTGCTCTCTCTGATAATGAATAGACTCTTCAAACATTTGTGAAAACGTCTCCAAATTCATGTTCATTAGCTCATTGCTCCTCTGCAAAGCTACTGACAAATCCAGAGGTTTATTTGTTGTATAATCATCTAAAGACTCCTCTTCAGCAAACCAAAATAGCTCGTCTTCACTGCCAAGAGGGACTTTAAAACCACAAACAGCAATTGTGTTGTCTTCTAGCACAGCTCTTGGAATAGAATCCATCTGAAAATTATAATCCCAGCAGTCTGGGTAGGAATACGTTTCGGGAGCACACACGTAGACATACTGCCCAGTGGGATCAGTGAGCAGCGAGTACACATACTGGCTATCACTGTACATGTAGTATCCACAATCACCATCTTCTGATGGCCACCATATACCCTGCTCAAGCATCGTTAGCCACTCCTGATACTCCTGGCTATAGGAGGAGTACATAAAGCTCTCATCCATACTTAAAGTCTCTTGGTCAATTAGAGTCCACATAGTTCCATCACAGCCAGAGGAGTAGCTTAAATCCATGGGCAACTCTTCTAATGAGTAACTGCCATCTCTTTCAAATGGTGGAAAGTTATAGTAACTTTCATTGAGAGAATTAGCAGTCCATGCATCATTTTCTTCCGAACAAACATCTTGAAACATTAACTGGTCAAATGACTCATATGACATCGCACTTAAATCTAAGCTCTGTCCATCAAAATTGGCATTAGCCTGCCAATCCATCACATTTGCATTTCCATCCTTTTTACAGAGATTCACTACCATATCATTTTCAGGCCAGTCCAAGAACTGAGGGGGCAGAACAGAGTTCTGGTTTAACACATAGTAAACTGGTACTGCTATTTCATGAGTGTCAGCCAGGTCCCCCACTTCATATTCCCATTCAAAGCTAGCATGACTTCTTGTTTTCTGATAAGCTGAGTACTGCTCCATAAGGTTATAGCTTTTGTTAGTCAAATTGAGAAAGTCATTTGATCCTTTGTTTAAGAGAGTTGGAAAAACTCTAGATTCTGCATCCTGATAAGGGATATGCCTACCATTTACAGACTTTCCAGATAAGTCCTGTACCTTGTCTTGAGGATTTAGAACATCAGGGAACACAGGATGCCCGCAGTGGGGAACATGAGACTCAGCTGTTTTATTTACTCTTGCACTGGACAGGTGGTCAGTAGTTTTGGAAGATACTGTCATTTTCACATTATCCAGTTTCTCCTTTGGTTTGGGCAGGAGATTTTTTAAGAAGCTGGAAGCTTCCTGCTTTTCTACAGTGCTGCTTTGAGTGTCAGAAGCCATTCCCGAGTTGCTGGGTTTTGTCTCTGAGTTAGAATCCTCACCTCTATCAAAAAGCTTCATGAAGCCTACAGAGTTTGTTTTCACCTTCTCTTGCTTACATTCAGATAAGTTTTCACTTGAAGTAAATTTAAATAAACCAGAAAATAATCCAGGAGAAGTGCTTTTCTGGCCATCACTCTGGCTTTTAACAGTCAAGTCTTGATTATTGGCTGTGTTTTCACTGGAAGAAATGCGAAGAAACCCAGAAAGAAAACCTGGTGTGTGCTGCTTCTGCATATCATCTGCACTTGCAGCTTCTGGCCCTCCGGCTGAAGAGATGGATTCAACTGAGCAGTCATTTAAGTCTGGTGCATTTAGTCCTTCTCTTGGCAAACCTTCTTTTACATTTCTAGCTTCTTCCTGAGTATTCTTAGTTCTCTGCTGCTCTCCTGCAGCCTTAAAGGTAGCAGAGGTACTCTCCTGGTGTTCTTTTCTATTTACTTGGGCACTAGAGAGGTCTTCTTTATTCATGTTTTTTGTTTGTTCAAGTTCCTCTTTATGGTCTGGTAAATTTGGAACAGACCTAGATTTTAATGAAATGGCATTTTCTGAATTACTGTTTTTGTCTTCAAGCAAAGAAATGCCACTGGAACTCTGATGATTTCTTTGGTCCTGTGAAGGTGCTAGATTTTCTGCAGAAGAAAATTTAAATAATGAAGGAATAAAGCCTCCTTTCTCATTCGTATGTTCCTGCTTTTCTGAAAAACCCAACCCACTGAAAAAAGGAAGTTTCCCAGTGAAAGGAAACGAGCGTTCTTCATTTGATGAACTACTTTGTTTTATATTCTCCTCAGACTTATGGCCTTTAAAAAGCCTGGATGTACTTTCTTTCTGCCCTTGTTCGGCAGAAGGAAGCAACAATTGACTGAAAGACTTTTTGAGTGGACTGAAAAAGCTTTCAGATGCTGTACCCTGATCTTGAGGCTGTGAATTAAGTTCCACATGACCTCTGTTTTGCTTGTTTCCCAGTCCATGACCCATAGTATGCTGATCCCCTAAATGATTTGCAGGAGGCTGCTCCCTGGCAGTGGGCGCACCCTCTTTCACAGTGGCATCTGACTGCTTCTGTGGCACATCCTGCTGCTTGGGAGCCAAGAGACCATCAAAACTGGCTTTCAGACTGAAGGAACTGACTGAGTTTGTGAGCCTGCCAAAGACTGAAGACACAGAAGTGCTATTTGTGTTCACCTCTGCCTCGCATCTAGTCTCACTCGGCTGTATCTCCTGAATAACGCTGCTGGTCCTGGCTGCCGTCTGTCCAGATGGCGTCTCACTTCTGTTTGCCTCATCAGCTTTCACAGCATGGCTGTCCTCCTTGGTGGGCTCCTCTTTTATGACTTCTTGTTTTGGCACTTCCTTCTCAGAGAAGATCTTTAAAGGATTAAACATGCCTAGAACAGAATTCATAACCGAATGTTGGTTCTGCTGGCTGCTGGCAGTAGTTCCTTGTGATTGCTGGAGATGATGCGGTGTGGAAGCCTTACTGTCCATCTCAGTGGTTTCTGGCTTGTTAGAGTTTATGTTCTGGGCTCTTTTATCACCACTCAGCTGGGATGGTAGCAAAGAGTGAATGGAGAACTTGGTGTCTGTTTTATTATCTGCCGTCACTCCAGAAGATGAACTCTCGCTTTTGGACTTAGTAGAAAATACATTCGAGATTCCACTTTCTGATGAGTTTCTGGTTTCTGTCTTCTCTGGAGTGGAAGAAACAAGCTTTTCAACAGAGGCTGTGAGCTGCTTTGTGCTTGACCCCACCTTTTCAGTGAAAGAGCTGAACAGGGAATTCACCGTATTCTTCACACCTGACAAGTCTGGGAGAGATTCAGATTTGCCCTTGGTACTCTCCTCTGCAGCAGGGTGTTTGGTCTGTTCAGACTTCCTATCTTCTACTGAGTTATCAGCATTATCCTGCTTCAGTGGCATGCTCTCAACATTTTTTCTGGTCTCTGGCAATGTACCAAATTTGCTGATTTCTTCCTCCTTTTCAGCCAAGTATTCTGAAACTGATTCTACCAGACACTGAAGTTCATCCATTGTGTCTATGTACTCCTCGCTGGGTTCTTCAACAGGAGACAGTGTTAAGTCTTGCATAGGATGACCATGCTTGCTCCCTTTAGTCTTGTGGTTTTTATCACAGCTAGCCTTCAACTGGGAGCCCAAATTTGCAGGGTAATTAACAGTGAAGTCTCTCAAATGGCTGATGTCAGAATCACACCACCTTTGTGAAAGCGTAGCCAGTTCCTCCATTTCATCATCTGAAACAGGTGAGTACTGGAACTCATCAGAAGCACTGCTGTCAAATTCCTCAAGGACATCCACAGGCACAAAAGTGTTATCTGGCATCCCTATGAGTTTCATGTCTTCACTGTTACTGAGGTGAAGTGAGCCCTCATGGCTCACTCCCTGCTTGTTGGGCAACTTGCCACTTTTAACCATTAAGCCATTTTTGTACGGGCGCAGGATGGGATAAGCAGGTAACGGTTCCTTACTTTCAGAGCTACTGGTATATTTTCCAGTTCTATCATATACTGGGAAATCATCATTAGGTTCAGAACTAGTTGCCGCACCATTGAAATAAACCGTTTTCTCCCCAGGAAACTGCAGACCTTCATTACTTTGCAGGCTTATTTGTTCACTCTCTTCAAAATTGTATCGCAGCTTTTTTTTCCTTCTCCTATCTATTGTATCATATTCCTGAGGATACCTAGGGACATCTGCAGACCCTGACTCCACACACACATTTTGGCAGCACCTTGATCTTTCACAGTGATTGAAATGTTCTCTTTTTGAGAGAGTTTGCATCTTTGTTTCCTGCCAACTTCTATTTTTATGACTCTTTTCTAAGAATTCCTCTATTAGTAGTTTTCCTAGCTCTTCATAGTTACTCTCCTGTTGTTCTTCTCCATCTTCAGAGTTAAATGGAATGATCCTGACTCTTTCATTTCTAGCTAGAGATCCTTGTCTAAGATGAGAAATAAAGGGGGTGGGAGGGTAAGGAAGAGAGGCAGCAAAAAAAATAGGAAGGGGAAAATAACAGTTTTAAAAAAAGCTCTAGAAAGGACAGAAAAAATAGTAATGAAAAAACATGCATTAAATAAAGGAAAATTAAAATAAGAAACATCCAGAGATAACAAAACTGAAAACCTGCCAATCTACCACCATTAAATTTCAATCAAATAGTCAAAAAAAGCAGCATGGGTTATAATATTCCACTGGTTACAGTTGCACAAAATTTAGAAATGCCTGTTTGAAGGAGAACAGCTTTTTGTGATCAAGTGAGGGCACACAGCCTTGGCGGTACCAGTACTCTGCTGTTACTTTTTYAGGCATGCTGAAAAAAGTCACTTATTACAGTAACAGAACTACTTTGAGATACAGTGCCCACGCACACCGTTCCACTATGCCACGCGTGCATTTTGGTCACTCTAAGCTGCAGACTTTGTTTTAGCAGTATTCATAAAGCACACAGGCACTTTGTTTCTCTCGAGGGTGGCTACAGAGCAGAGACTGCTTGCAAAGACTCAGGAGTCATTGGACTCCAGGGAAGTGGGGACAGGGAACAAAATGCAAACTGTGCACACCAGCAACACAAGGAGTTGCAGCTACTCCACCACTCCTCTTTGCTCGGAGGGCTCTCACTGCAGCTAATGCCCTCAGGGTGCTCTTACCAACACAAAATGAAGATCCTCAGAGCTAGATCAGAAGGCAAAACAAAACATTGATGATGGATAGTAGCCCATTGTAAGCCTGAGATGTTTTTCAGGATCTGTACTTCCCATTTATAATGCATCTAAACAGATCCAGCAATCTATACTTGTCCATTGTGGGAGAATAGATTAAAGCAGTAGTGGTTTGCTATCAAACAACCTGAAGCTTCCTAGAAACCCAAGTAGATGACCCTTGGGATTTTGGGATTAATTCCTAGCCCTTGATCAGAAGGATTATCTCAATTGCTCAGCAACCCGAAGGCTAGTAGCAAGAAAGCTTCCTCTGTATCTAAATCTCACAAGAAGAATTCCTGCCAGCCTACATAAAAATAAACATGTAGAAAGTGGATGTAAAAAAATCAAAATGCTCATCTGAAAGATGCACTGCAGCTTTTCCTCATGTCATTCATTGTTGAGAACTAAGGAGCATGAGGGCACACATGCCCTGACCCCGTAAGAGCAAGGCAAGAGAAGGGAAAGGGCAAAGGGCATATGGGCATTGTATGGATACTGCTAATACAAGAGTCTTCACCTTGAGAGTTGCCTGGGGCATCCCAATATAGGATAATGATGAGGTAGCCCTGAAAGAGAAAAGGTCATTGCATTTTCACTACTGCTGGTTTAGTGCTTCATTTCCTTAGTATTAGCTAACTTACACTAATTGGAAAGATACTCATTACTTTAAAAGACCCCTGTTGTACACAGTTTAGAACACTTACTACACTTCTTGCTTGCAATTTTAAGCTGGTAATTGAAATAATCTTCTTAAAAAAGCTAATGACATTTAAAAGACTCCCAGGGCCACCATAGTTACTGGACCAAGCCCTTCCAAATCTCAGCTGAAAGCAATGGGAGCTACATGAATGCCTGAAGAGTCATTAGCTGTAAATGCTGAACCAACAATTGACTGATTTAGGCATAAAAGAAATTACTTTTCTTTCTAATTTACCTCCTCCCCCCCGAAAGTTTTTCCCCTGCTATTCTACAAAGCATTCCTTTTACTAGAAATAAAGCAATGACAAGAAGTCCAACACCTGAGAGGAGAAAAAGATGACAACATCAGCCCAGCATTAAACTACCACAGATCTGAAATACAGCCAAGGCAAACAGCAAGTATCAGCTGAAATGTATCACAAGACCACTTCACGGCAGCAACAGCAAGGAGACAGGCACAGAGGCTGCAAAGAGGTTAACCCACCTATCAGACAGATCTAGAGAGCGCCTGCTCTCTAGCGAGCACTGGCGGCTTGTCATTTGACTAGACTCAGATGTGGACTCTAGGTCAGTTCGGCCACTCACAGTGGAATCTATGCTATCATATCGCCTTGGAAGTAAATAGAGCAAGAGCAGGGAGACATGGAGGACACATGGTTACACAAAATGAACATTGCAAAGAAAAGTTAGTGCTTAAACAAAATCCGAGGGGAAGACATGTGCTATTCTGAAGTCAAACTGGCTGTTGGCAGCAAAACACACTCCAAGGACAAACAAGAATAATACTTGCTATTCTTAGGAGAGCAGGGTATAAAGTACATGTCCTTCTATCAAACGAACACAATCACGTGTAACAGCTGATAAAGAGGATCAGAACTTTTCCAGCCAAACCCAAATGTTGTTAGAAATAAACCCAGGTGTTAGTACAGCCAATTTCAATTGAAGCATTTTGGCATAGACAGCTTTTTGGCCAATTCAACACAAGCTCTAGCAGAACCTTGTCTGGTTCCTCTGGGTCTGCCCAGGACAACCTCCTACAAGCTGTCATTTCCTCGGCAATCGCCAACTGCAGTCTGCCAGGAACACTGATTTCATCAGGTGGCTGCCTGGTCCACGGCACTTAGAGCTGCTAGGAGCAGAATCAAACACAATTTGATTTTGCAATACTCAGCTACAAATACATTTTGAAAATATTTAAGATCTACCCAGCCAGCTCTCGTTAGAAATACCTTTCTGGTAAGAAAGAGAATCCTACGTAGCTTCTTTGGAAAGCTTGTTTGCATTTTCTAAGTTTTAAGATTAAATATGTAGCAAAAAATCTTGCTGGGCATGTGGAAAATGCACAGGGAAACAGGAATGCTCAGAGGGAATCAATCACCGTCTAGGACCTGCCTTCCTGGAGTGAAAGTAATTTTAGACCAGAGCAGACTACAAAGCTCGTAGTTTTTAAGTAAACTTTATCAGTCCAGATCTTTTCATATCAATACCTTCAGGAAACCAGAAAAAAAAAATACATATTCCATCTTGGTATTCTTTAACAATTCAAACCAGAAGTGCTTCTTTGGAAGGTCTTATAAACACATTTATCCATTAGATACAGTTAAAAGTTCACAGCCCCCCTCCAAGCAAGGTGAGCCACTAAAGATTACTTGTATTGTCAACACCACCCCAAGAAGTCACATAACTGCAAGAACACCCAGCCACCACTGGCTTCCCCAGGCTGGGGGCCCAATACCACTGTTCAGCTTGGCTCTTCCATAAAGAAAAAGCTTCAGCTCATCTTCCCAGACTCTCAGTAAGATCTTCAGCACTTTTACCACTGCAAACCAGCAGTACAGAATAAGATAGGAAAGTTAATAACTTGCTCATATAAGATATTTAATGGACTAGGACAAGAGCACCAAGAATGACATGTCACACTGCAGCAAATACATCTTGTTGGCACATTTGCCTCTGCTGCTTGAAATCTCAGTAAAAGTAACAACATTAAGTGTTACCATTAATCTTCAGCTTTTACCATTAAAGACCATAAGGCAAAAAGAGTAAAATTTAGCCTCCGCCATACACCTGTGAAGGCAACGAATTCAGGTTCAGGCTTCAGGAAACAAGAACATTCTTATCAAGGGAGATGAGGTAGAACAAATCAATTATAATACATATAAAACCCTGCACCTCTTAACTGTGACAGAGTTTAAGCAACTGCCTCTTCCTTCCACATCGAAGGCAGAAGCAGCAGCATGGTCTGGTTCTACACACTCACTCTTACCAAGCTGACCAGCACTGTCCAAGTTCTTCTGCTTTCCCCTTACACTTAACTCATCCTTTATTTGGAACAGCGGTTTTGTAAAGTTTCTACGGTTCCCAGCACAACCAGCTCTAGTTCACAGGCACTGCTCCTGGTAAGTTAATGCTGTGATGCTTAATACTTAAAAAGATAAAAGTAGTTGTGAAACTACTGATTTACGGTCAAAAAGCTGATTTAGAGCAAGTAAACTATCTTTCATACAGCTCAAAAGAAACCAAAAGAGAAAACACACTATTCAACAGTGCTACATGATAACAGAAATAAAAAAAAAACTAATTGGTTACAGACTTTCTTCTTGAATACGCTGTTTTGGCAGAGCTAATAGAGGAACAGAARCTAATCTGAAACAGAAAACAGATCTGCCCCAAGAAAGAAATTCCTAATAGCATAACTCTGCTAGACCGTGTTTCACTGGCTTGGGAGGCACACCCATGCAATGGTACCAGAACAACCATTTACCCAGTGCTCTGGCCCTCAAAAGGTATGGTGAAAGTAGAACCAAGAATAAATCACCTCAGAGTTGAGCATTTGTTTAAAAGGTAATTCACTAAACTGCCAGATCTGGTGTAACACATAGCCTTCCGGGTTTTTTCTGGTTCACAGCTGAGTCCCAGCGTTAACAAAACATGTAACACCTTCCTATCAGAAGCCTTTCAGAGCCCTTGAGCTGCCCTACTCTGCTAGCATGGCACCTTCAGGGTCTGCTATGGAAAATCAATGGGAAAAGAAGAGCTACCCAGAAGAGAGCACTCACCTGATGGCCACACGCTCCCGATAATCCAGATCATAATTTTGTAGGGAGTCAGCACAGGATTCCCGCAAGACCCCTTGCTGCTGCAGGCGTGACGGTACAGTGAACTGGTGCACAGAGGCATTGGGCTGCGCAGTCGTGTGGTACGGAGGAGGAATGCTGTTACTTGTCTCACTGCGATAGTCACTATCTCGATCATCCACAGCACTGTCAGCATCTTCAAAGGCTACAAAACAAAAGCAGTTAAGGGCACAGCYCTCTCAAGTTGCCTTGCTGGGACAGTGAAGCCCATTTAGTTTTTAAAGAATGACAAAAAAGGCTATTTCTGCTATGGATGTATCTACATCTGGTAGCTGGTTATAACCTCCAGTTCTCTCAAGTATGTACCAAGGAATTCCTGCAATTGCCTCCATACCCTCCTTTCCCACTTCCTATTATAGGAGTTTATTTCCCTTTAGTCATTCCTAATAAGCAGATTAAGACATTTTTATTTAGAACAAACAAAAAAACCCCACCCCACACCCAAAATTTCAGGTTCTTTGCTGCTGCCAAAATGAACATTTAGATGTTGGAAAAAAAAAACCCAAAACATAAACATTCCTTTATGGAAAGGAGCTCTTTCCTGGAAAGTTTTCAACCTTTAAGCTGTAATACTATCTCCTCTTCTCAGCATCCTTAACCAGTACGTTAGGGTTCTGGATTTTTCTTTTAGTGCCTTTTTTTTTTTTTATAAAAGTATTAGTTTAAGTTAAGAGAAACTAATGAAAAGCACTCAGTAGGAAAATCAGAACTGGGAGAGCAGCTCTGCTTATAAACAAACTACTTATGGGGAAAAATTGCTACATTTAACACACACAGGTACATTAGCTTAAATTTAGTAGTCAACACTAATGATAGCCTTCACAAAGGAAAAAGCTCCTTTCCAATGAGTCCCTCTCCCTGCAGAAACACTTCTGCTTGCTAACCCTTCAGAAAAAGAGAAAGCAGAGTTATAGTAAGGAAGGTATCAAAAATACAATACTGATGTACGGCTGTATTTGGCTGTGCAGAATGCAAGGTTATCTTTGCAAGCTTAAAGTGAAATACACACACCGTACAGCAGTAGAGTGCACCATGAACATGCTTGAAACAAAGGAAAATAAGGATCAGCCATTATTCACTCTCTCCACCACCAAAAGCCTGTCTAAAAAGGACAATCAAATTAAAGCCCCCTCTGGTAAGTTAGTCAATGGTATGTGCCCTACACAGCCATTCACTATGAGGCTGAACAATAAAGTGAAAGTGCTGTTTTCATGCCAGATCCTTAAAAAACCCCCCAAATTTAACTGCTGAAATTCCAAGGAGATGGAATGCAGCATCAGGGAACACCTTTTTCTTCCACTGGTGCTTCCCACACCTCCAATTCAATTTCCATTTTTTTAATCCAAGGTGAAGTTTGTTCTTAGTGATCTTTCCAGTTCCTTCCCAACTGTGTAAGATTATATCAGTTCCCTAAAGTGGATGGAAGAGTAGAAAACAACCCCAGCAGAAAACATGTCTGCAAAATAGAAACCACTTGAAAAAGCCCAGCTCTACTCTCTTAAGTACAATCAATTCAATTTGATTGTCCACACCGAAAATGGAGTTAAGCCTCCTGCTTTTTAGTAGTTTAAATGCTGCATAGTTCTTGTCAGTCTCTAGTCAATGGGATAGAAATGAATAGCAATCATATACTGCTTTATTCAGCTTTATTAAAAGCACAATGTCCATCAATTTCATTAGAGTTCAGTGCTTCGGAGAAACACTCAAGATGTGCTACACAAAAATGATTCCATATGCCGAAGTGCCAAACCCCTCTGAAAAGCACCAAACTTCCAGTCTGTGCAGCAAGGGCTGATCTATTAGTAGACCACAAGGCACACACCATCCTCAGAAGTATAAYGAACAATTACTCAGCTGAGCAATGTCATTGCTGAACACTTGAGCCGTTACTGTCTAATGCACAGTAATTACTTTTGCTGGGACAGAAACACTGTTTCAAAGAGCTTTCTAATGCCTCACTTTGCTGCTCGACTAATTTCTTCTTCCGGTCAGATGTAACTCTCATTTAAGGTAAAGGCTAGATAACTCTGCTATGATGCAAAGTTCTTCCAGCTGTGGCTGCATAATCATTATAAGCACTTGTAGGGGCTTAAGGCAGCCCAAATGAGTTACAGGTCCGGGATCTGGTAAAAGACACCAGAACAACAGCTTTAGGGATAAACAATTTATCTCACCACAACAGTATAATAACAAATACAAATCAGTAGTACAATTATCTGGGTCAAAACAATAGTGAATCCAGTAACTCACTAATACTGGGCTAAACTTAGTATCAGGGTGTGCAAAGACTTACACAGTTATGGTTATCAGGCAGCCGGAAGCAGGACACAGCTGCTCCAGGTCAGCGACTCCGCCCAGCCGATGGGCTCAGAGATTTCCCAATTCCCTGATCAGACTGTCACAGAAGCACTGTCTGGATTTGTTATCCAGTCATCATATCTCACCTCTGCACTATCAAACAAAGATTTCCCATATGAACCACAGTATCTCTAAGCAACACCTAAAAATAGCTGATTAGCTTAAACGTTAATCAAACATTTACAGCATATATCTTTATAAAAGGTGACAACAGAATTTTTCCCAGTTCTTATTGGTGTTTAGCATGAGGAAGTCTCTTAGAGGTCATGACACAAAATGCCTCCCCAATGACATGTTTAAAGGATGCAGGGCTCCAGCTACCATAAGCATCGATGAGGCAGGAACACATTCATTCTCTGATGTATTTGCCATGCACCTACAGCATCCATAGATGTTAATACCAGGCAGAAATCCTCAACTGACTCATAAATAAGGGCCAACTCCAGAAACTCTTATTCATGATGAACTGCACCTACCCTATGAGCAATCTCACTTTATTTAACAGCAGTGTTCACAAAAGAAGACATTGCTCAGCCTGATTAAAAGTACCAAAACCTGGCCCATATGTGGCTTATAGCACACATTACCTTTGCAAGAACGAACACTGTGAAATGCCTGCACATGGTGATGATCCCATTCATTAACATGCTTGACACTTAAAATTTATTTAAGCAAGAGACTGTCAAGAACTTGCAGAAGCAGCTTTGGGGATGCAGCATCCCTTCAACAGGAGGGGTCAGGCATTACAGCCCATCTTTCAGCAAAATATCCCTCAACACACATGGTGTGATAAATTCAAGCATTCATTATCTTCTTCAAACAGATGATACACCAAGTCTTCCATAAGGAAAGTTGTAGCTTAGCCTCAGTCTCTGAAGATTGGTTAATTAATAACAAGATACATAACAATAAACATAAAAAGTCAGTAATTGTTTTATCCCAGCTTGAGAAGTTTCACATGTACCAAAGAGCTCTCAAGGGATGAAAACTGTTTCTTTGTCACTGGACCCACTGTGTAGAGAGTGGGGGGTAAGGCTGAAGGGGCAGGGCAGTAGCATGCTGTTCATGTTTAATGATTGAATATTCATGCATATAGGCAGCATAAGAAGGAAACCCATTAGACAGTCACATCACACAGTAGGATTTTACAAAGAGTGGGGAAAATGAAGAAAGGAGATAGCTTCTCTGAAACAAACTGCCTCCTGGAAACCCTGTTATTCCTCCCCACTCCTGCCTCCAGCAGTTATTACAACACTGCTGCAGGGCAGAACACATACAGCTTTTAATATACTGACCTCAAAACCACTATGCATAGCCCTGTCATGCCAGCTCTATTAGTCACATTTAACCTCTGGCAACTTTCTTTACATCAAGCTTCAGGATAGGAAGGAAAGTTAACAGCAAAATTATTAGAGGTGGCTGGATGAATGCACTTTCAGAAGTGTTTTTGTTGTTTTAAGGTCCCAATGCACGGCAGGAGCTCCTCTCAAAAGGCTGCATTCAGTTGAAATTGCCTCCTGCTTTTCTAGCAGTGATGTGTCATCAGCCACTGGGAGCTGGGGTCCAGTCCCTAAGCTTAGTTATCCTCCACAAACCTGAGCAAAAACTGGGGCAAAAGCAGCAAGTGTAGCACACTCAAGCACTCAGGAAGAAGGAGGTTCATGTAAGGCTCTGTATCCCAAAATCCTCACTACTTCTCCAACATAAGCCACCAAGCTTTTCACAGCTTTTGTCTGTTTTTATAACAGTAGAAGAGAAGAAAGTGTACTAACTGAAGGAATGACTTCCAGTCCAAGTCCAGAAGAGATCTCTGCCAGCTCCACGCCAGGGCCTTTGCAACTCACCTTCCCCACCCTTCATCCATTTAAATTGCTTTTCACGATAGCTGCCAACAACTTCTTTCCCTAAGTCTCAGACCCCATACTCCATCATCTATCGAACCATCGGTCACTTCTGACAATCATGTACACTTTGTGAAATCTTGTAATTAAAATGCAGAGAAGTTTAAAGAGGACTATTGAAGTAACAGGAAGAAAAAAAGTCTCAAAAGGACAGGAGGGCATTTTTTTGAGCCTCTTCTATAGCTCTCGATGCTAAAAACTCAAAAGCTTTTGAGCAATGATTTAAGTGCAGCTTTGCAGGTCATTAGTCCATCCTATTGCCCTCACCACTTAAAAATACCTTAGAAATTTGCATAACTAAGAAAGAAAGTTAGCAATATTCAGTCTTCAGTTTGAGAGCTTTCATAACCTTGCTTTTCCCACTTGAAAATACTTTCTGCTGCTGAAACACTCAACAGTCAAGAACTGGACTGACAGCCTGAAATGCAAAGACTGCCTTGAACATCTACCCTACTTTTAAGTTTTTCCCTTTCCTAAAATGAAATCAGGTCAGCAGCACAAGATGTCCCATTTCTAAAGCGCCCTCTGCCCAACTAGCAAGGCTCTGGGCTACAGCACTCCTCTTGCAAGAAGCTCTCACCAGGAAAAAGTCTCCCAGCTACCAACGAGCTGTTTCCGCTGCTTCCTTCTCAGTTGCTGTTGTCAGTTTACAATTAGAAGTATATTTTTTCATTACATCATCAAGCTAATGGAAACATCATCAACACTGGCCCAAGCCTGCCTATAAGGATGCTAACATGATTTCAGAGAGGACAGGACAGGAAGGATGAAGTAGAGGGAGGGAGGATGAAGTAGAGGGAGGGAGGATGAAGTAGAGGGAGGGAGGATGAAGTAGAGGGAGGGAGGATGAAGTAGAGGGAGGGAGGGAGCAAGCTCCATTAATACAAGTACCTTTTAAAACAAAACGACCACACACCAACACTCCAGATAAACATGAGAAATACCCTCTGCACAACGCTCCTAAATCTGACTGACCAATGCCTAAGCACCCCATTTCCCTCCCAAATACACAAAATTGGGGAATAAAAGAAAGAACACACAAAAGTTTAGTTAATTCTCAGTTATCCTATCACACCTCTGAGAATAACCCCAAACAATTGAAACATCCAACACCGACAGCATGAGGAAGTTTGTCAACACTGTTGATGCCCAAAGAACTTACGGCTTGATCAAAGACAGGAGAACAAGGAGGACAAAACATGTTGTGGGAGGAGAAACTGGGAAGTCACTGGTGGAAGACTTCTAAAATGCAGAACAGGTCTGTGTGTGAAATGTACTGTAACATTAGCTGGATATTAGACTTAAGTTACTTGGCTGCAGTAAGAGTGTCCTCTCCAAATTCCATTATGTCAAAAACGGAAGAGCATCAGGCCGAATCTCCTCCCTGCTGGCAGCGGTCACAGTGATCTTTCTTTGCATACTCCCCTCAGCAACACCCTTGCTCTTGGTTTTGACACAGGGAACAGACACCTTCGTTTTAAGACTTATGGATCAATCTTTGCAGGTCCTACGGGCAGTAGAAGCCATGCACTGTATCTTGAGCAGAAGCCTTACCTGTTGGAACCTGTAGGACTTCCAGAAAGTGAAGATGCTTCATGCACATTTTCTGGAAAAATTAACAAAAACCTTGCAGCCTCTGCAAAAGTTATCATACCAGTCTTCAGGTGCAGGCATTAGCTCTACAGATCACAGACAGCTGCAGTATCTGAGTTTTATCTTTCCGAGGCTGGTAAGCACTAGTTAAAGCAAAGCCCTACTATTTTTGCCATGATACTGTCCCACTGAGCTTGAATATGCCACAATACCTACAACCCTTCTGTCACACTGGTGTGCACCAGCCAATTCGGCTTTCAGATTTGCTCCTGTTTGTAGTATTTGGAATTTCTGTGATCACTTCCAGCATATCTTTGCATCTTAGTAAAACAATCACTACAGATTCCCTTGTGTTTTTCAGTTACTCCAAACATTGATTTGGGCTTATGTGGGTATGAAGACCAACACAAAAGACGTATACAAGCACAAAACCAGAATCACYTTTACAGGAATAGAATAATAGTCCAATTCTGCCATCTTATCCTCAAATTCCAGCAGAAGGCACAAGCAACTCATTTAAAACATGGCCAAAACAAAGCTAAACAGTGAAAAAATTAACAGCCATCCATCCACGCAAATAAGATTCAGTGAAAGTAAAAGAAAATACAATGGAACAGATTTTCTATATGCATGAATATTTCCACTTTCCTCGTACTGAAGCATGCTCATCACTATAGTATCAGAAAACTTGCAAGAAATCAAACTGTTACGTACTCAGCTGCTCTCCCCATCCGAAATAACTCCAGTTGCCTGCATGTAACACAAATGGCAGCAAAGAATAGGAATGGAAGAAGAAAGCTTAGAAAAACAAACCACAAGCATACTTTTCATGTGTTTAAAATGCCTTATAGACTGCGACCTTTAAAATGTAAGAGAATTTTTCTTTATAAATACAACATTAAATTTATTTTGGGGCTTACTCTTCACTGTCCAGTTTGTTTATAAGACATTCTGAAGATGAAGATCACTATAAACTCTAGGATTTATTAAACAATCATGCATTTATTAACACAAGTAGACAAAATACTTATCAACACACTACTTCACAAGAGCAGTTAAACACTGTTATTTCCTAGTACACACGTTACCAGGATTAAAGACAGCATGTCCCAGAAACCAAAGTCCAGTTAAAAGCAGTTATCTGATTCTAGGCCAAACTGTGCAAGTCAAGCAGCAAAAGTTGCTTCTGCCCCCTTTCCAGAACAAAGTTTACCCAGTGGTGAAAGCACCACACCAGTAATAATAGCATGTAAAACTATCTGTGTGCATGTAAACTAGCGTTAAATGAAGAGTACTTTCTTAGYTAGATATACACACTGGTGAAAAACTTAAGAGCTGTCACGGCATCCTAAGGATGCAAATAGTCACAAGTTAATTCTACAACAGTAAGCAAATCTCTCCATGTTAAAATTAAAGGCGACAACAAATTCATGTTAAAGCTAAACTGCAAGTTGGTAAGACAGCCAAGTTATTACTTATCAATACGCATGTTGTCACCCCAAGGTCATACTCAGTATGATGGAGGCGACAAACTACTACATACAACCCTCAAAGCACCTTGGAAACATGCACACAACTTGCAACTGCAAGAAAAGCTTCAGAACCAGCACTTCTAGAAGATGGTGTGTAAAAAACGCTTTAAAAAGTGAAGTTTACAGGAGTGTTGATGTGTAAGTGCAACAGGCAATAAACAAATCCTTCACATGCAGGCAGAGAACAAGCAAGAGCTTTCCGTCCTGGCTACCAGTCTCATCTCCAGCTACCAGCCAGGCACACATTTCCAAGAGGGAGATAGCTCAGAGGATTCAACAAATCCCTCCCCCAGCCCTCATTAACAAGACTCACAAACTTAGAATGGGCTAGTTCTTGCTTTTAGCTAAAATTGCAAAAAATAGTTCTGAAAAAAAAAAATCTTTGTCCTAAAAAAATCACCAGCAGACTGGTACTTAAATGAGCAATAACTGATCCTGGTGAGTAACTTGGTTTCTCAAGGGTTTAGTCCCTATGCACATATACTACAGAGAGGCTCTGTTGCCATTTCAATTCTGTGGGGGAAGAAAAGGTGGGCAGGAAAAAGAAAAATAGGCACAGATGTGGACTACCCCAAGAAAAAAAAAAAAAAAAAAAAAAAANAAAAAAAAAAAAAAAAAAAAGGCAAATCAGGGTTTAACCCTCTCTCCCTATCTGGGAAATAATGGTGCATCAGAGCTACAACCAGGTTGCTCCTTTCTTCTCAGACATAAAAGGTTTAAAAAGCAACGCAGTTCCTCAGATACACCTCAGTACTTCAGAGTCCCTGGACTCTGGGCTCTCGCACACACGTGTGGTGCTTTCCACAGGCACAGCCATAGCTCAAGTTTAAGTGGCACTTCTATTATCTAGTAGAGCTTCAAAAGGTAGGTCATTCCCTTCTGACTCCTAAGAGTAGTTAGAGAAAAAAAAGTAACACATGTATGTTTGCTTTGGTCATTAAACAAAGCAGTGCTGACCAAGTATGAGCATGGAACAAATTCAATGATATTTTTTACCATGTTGATTTAGAAAGAACCACATCTTAAACTGGTATAATGGTGAATACATGCAGTTTCCATAGAGTATAAAAGGGTTATTCCTCTCCTGTCTACAGCAATAACAAATAAAAACTTTTTTCTTGTTTACAGAACTTAACAAGTGAGAAAACCTRAAGTCCATAGCACCTGCAGTCTACAGTCTGAGACATGACAAATGCTGCTTCTCTGGTCCACAGCAGCAAGTGTGACAAGCCACCACTTGGACAATGCATCTGAGCCAGCCATGCTGGCAAGATGAAGATGTAACCAGATGCATCAGAAGCCTGGCAGGATCCACCAGCCAGTGTTTACATGACCCTGACCACAGGGCTATCACCTCAGGCTTGTTTTTTACGACAACAAAAATCCACAGATTGCCTAATGATCAACTTTGACAGGGGCCTGAGTGTTTCTCAGGGGAAAAGGAGAGGAGAAAGAACAGGCAACTGAACTGGCAAAGAAAACAGAAGTAAAACACATGTGGCAAAGAGAGATGAGAAGGGGAGACAACCAGATGAAAGGGTACAGGAACAAGAGGCAGGGAGAGCAGGAGCATCAAGGAGGGAGATGGGGAGAAGGCTGAGGAAAAAGAGCAAGAACTTGACAGTACTCTGCACTGAGCTTTCGTTTGCTGTAGTAAACAGTTCACATTAAAGAGAAGACAATTCCCTATTAATGTATAAGTCAAACAATAGCTTATGTGTACCTCATTCCTGAAAATCTCAAGCCACTAACACATGGGATAGCAACCTCAGCACCCCCTTCCATCAAAAGGTTCCTATCTCAGGTAAGAGGCAAAGGAAGCCAACATTCAGGCATTTACAGCCTGGATTACTATTAAAGATCCAGAAAAACTCTGCAGTGGCACAACATTATTGCACTTGGACTACCTGCTAGTTAAACCCATGTCATTATTCACAAATGAATGCACATGTAACATCCCAAAGCAACTGGGGAAGAAATATCAGAAGATACTATAAATTTCCGAACCAGTATGCTGATCAGACAAACTACAAAAGTAATGGAGCTTACCTGTCCTGCACCTTTTCCCAAAGATAAAACTCCCAGACTGACAGCCTCTGCACAAACCTCAGCACAAATCTGCACAGAGGGAATGAGTGGCTCTAAGGCAAAACAAACCCTGACCTCTGAAACCAGCTCAGACTGTTCCTAGCCCTTGTTTCCTTGACAGCAAATGGTGCGATGGTTGGCACAACACTACTCACAGTTTCAAACTGCAACAACAAGAAAACCACCAAGTGCTAAAAACAAGCCTCACAGATACAAGGTCTGTCCTTGGAGGAAAAACATTACCACCTCTTATAGACAAAAGTCCTCAAACTGACAGTGATATCCCCGAGCCAGCTACTTACCTGTCTACCTTACTGCTACGAAGTTCCTTATGTACAGTATGAAAACCCCACAAACTTTCAAAAGCAGATTAGAGACTATTATTTCCATGCCTAAGACAAATAGCAGTCAATGCCAAGCAGGGCAGGGTGGAAGAAGAGCAGCTGCCTTTAGACACCAGCTCCTTACACTGCAAGTTTTCTCACATGAAGAAGTTGGGTCTTGGCTAACCAGGGCATGCTACAACTAGAGACTAACTGGGAAGGCAATGATGCGGGAGCAAACAGAAAGAGATGCAGTAACAGAGAGTAAGTGATTTTCAGCCAGAATCTCAAAACTCCGCTTTTGTTTGTTTTTACTAACACCCACTTCACTTCAGCGTCTAACATTTTGGATAAAAGATGAATTTATTAAAGATTCAACACATATGCTACTTCATTTAAGATTCAGGAGCTAACAGTATATATCTCGGTCCTTCAGCATAATCGCAGAAGACCTGGGCTGACAGTCTTGATATTTTGAAGGTTAATGAAAACAGAATTTCTTTTTAGCCTTTTCAAGTTGTTTTTCTGCTTCATAAAAATCATATGCATAACCTCAATTTGTTAAGAAAAAATCCCTTCCAGATCACCTTTGGGAACAAATTTAAGTTTGTACGAGCCTGTACAAACTCGAACTGAAAATGCCAAGAAGTCCAGACAGATAGAAGATGGGAAGTTGCAATTCTAAAAACATAGAACATACATTAACACTGGAAGAGATGATACAGACAAGTCAGACTAGTTACTCCGTGTGCTCTTAAATATCAACAGTGTGTGTGTCTGTTATCACATTATTTTGTATCCATAAGTTTCAGTACTCAAAAAATCAGGTTTCATATAAACCTCCAATTAAGGACTAAGCGATGCCAGCAGCCTGGTGCCTTGGAAGCTACAACATTCTTGTCGTTAACACATTTTATAAAGCACATCTAAGTTCCCACAGTTAGCTGAACATAACATATGCTCGTTCTGTGTCTCAATTATGCAACTATTCAAGGAGGAACTCCTCCTCCCCACTTCACACTGTCAAGCCTGGATCAGCAGGGACACTGTAGAAAAGCAGAATATTCCAAGTTTTTAATGCAGTCTAATTTGATTGCCTGTGTGCCATTTTGTTTCATTTCTGTTTACAAGTCTCCGAGAGTGGCTGGGACATACCCCATCAGAACATTTATCGTTTACTGCTGTCCACTGCTTACAGTCATGCTGACTAATTATTTAATTCTCCTGTTATATCCCATGCTGAGCAAAGACAGAGAGCATCTAAACAAGTTTATAAAAGTAAACTGAGCTCAGGAAATTATTTGGTGCTGATAAAGTACTGTTTATAGAATACAAACAGAGCTGGGAAGGTCCTGGTCAGTTCCTTCTTCTAGGTTTAATAAACCTCCTTTTCCCCTGGCCAAGATCCTCAACACAGTGCACACAAATCTCAGATTCCATAAATATGTACATTCTTCCAGTATTCAATGTAGTTCCCAAAATTTAAAATGTGGTATTTTAGTGGAATAAGCTTCTAAAATACAAAACAAACACTGAATAGCTTTTTAGAATGAAGTCAAGTTTTCAGTGAGCAGGATGACCAAGAGGGTTTCATAACAAGTACTACCATTTCCAGTTCAGTTTTGGACCACCACAGATGAGGGCTAAGACCTCTGGACAAAAGGAGATGAGAAAGCACAGGAGTGAAATGAGCTAAAAGGAGCTGACAGAGACAAGGACAGGCACTAGAATACGACACTAGAGTACTCTCCTTGCTCACTACTCCCTCTTTTTCACCACATTTTACTCTAGTTCAACATTCAGCTTATGCTGAAATTTTGGAGTATTTTATTTCACTAAATGAAATGGCTGTTCTGGCCACCTTTACTATGGCTAAACAAAATCAGATTGAGAGCTGAGAATTTAAGCAGGGCTTGGATCACCATCAAATCATCGAGAGCACCCACTAAGTTATTACAAGCCTGTGCAACTCATTAATAACCATAGCAAAAAGAATCGGGCAGAGTGCCACTTAATTTTATCTACAATGGAAAAACTGTAACATTTCTATCACTAATACCTTACACAGCTGTCCCGTCTTACAATTTTCTGGGCTACCGAGTCACACAGACTATTTGGCTAAGAGATGTAAACACAAGAACCAACAAAAGTTCTATATACTCATGAGAGTATGTCATGAGATACAGTTTTGGACTGCAGTGGATCACCTAACATTACATATATACATAATAGCAAAGAGGAATATAATGTTCTACAGCAGCAGAGATAAAAGATTTCGTGCTTTTTTTTCTTCTGATTTTCAATCCTGGACTTGCAGTACAAGCCTCATTGCTCAAAGACACATATTTACGGCTTGTGTATAAAGTTGAGCAATAATTTTTCTATCAGTTTAAAATCTTTACTCTAATTTTTAAAAAGGTTATATTCCACTGTGGTAACAAAATTCAAATTAATTTTCTGTTATTGCTATGACACTAAAGGATGACTAATAAAGTTTCAGAGTCCTTAAAAAAATCCCCACCAGAAAAAAAAAGAAGCATTCATGAAGAGCACTAAACAAATTATGAAACCTATAGTCATTAACTGAGCATTTACTTTTTTTGATCACTGCTTATAGAGACACATATCAGTATTAGCAGTGTTCAGCATTTCAGGAAGAGCTTTAGGTTTGGGGCTTATTTAAAAGCTTTATTTCCTTGTCAACACCTTTCAGAATACAGCACATACTCTAGGAAAACAACAACTAACAAAGTACATTTAGAGGATCAGCAGCAAAGCTACAGATCTGCTCTCCTCTAGAGTTCAGCAGTAAGTCAAACTTTGTTACTGTATAATCTTCTAATATATACAGTATTTTTATTTTTAACATCCACTTGCTGAGTACTTTTCCTTAGACATATCCAGTCCTGAATTAGCAGCTTTATCCTAAAAATGCAGGCAGACATTTTAGAGCAAGACCTTGAATCTGCATTCCTTCGAGCAGACCTATAGTGCCCTCAGCCAGCCCAGGCAGTGAGTACCGCAAAGCCACAAGAAAACAAGTCCCCCAGATGGGATTTATCCTAAACAAAGAGGAACAGGAGCTGCCAGTCACCCAGAAGCACAGAGGCCAAGGAACTCGCTTTCCCAGTCTGTTAGCAAACTACCACAAAACAGCTCATACAATGGTTTCACTTGTACAGACAAGAGTAGTTTTTCCTCTGCCTAGCTTAATTTAAAAAAAAAAAAAAAAGTCATTCACATGTCCTGTTTTGAATTACACTTACACTGAACATTTTTTGAGGACTGCTGTAAGGCTTACTGTTTGCACTGCGGCCAGTAATTTTACTCTTACTAGAGCACTGCTTTTCACTGACTGCAGCAGGATCTTTAGTGTCACCTACCCTTGAGAAGGGTAAAATAATCATTGACCTCTTCCTTAGTCTTCCCAAACCGGCCTGGTCTAGAGATGCCGTAGGTAGCTGCTGACCTCTGTTGCTTCCAAGTGCAGAAGCAGGATGGTAACCAGAAAAAAACCCAGCAAGAATCTAGATGTATAGTATACATCCCTACAAGGAGGGCAGTATCACCTCCCAGCAATCACAGCCGACTATGCTGCCTGCTACTGCACTATTACAGATCATACATCTCTATGAACAATTAAGATGGTCAAGTTGTGGCCTGCTTAAAAGCATTTTGATGCTGCCTAGCCTTGAGAGCCTGGTATAGCAGATCATTTTTTTACATATTGTTACCAAAGACACACACACAAAAAAAATCTCTTAATAGGATGTCATTTCAGCACATTTGCTGCCACAGGGTCAGTTCACCCAGTTGAACACTGGTGGATGGCAGCCAACATCTTCTTTGACTAGAATAAACCACAGGATTCAACAACAGCACAAGATGGCATGCTCAAATGAGTGTGCATGTAACCCTGGATGGCTGACTTCATTCCATGAAAACAGGCTGCAATGCATATCCTGCCAACCAAGCTCTTTAAGCAAGAGCTTCACCCAGCTGCCTTGGACCCACAGCCTGCCCAGATCTGTGCACTCGGTGCCACTGCTTCTGATAGAACCGTACCATCTGTGCTGTGGAAATCCTAGCAGCCGGGTTTGATAGCCCCAACCCAATGGCACATTAATGGCAGCACAAAGATGCTAGCATCCACAGTGCAGCACCCTGAACACAAAATCGGTGTGGATGTTATCAGGGCTTGCTGGGGAGTTGGGGGCAGGGAAGGCAGTCATCTGGCTTTTTAGCAAAGCTCCTCATCAGTGCCATGGAAAGCACCGTAATCTCAGCATTAGAATCAGTCTATGCAGAGGAACGTACAAGCCTTCCTGATGCATCAGTGGAATTTGAGCTCCTAAAAAGAGAACTAATGGACATCAGGAATGAAAACTCTCAATGTCAGCCTTTGGTACTTTTGAAATGGTAGTGAATGTGTAGATATTAACAAAATTTTGCCTTACACATTTTGCAGAAATAGATTTCTTCAAATATCAGTGGGAAAGAAGGGTCAACACAACAAATTTATCTGGCATCGAATGACACCCATTCCTATAACGTGTATAAAATGTCTTGCAGCTTTTAAGTAGTTAAAAGGCTGCTTATGTATCTACAACAAAGCTGTAGCATTTTCTTCTTGCATGTATGTGCACACACACATACACACACACATTCGAGACAGCATTTAGGGTTCCTTCTTATTCTCCTGGAGGAGATGTTGTCTTGCTCCTTTCTCTCTGATTTGCTGGCAGATCAAGCACAGGCTAGCTTTGGTTCTTTTTGCTGGTATAACAGTGTATCAGAAAAGTTATTTCTTTCCTTGTTGCACCATGGGGGTGGGGGAGGGGGGGGAGAAACCCAGCAAAGCCCACAATAAAAAAACCCACAGCCCTGGTAGACAGGGATTTTACAGAGCAAAAGACATGCAAGACAGAACTATGGTGCACCGTGGTCTATCAGGGTCTTACTGTGAAAAGAGCAACACCACAGACTCAAGGAAGTGGAAGAAAAAAATATGTGCAGAGAAGGGAGGATAAAGCATTCTCAGAAAGATTATCAGTCAAAGATAAGAGGACAGACATAACTGGTTGATTCAGTGGCACTTAGGTTATCTTTTCTGAGAATCATACTGAACAAACCTGCTTTCTTCCAGATTTATAAACTCCCTGACAAAAAGTATAGGTCAGTATTTACAGTAGCTGATATTAACTAAGACTGCCAAATGTTTTCCGCAAAGATGCAGAATACCTTTCTCACCCCAGTTTGCACGGTGTCTGCTCCAAGTCAGAGCTGCATTTAAAATACTGACAGAGTGACTCACTTACAGATTATAATGGACTTTTATGTTGCCAAAAATGATCTTGAGCATACAAGGAAAATAAATCTATACCTACCACAATAAATAACTTAGAGCTTATTGACTCAATGAATGCCAATGTAATCAAATAACATTTTTTCAATCTGCTTCATTTAAAGTGAATTTCCAGACAATAAAAGCTTGCTTTCTTTTTAATTTACATTCAATTTCAGGTTGTGGGTAAAAGCCAATATGAGGATACTGCAATTATCCAACAATGAGGTATCAGGAAATTAAGAATTACAATTACATTTAATAGAAATGCAAACAAAACTGGATCCATCAGCACTATAGTGCTTTGCTTATTGCTTGGGATCACTGAAAGTTAAAATCAATTGGAAGCATGTGATCTTTCTGGGGCAAGAGAAACATATAGGGAAGCACAGAAGCTGGGAGGTAAAAATGAAATGGCTAAGTATGATGAAGGAAGAGGCAGGAAGTGCCAAAATCAGCAGGGCTTAGAAGAGACTGCATGTACAAGAACAGACCCACCTGCTTCATTTAAGAATAGGTAGGATGCCCGAATCCCATGTTTCCTCAGAAATCATGGGTCAGACTCTTCTAAGAAAAAAGCAGCATTTGAGACTCTGAAAGTGGGCCTGAAAGCTTCTTAATCTCCGGAAAAATTAGMGTACCTAGTCTGGGCTGAGATTCCCCACGGCACCATGCCAAGGCAGCAGCCCACGCATGACCAGAGATGAAAAACCACCCTCACAGATCAGGTGCTGGCTTTCAGACACAGCCCAGCTTTCTTCTCTCGCACACTGCTCCATCCTTCTCCCCCTCCCTACTCAGGGGAGAGAACAGAACAAGTTGCACCCATACAGGAGATGGGGAAATAACCATGAGAAAAGACCGTTTGAGAAAGAGACCAGACATGTATGGAAAACATAGAAGCAGAACAGGGCAGAAATATAATCTAATTTTAACATGTAAGGACGTGTATTTCCCCATTTAATGAACCTGACCCTGCCTGCTGGAGTAGGATTTTCTCTAGCTAGAACAAAGAAGCCAGAAGAGTCTTCTGGAACTGCAAGAGGGCTAAGCAGGACACCAGTGGCATGTGCAGTTACACCGTTATTTCTTGAAATGCAAGCTATGTGCAGTGTTTTGCTGCACTTTTGCTCCATAGTGCATCAGGTTTTAAGATAACTTGGTAGCTTTTAGGATTTGGGAAGATATTTTCATGGGGCAAAAACTACACACAGTCAGGAGGTTTTTTGCTCCTTCTAGATACCTAGTCTGTTGTCCAGCTGATTGTGTCCTGCTCCCAGCAGCTATCATGTCTCATCTAGCACATCGTGATGGAAAATTAGATGAGTCTTACAAATGTTCTTGAGGATATTTTTATTATATCTAAAAATGTATCTATCAATTATTTACCTGCATGGCAAGTAAGAACACCCCGTACTCAACGTGTTTTAGGTTAGGGAAGGACACCCACCCTGCTCCTATGTAAAAGAGGGCTGAGCTCCTGCGTCATATGCAAAGGTCAGGTCAGCTTTCAACAGAGACACAATCAACACATATTCTGGGTTGAATTCTCAAGTTCCAAAGGACTATGCTACATTCAGGCAAGCTTACAGTTCTTATGCACAGATTGATGCAGGCAGAGTTCATTTTTCAAAAGTACTTCTACATTAAATGTCTATTTTATATTTGTCCATGTAAATAATTAGATACTCATAGATGTTGGATACTTGCAGGCAACAGATAAGCAAAAGTACATGCAGTGCCACAAGCTTTATTGAATTACTAGAAAATTCTTAAATACATTAACCACATACTGCTATTAAATATTTAACATAAAATCTAATGACTGTTTTAAACCATGAATGATTAAATTAATTCTTATGTGATATTAATTGTTCAAACCAGGGGCCTTTAATTAATTATTGTAAAAGGTCACTTTCTAGCAAGATGCAGGCTGTTAACCGGCAACACAAAAAAGGCAGCTGCAGTTCTACTCTCTACTACGTCTATTTGCAAGAGCTGAGCTTGGTCCTCCAGGGAAGAAACCAGCTACAAGAGCTTGAGGATGTCCAAGCACCATGCTGTGGGAACAGGTGCTTTCCCTACACAGAAGCATTCCTCCTAATTTACCAATACATCCCAATACTTAGAAGAGTCATTCAAACCAGCCTCTCTTGAATGAAAGCAAAGTCCAGGGCACATAGCCAGGAAAGTCATTTCAGCAAACACCACATTCATTTCTTGGACACTTCATATCAAATGAAGATTTTTTTCTTTGATCTTTTGACATTAGGGGTTCTGCATACTGTGCTAGCATGATTTAGTCAAATATTAGTTTCTCCAACAACATTTCTTATTTGTACGCTTTACAAATCAATTGTACCCTTCTGACTATTTAAAACCAAAGAAACAAACAAAGTGCTTTATTCTTTACATACACTCTTTTTAAAAAAAAGGGAGGACACATTTGGTGTTACCTAGGGTACCACTGCCAGAATACTTTCATATAGCTTTGTACGTGTTCCAGCTAAACAACACATTCAGATTTCCTAGGCAATTGGTTCATGTCCATGTTTGGTTGAAGATAGTTTTAAGATAACATAATAACAGTATACAGATAAATTAATTCTACTCAAAAAAGGTAAACAGTAATTAAAATTTCCTAATGTTAACAGTTTTATAGAGATCCTATAATCAGCCTAATGGATAAACAGCCTGCAAAGTGTAATATGCATGTCTTACAGGATTTGAAGTAGAGGACAAAAGATTTGCTTAAATTATGAGACTTGAATTTTATTAATGTTGTTGCCAAAAGTAGGTAAGACATTCGTAAGAGACATCATTGAGCTTTCATCTATTGTACATTAAAAGCAGTGTTTCAGAAACCTAATTTTGCAGACCATCAGATACAGTAAGTCCTAGGTTATTTTTCCATCTATGTTTTCAGAAGCACAAAAAAATGCAAGATGAGATAAGCAGAAATTAGTAAAAATATTTTTCATCCATCAACACAGCACTTAAAAGTAGTATCAAAGAAATTAGGCATCAAGTACACAAACCTCTGGTGCATTTTAAAAGGCTACCAGCAGCACCTGTCTCCATCTATTCTCCTCTTAAAATTTCATTAAAAAGTCATAAAAATAATTTTCAACACATGATGTTTAAAGAGAACATAGCCTGACTTAGTTATATGAAAAAAYTCAGCATTTTCTTACTTGCGTCGGTATTACAGGGGTCTGACAATCTATGTGACTTTGAATACCTTATGTATTCCTATCGCACAAGAGGACACAAACAGGTTAAAGACTCAATGCTTGATTTCACTTTCTAGCATCAGAAACTTTAGACCAACATTTTGAGGGGTACAGTTTTTCATAACTGACAGAAGTTATTGGCTTCACAGAGATTTAAGTAATTCTAACAAGAAAATATTGTTCAAACGTACCATCGTTTGATAACTAACCAGAGAAGGAAATAAAGTACACTGAAAGAGGAAAAAAATATTGAGAAGAAATAAAGTCTAACTTACAACACTGGGAGGCAGCACTGGGCAACGGTTTCTTCTGGACTTCCTCCTGAAAGGAATACTAAAGGAGGAAAAAAAAAAAAAAAAGAAGGAACACAGACCAATAAGAAAGCAAATGGTAACTTTATGAAACAGCTTTCAGAGTACAGCGTGCCACAGATAAGAGAAAACATCCCTGGTAGCATCAAAGCATTAAATATTCTCCTTAATATCCATATTCAGCCACACTCCCATACGTCTCCTCTTCTTTCGTGCCAAAACCAGGCGTTAAAAAGTGCACATCTGGTTAAGGTGAAGTCTGCTTTACTACAAGCACAAGCCCTATTCTCAATTCTGAGACCTCAAATTAGACATCTAAAAGATCTGATTCTCCACACCACAATGTCACTGTGCCAGGGAGCTCAGAACTGAGTATAGGCCCGTTTATGGTTAGACACTCAAGCACGGCTTCAACAGTTCAAAGCTCATGTGGGCTCACAGCAACACTGCAGTAGGAGACTGAAGTGGTTAGATAATTAGGGTTGCCGGCAGGGCACTAACACAATGTTTGCCCAGCCAACACTTACAAACTCGTCTGTGATCCACTGTACATCCAAAGTGAAGAATTCTTCATCTCATTTAATACTAAATTACAGGACACAGAGATATTTCAATTAGCCAGCTTTGACTTTTTACAAAGCTGTTTGTTACAGCATCAAAGTGTTCCCTAGGGGAATGCCAGTGGTTTTATTCTGTTATTCTCCTCTGTCTCGTATTACAGAGAGATATGAGAAAATTAGGACAATTGAGCGAAATAATGATAACAGTCCTTGCTAGGAAAAAAAGCTCCAAAGACAAAGGAAGTGGAGACCTTAGCAACCTGGTGCTGCAATCTGTGCAAAACAGGGCCACCAGACAGCCTCTCCTTGGATTTGGTAAGGATTAACGACCAGTTCATTACATGGCAGCTGACAACCTGCAGACTTCCACTGTGGCTATCTTCCAATCTGCGTTATTTAAAATGCACAAGTGATCCTGAAAGGTGGTTAGTCTTATCACCAGCAAACTGCCAACTCACTGAGTTAATCAGGACTGTGAAAACAATGTGCTGTGAGATGCAGCAGTTCAACTGGTTGACAAAGTAGTGAAAGAAGTCTGTTGATGAGCAATTTCAGCAGCACAGGACAGCAATGGGTTCAGAATTATTATACTCAGAGATCCAAAAATGGCAGTAGCTTGTTCTTTTTAAGACATCAGCCCAACGGCTATCAGCAGTCCCAAAAAGAAAACTGAATATTAAATGTTTGTAGGATTAAAGACTGGAAAGCATTTTTATGACACCACATAAATTCCAAATGAACCTGCTTCTTGAATACTGCTGTGCAACTTTAGTCTGTTCATCCATTGCCACAAACGGAGACAGCTGAACTGAACGCACAGGAAAGAAAATAAAGGCACAAAGTTGTCCTGTACTAAATACCATTATGCAGACTAGGATTCTGCAGCCCAAAAGCCGTGCAAGAAGGTGAGGTCTGTAAAGCTGAGCGGCACAGAGTGGATGAATGAGGATCAGTCATTCAATTTCTCCAAATAAACCTGCCTCCAGCTGGTTTCACAACATAGGGTTTGTTTGCCCAGAGCAAATAAGATATTTCTTCAGGCAATGTACAATTAAGGTGCTGAATTCCTTTGTTACAACATAACTGACCTGGGTGCGTTCAAAAGGCCACTGACATCCTCAGAAGAAAAATCCATACAGTGTTGTTAAACGCAAAGATACTGCTCTGGCTCTGGAAGTTCCTGAGCTAGAAGTCGCTGCAAATTAGGGGAATATGCAAGGAAGATATCCCCACTCTGGGTCGCTGTCAGACATGGGACAAGATGAACCTTAGGTCAGGCCCTGCACAGGTGTTTTTACATTTTTTTCATTTTCTCACTGGTGACAGGGAACATCCGTAATAAATTTGAGATCATTAGGTCACAAATACAGAGACATGATTTTGTTACAGTATTTGATAAAAGCATGCACTTAGCATGCATACGGATGGCACTCCAGGGAAAGGGGAGTCTCACAAAGCTCAGGGTATCTTTCAGCAAGTACCAGTTCAGTGAAGCACTAGAGGGCACCTATGCTTCACTGAAGTACCTGGCACAGACTGCTGCTACAGTCCACAGGAGCAGGGAGGCACCACAGTGGTATCGCTGACAGGCCAAACCACAGATTGAGCTTGTCATCAACTCCAAGGGGTTCTCAGACTTCCAGGAAGGCAGGAGAGGTTGCCCTCAAGCAGTTATGTTTTTATCCACCCAAACATTGGTCTGTCCTCAGTCAAAAAGAAAACCCACCTTATTTTTCTCCATCTGCACAGTAAACCCAATGACTCAAATATGGAGTGGAAAAGTATAGATGAACGATCCCAGAACAAAAAGCTACTGAAGTCACTGGCAGAACATTTTGCAAGTTATCATGCTACAGAAAGAGGCCTATTAAGAGTTTAAGCAACCACCACGTTCCTACTCAATGATGCTGACATTGACACGAGGTTTTTTTTTTTAAAATGCTAAACTTCTGGTACAGGCATAATATGTCAAATCTTATTTTTCAAACTGTATGAACTGTAAAGAAAAGTTTTAATCATGCAACTGTTCTAGTCTCACAAAAAAAAAATTGTCAGTTTTAGTTTACAGCTGTTTAGCCAAGTACACACTACAAAAACCAGGAAACCAAAGCCATAGCTAGCAGGTATTATAATACAATTAACAACTGGATTAGGAAAAAAGCTAGCAGCTCTAACAGTCCTCCATTCCAAGAAAGATTCAGTATCTTGCTTTGTCTTCTTCCCAGAAGCAGCTAACTGCAAAAATGTCCTTTTTGACTTGATTTCACAAATGAAGAGAACCTACCACAGCCTGTCAAAAACGGTTTCACTCTCTTGTGAGATAAAGCATGATATTACCTTTCCTTTGAGTGTATGCACATCAAACTATTCGAGCACTTCCAGCATGCGGAAAAATGTTCCTCTCCTTAACCCTAACAGTACACTTGAGAAAACAGTTCTGTAAACAGTTCATGGAAGACTTCTAAATGATGAACATTTAGTAGTTACCTTAATCACAAGGATCCAATACAGAGAATAAAAGCAAGTTATAAGGCATTCAGGGCTACATTCATCTTTCAGTTTAGATACTTACCTCATCATCTCCCAGTGAATTTATTTGTTCTAATTTTCTGGTCCAGTATCTGGCCTCTTCTTCAGGGATATCTATACCAAAAGAATAAGTCACACCATCTTATTAACCAGGCAAATTTGTCACTAGTAGCATTAAAAGAGAAAGGGTATTCCAAGATCACACCACAAAAAAACCACACTTACTTTTGCAGTAACAGGACTCAGATGGAAACTTACGTTAGCACTCAGATGGAAAATAAACATTGTAAATAGTAACACAGTTCAAGGGCTTACATTGCTTTCTTGTTTAAAGCTTATTAACCAAATGCACACTGCACATAGGTAGAAAAGAGTAAGACAGACTGGTTCAGATTTAATTCAGGTATTAGTTTTATGAAGAGCCATTTTACATTTCACTCACTATACGCTTGATCACACGTAGCAAGATCAAGAGCCTTTATAAAGAAGCTTTTATAACCTCCAAAGAACAAGGGCTTCTTCTGAATAGCACATCTTACTTACGTACCTGGTATAACACAAATTCAGTACCAAAAAAGAAAGTGTCTTGTTTTCCTTTGCAGGCAATAAGCCAAACCTTTTGAGGTAATGAACAGTGTTATAGGCAGTCATATTCACATGAAAGCACACTCCTATTTTTACACCACACTGCAACTTCATTGTGAAATGAATCACAACAACCCTTTTACCTTCTAGAAGATTTACCAAGTTGATGACTAACAGCAAGTAGCAAGCATTATCACCTTTATTTTGGTAACTATTTTCTATTTCACACTTTGAAGTAATACAGTGTCCTAATGGTTTGAAGGGAACACAAGACTCCTGCCACTCAAAATTTCATCTCTCAAAGTGCACTCTTGGAGGTGCAGATGAACTGCTGTGGAAAGCTTAACACAAGGCAAGTTAGGTAGAAACTGTGCTTAAGAAATAGAGCAAGGGGTTCACAGCACCAAGGGAAAAAATCCACTCAAAGAAAAAGCATCAGTCAGTCTCTCAATCCAGGAGAATTAGGTAAATTATTTAGGGATGGGGGCGTGTAAAATCATTGGAAAGAGGGGAAAAAAGTTTGGGTTTGTTTTTTTTTTAGCCCTGACTGTAGAGTGGTTGGTTGGTCTTGCCTCCAAGAAGGGGCAATGACTTCTGAAATTTGGCTATTCATGGCCCGAAACTGCACCAACACAGAAACTTCAGAGCTCACACAGTAAGGAATTGGCAGAGGCAGGGACTGCTCCCGCTAGACACCCCCACTAACCCTCCAAGCCTCACCATCCCGAACGCTGACAAATGAGGATGAGTATAATACCAGTTCAGCTAGTTTTCCCATCTCTTGTAACTCTTTACACTCTCAGGTGCCTCATTAGGAGCCAAGAAGTTTACATCTAACAAGTTTGTTTTCCTGCAATGAACTATACCCCATGAACACAGCCACAATGTATGCTAAGCTATGCATTGGCAAGAACGGGAGAGGTCTCCTGGTTCTCCTTGGCAAGGCTGAGATGGTCTCCTGATAAAAAGGTGGTTCTAAAAGTTACATCCACTCTCGCTCCTGAGAGAAACAAGAACAAGATTTACTGGCAGGTTAGCCTTCCATTGGGACCTATGATGCTTTCAGACAGGACCAAGTATTGCTTTCTTTGTATACTTAAAGGCAGTATCTGTCCTACATGTGTCCTCTCTCAGCCACACAAACCATCATCTTATGAAGCCAGCAACCTCAAAACACCTGAAGATGATAGTGGCCAATGTACTAGAACACAAACAGCTTTCAACAAGAACAAGGAACATACCAGATTTAGTGGAATTTGAAGTTTCAGAAGTAGGTATTTCCTTGGACGACAAATGAATGTCTACACCTTTGTGACAGAAACACCACTGTATTTTTATGCAACTAGTCTTACCCAGACAAGGGGGATAAAACAGGCCCCACTTGAGAAAGTTTTAGGGAACTGGAAGCTTAGCACCTGGCTCTAGAAAACCTGCATTAAGTAGAAAAAAGACAACCTATTTCTCCTTGCTTGAAGGGAGACCAGCAAAGTAATTTATTTTAACCATAATACACAGAGTCAGTTGCTCCTCCTGATGTACAGTACATTGCTTTGTTGTTATATGCTATTAGAAAACAAGGTAAAAGAAACATGAGAGAGTCTTCCACAATTACAGGAGTTGTAGAAAAACGTACATGCTTTTGATCATCAGGGCTGTGGATCACAGCTGCACAGATTTATTAGATGATCTCTGCACAAATTAGGGATGGCATTCAAAGGAAATCTGGGCAGAATTGATCTAGAAAGACGACATCAATTAACTGAAGGGCTACCAGCATACAACCTGATGAGGTTTAGGAGCACAAACTCCAACAAACACCTGAAGCAATCCAAACATTAAAGCAAAGCAAAGCAAAGCCTATGGAATTTTGTCTTTGAAAGCCATCGCTTCCCTAAAAGATGAAGAAAAACTCATGAACTGAGGATTAAAGGTCAGAGTCAAAACAACTAAATTCTGGAGCCTGAAATCAAGACCAAAGAGATCTAGGAGGGATGAAGCAACGGATTACCATCAACGCTGCAGGAACTGCAGTTGTCTCAGGGTAGGCTTCAATACTTTCCCATAGACCATGGTTTAGCAGCAATGCCCAGGCATGAAAGAGCACCATGTGTCTCTTGGATTTGTTGTTCCTATCTTGTAACCAAGGTGCCCGTTTCATACACAGAGCTATCAGGTTTTTAGCGCAGGATTGCTGCTATTCTATTGAAACAGCTTCTTATGCAAGTCAGAGATAAAAATCTGCTATTGTCTAGAGACTGGCTGCTTTAAGAACATCTTCTTGATCTTAGAGAAACTCTTGTCATCAATACAAATGGCAGTACAGCTACTGCACAGCAAACCTTAAACATGAAGCAATTGGCCTATGAACTTGAGTCAAGTTACCTGCTCAGAAGAATAAATGCCCAATGAGACAGAATTCTTGATTTTTTGAGGAAGCAGTTTATAACTATTTTCAGTTTCACCATTCGTTTGTGTCTCGCCTCAGTCAGCTGCTTTGATGAAGCTGGTTCTATGGAACACAGAGAATGGAAATCCCTAGTGCAGAGATCACAGACTGACTGCTTGCAAGGCCACATCCACTGGCCAGCTCCTACATCACTGCTCAGCTTTGATTACAGGTCCAAGTTACTCCGCTACATTAACTTTTGCTTACAAGATAAGCTGAACTAGTCCAAACGGAGGCCATCTGATGCCAGCTCAGGACTCCACTGACATCATGCTTGGTAAACAAGAGGAGCAAGGCCATATGTCAGTGAAACAAAACTGCTGAACAAGAACAGAGAGGAGACGGGCAGATCTGTTCGCTAGCTTTTGGGGTTTCTTAATTTGATACCAACATGGAAAGGTTGCGAGCTTTACTGTCCTTGCTCCTACTGCTGTCTTCAGCTGGAATCTGAATGCCCTGTCTTCTCTGGGCTCCTGGTGTCACGGAGCAGTGAGGTCTGGTTGCTCCCTAAGGGAGGGGAGGCAAGGGAGATCCCATGGCTGGCAGGGCAAGGGACTTGCCAGCCAGGGCCCCATCCTACAGTACATGAGCAAGGTGAGCAGGGCAGGTCCAGAAATCATGGCCAGGTTCAACCAGGAGCCCAGATCGGCAGGCAGGTCCACAGTGACAAGGCAGGTCTGAGGTCAAGCCACAAAGTCAGTCCACATCTGGACCTGGATCTATGGGGTCCATAAGCAGGCATAGACATGGCTATGGATGAGGTGGGGGATCAGTAACTCCCACAGCATCACTCAGGAGTGAAGGCTCAGAGCTGAGCTAAGGTGGGACTCCTGGGCCCATGAGCAGGGAGTGTGGGTGGAGGTCCCAGGTGAGGCTGCTCAGAGCAATTAAGACTTATCAGTGCACCCAGGGTCCTGACACCTGGATACACTGCACCACCACAGAAATGGGAACACAGCAGTACAGAGACTTATCAGACTGAGGAAGCAATTAGAAGAGAATTTGCTGCATCTGTACAGACCACTTCGCTCAGTTAGACCCCCTCAGGTACCTAAACATGACAGTATTCCCACTTAGAGACCTCTAGCTTGGCAATAACCAGGAGTTTCAGACCTAAAGCTTTTCTTCACCTCAGGCTTGGTGGTCCTTGCTCTACTCCTTGCACATCACTTTGTGCCACCTTAGTTTTTCCCAGGTAGCAAGTCCTGGGCTGGGGCATACCCCAGGTAGGCATGAGTGTGAACAAGTGCTGGAAGTAAAAGTGATACCCCCTCTCTCCCCACTTTCCTACAAGCCTTCACTTGGCTTCTTCTCTTCCCAGCCCCAATTTCTTCCCTTTCCAGAGGTACAGGAATCTTCACAAGTTCTCACTGAAATTACGTTGCAGAGCTGAGCATTTCTCTTTCTGTACAGTTGCCAAGACAATAAAACAACACAGCACATTTACTCCACCTGATGGTTGGACTCAGATCAGCATGCTCCCAGCCTGGGAGTGGTGAGAACACTAAAAGCATTTTCACTTTAATTATCTACTAGAAACAGGCTGGCACAGACCCAAACTGCTATAGTTTGGGAGCCATAAGCATTTTTGAGTACTCCATCCTGTGAAGGACTTGCACATAGCCACTGCACTTCTAAAAAAGGGGGGCAGAGTAAAATTGCTTTTATACAGCACAATTTTACACTTGAAAAGCAGCATCTTGGAAAGTCTTTGCCAGCACACATTCACTACATCAAGACAATAGCAGCAAGACTGTCTTCTCCCTACCAGCAAATTTTCTAAACCAACCAAGAAAAGCTGTCTCCTTTCCTTGATATGTCTGTCTTGTTGCTAAGAGGAAACAGATATGATCAGTGGAGAAAGCTGCTCCAGCATGTCTTCACTAACAACCACTTCCTCCCATCAAGAAGGCAGTTTATTGCCATTTTTAAAAGACTACCAAGCATAAAAATGCTTTGCACCCTTAGGGTTAATATCAACTCTCACTAACACTTCACGTTTCAAATGCTCACGCTTTGCTGCACTTTTATAGAAGAGGATTTTCAGTCATTCTGCTTCTGCGAGATTGAACATTTTAGAACAGAGGGCCGGCAAAGAACATTAGACAACAGTTTGGTCCCCAGCACTGCAGTCCATCACACACAGATGCTTGCTGCAGAAGGGCCCAGAGATCTGCTCTCTCCCCTATACACCACAAGCTAATGTCACACTAACAAACTACTGAACACAAAACAAGAGCTGCATCTGGAGCATGCAATGGGACACATGGAGGATATATCAAAGCCACCATAGATGTTCTTTGTCCCATTAGAAATCTGCACATGAACAAAGTTTAACTCCTGGATGATCTCAGGAAAGGTTATTTTATATTACCAGGAGCAGAGACAACAACTCTCTGTTAGGAGACAACCAGCCTCTGTTAGGAAATTGCTTCCCAACTCCAAGCCTGGTAAACACTTAAAAACAACTTCATATGAAAAAGGGGAAAAAAACCCCAAACCTCTAAGTTGCCTTCATCAGGTATTACCACTAGCAGCATCAGCACATTCTGCATTTATTTGAGCTTTAGCTGTTGCCAGTCTCCAGAGTACCAGGAGAAGACATACCAGGGAGGAAGAATCCTGAACATATCAGGTGGAAGCAGAAGCAGCAAACTAATCCAGGATAAATATAGTGCAAACAACAAACCAGTTTCTAAACCTCTTTGCATATGCAATCATGTTTTACACCAAGGACTTCAGCTTTTCTGGTTTACACATTTGTTTATTCTCTCTTAAAATCCCTTAAAAACTTCTCAAGCTCCACCTAAATACAATGAAACATTTTAAATACACAGACTGAGTAACCTGAGGTACTGCATTCATCCACATGCATCATCTAACTTAAATGAAACAGAGCAGCCAGAAGCGATAGAAAAAGCACAGAGGCACAGCCAAACAGAAGAATGAACTGTTTTGTTAACGCTGCTATCCCAGACAGCTGTATTTTACCAGACTTGGAAAGCAGCACAAGCTGTACATGTGCACACATATCACTCCAGTTCTTGTGTATCTACAATAGCCAGGAGATCTTCACCTGGGAAACAAAACATGATACACAATGTTCCTAAGCGTCACTGCAAACATTCTGTTATTAAAATGTTACCTCTACAGCAACAGAGCTGCTGCTTAAGAACTTCTACAGCAAACCAATGATCCATTTAGTTCTCTGTGTAGGTTTAAAGCAGCAGTTCCCAGCTCACATGACAACATAGTCTTAACATGTGGGGCACTATGAGTCCATACTGCTACCCTCCGCTTAGAGGGAAACTGACTTGCAAATCCATCGGGAGAGATGCAGAGGCAATGCTATGAGCTGAGCTACCTCCATGCATCCCTCCAAGTCTCAAAGTACTGCAAGGGCAGGGAGATGGAGCCCAATCCACCTTGTAGGGTCCTTCTCTATCCTAGACATGATGGCAGGAGATGTTCAGCCATGGTGTGAAGGGAAGCACCGCTGGAGAAGGTGCTGGATGGATGCTATCTCCTAGAGGAATAACCCACACTTAGTGCCTGCCTGCTTCTGACCTTGCCATGGCAGGACAGACTGAAAATGGAGAAGATCCAAGAAAAACTGCAGCGCTCTTCAAGTGAAGAGCGGCAGAATCCTTGAAAGAGCTAACTGATGCGCCCATTTTTCCTGGACAATATGAAACATTGGACAGACACACAACTTTTCACACTCTAAAATAAAAACCCTTCAATACAGCAGAGTGGAGTTCCTGTTATTTCAGTACTTGGCACAGTAAGCAAAGGAATAAGTAATAGAGGTGCTTTAAATGATCAATTGTGTTAAAGACAGAAGAGTCACAAAAAGCTTGTTATCTACTTAATGTTTTCAGTTTTCTGCATGAAATCCTACTTCTCAGAATTCTATGTTCTATAGAACATCATATATTTTAAAATAGTAGTAAAAAAACCCAAAACAAACAAACAAACAGAGTCTCCTGTGTTTTGAGTATAGTAGTAGGGAGAAAACACACTATTACCTGAAATAGTTTTTATTTTTTAAATCCAGATGCTCTAACACACAATGGTTTACAGGGAGTCTGTTCTCCTATACTTGGGCGGGGGAGGGGAGGGGAAGGGAGGGGAAATCACAAAATGTAATGCAGTCCAAAACGTGAATTGCAGAAGAAAGCTGTTCTCTTTTGGATACTCTCTGCATACATAAGGAGAGATCAGAACTTCATTTTCTTTTAAAGCAGAGACAGTTTACAAGCAACTATGTCAGAATGAACTTAGACAAGAAGGTAGCAGCACAAGCCTTGCCTTCAGCTACGTGTGCTGTGTTCTCTCCCTCCCAGAAGCCTAAACATTTGCCCCAAAGAACCAATGTTTCAACTCACAAGGAAATCAAGTGAGTTGTTCCTCTTCTTACATAACAAGCAATTTCAGTAATAAACTTCCCAATGACAGGGTGACAGCAGTGAATCACCAGGACATTTTCATGAGGAAGAAGTATGGCTCCAGACCAATGTTAGACAGCTTAGTTGTCAAGACAGCTGAGATGTCAGATAGCTTTTCCCCTTTACACGCTGGACTGTAGTTAAAGAGCAGTGCCTATTACAACTATAAAACACTGCGCTCACCCTGAATTGCACCATCCAGCCAACTGTGCACACAAAACAGCACACCCAGCTTAGCTCCCAGAGCACAAGATATAATTTATATTGATTTTAGTGCTGCAGGGCCAAAGCCTGCATCCTCCCTTGCACAAGGAAGTGGGGTATGAGACTAATAGATGACCTAACTTTTTTCCACAACAGATGGCCAGTCCTGACAGTTGCTGGCCAAATGCCAGTGGGTGCACAAATGCCCCACCAGTGCTTAGAGTATGATGCAGATTGCTCACCCTGTCAGGGGCCCGGCTGCAAAAAAAAGCAACAGGCAGAGGAGGAGAGATGAGCCTTGCAATGACAGACAACTTTGAAGCACTTAAATGCCCACTGCAGAAAAAAAAAATACCACGAGCCCCAAAAACATCATCTTTGTTCTTGGTCCCAAGAGTCAGCTAAGAGCTGGAAAGAGAAGTTATGTTAGCCTCGGATACATTCTGGTTAAGCCCTTCCTTTGGGGGTTTGTTTGTTTCTTTTGGGGTTTTTTTTGTTTGGATTTAAGTAAAATAAAAAAAAAAAAAAATCACACACAACTTTACTTGAGATGCGTTTGCTCCAATTAGCTACTTTTCCACATTCTGTACTTTTCAACCACAAGTACTTACAAGAACAACTGCCTTTCTGGCAACACCAAGTTATTTATATACTCTGCTAATGATAATGTTCAGGAGCACTGAGCATTAATGTTTCACTAACTGAACTGCATGCTTCTAACAGGGTTTAAGTGCACCTACCACAAAACAGCTCTAACAACGCACTTGACCTCTTCTAGAGCCCAGTTTGTGTAGATACAAAGAAGTGAATGTTCCCTGCTCAGGAACAAAATGTCTGACTACACAATCCTGAAATAGTATTAATAGTTTCTTAAGCTGCTGCTAGTCTAAACTTTCCAGCACTCTGAGACGATCAAATATTCCTTATTTATTCTGATCTTATTAGAAAGAAGCCAAACAAGCAATGAACACCAGCAATTTAATTTGCACTGAGCTATTCTGGCTGAACTGTGAACAACCACAACTTGATTATAAAACTCAAGCTGCTCCCAAACACTTTCTCTCCACTGTCAGCACCCTGAGTAAGTTATTGAAATGCACTCACCAAAAGGTAATTCAAATCTTGTGTCCAGCAAAATTTTATGAGGAGTCGGGTTTTTGGTTCCACAGATTTCATCATGTTTCATTACAACTTCTGCCTCCAGCGTAGACCACTCCCCAGGACCTTCCTGTGAATCACAAGCCACAGGTGAAGCTTCAAGTCCGGCAGGTCCTTATGCAGTGACTCTCACACATTTGCTAAGATAAAAGACTCCAGGAAGAGCCTTACAGTATTATCAAGACCTGGTACCTGATTTTAACATCAAATGACATTCAGTCAGCACATGCTGGCAGCTTTTCTTCCAAATCTCAAAGGCCTTTACCAAGACAAGCAGCAAACACCTCCTAGCAGAACTACTGCCTTCTCAGGCAGTTCTCAGTGGAACTGCAAAGGTAGGTCCTCAAAGGCAGACACCGAGGAGTGTCTGGACAGCCAGAGGGACTGAACACCAGCTAGACCTTATGGCCACACTGCTGGGCATCCCCGCTATTTTCCTCTTATGGAAAATATAAGCTCTCTCTCCCCCTGCGCAAATTCAACAATCTTTTAAATAATTGCCCTGAAATTTGAGGTAAAGAAACAAAACATGTCCTGCTTAGCTGCAAGAATGGCCAAATTCAGTAGTTAGGGCAGTTACAGACATTGGCAAATCCCATTTCCTACTTTTTTCAATTCATATTAGCACCACTAGACACCCTCTAACACTGCAACCAGGAACTTTAACAAGATGATGTGGACATGCTCTGGGCCTACCTTAAAGGTCAGGTTGTCTGTTAGCAGGGCACCCTCTGTCTTTAGCAGGAACTTATACAAATTTGAGCACCAGACTATGGAGTCAGTCCTTAAGACTTCAGACACATGTCAACTATATGCGTTCCTTAACAGATCAAGCCCTGTTTTCTGAGTCCATGTGACTGAAATGAGACCAGAGATACCTACTTAAGCTCAGTTTTGGTCTCACTGTTGGCAGCATCCTTAAAAAAACAAACAAACAACAAAAACAAACAAACAAACAAAAAACCCCACACACCCACACACAAAAAAACCCCAATCCAGCCTTCTTGGCTTTGCAAGTGGAAGTTTTGCTGAGGAGCACAGCCCTGGGCTGCACCAGGCTATATTTGTAACACATTAACAACACCGGAGCTGTCAAAATAAAGCTTCTGTGTCAGCTTAACCTCATCAGATTGGTGAATGGCCTTCAGAGCAATCCACACGGTCCCAACCAGGGTGTCCCAGATCAGTCCTTTGTTCCATACTTCAACAATTAGGCCCAGGTCCAGCCGACTGATCTCACTGCAAGAAAAGAAAAGGCAGCACAGGTGAGGAAGAAGCAGAACACAATCTAATTCTGCTTTAGGTTCTGCATTACTACCATGACTGTACCAGTGAACTCTTTCCACACAGCTGTGTCAAGCTACAGAGAGCTTCTGGAAGCATGTGGTCAAGGCGGCTCATACTCACAGGGAACACCAGTTTCTAATGACTGATTTCTCACAGTTTAACACTAACTACACAAAGATTGCAAACTAAAACCCTGAACTATCTCCTGCGTGGACTGACAATTGGGAACTTGTCTCAGCAGCTACATACACAGGAGGAGGAAGCATATCTTGGGCCAAAACCTAGAGATGAGCTGGTCTTTGTCACCAGGCACCCCATTTCTAACAAAGTGGGTGTCTCCTTTCCCTTGGCAGCACAGCAACACAAGCATACTCTGGCAGGTCCAAACATGCCAATACTTACCTGTGAGTGGAGCTGCCACACACCAAAAGTAACAGTCCCAAACCCAGCATAGCTACATCAGCAGCACTACCTATTGCTCAGGGCTGTGTTGCACCACTTCTGCTCCAGCACTAGCTTCTTCCTCTGCGTGACACTGCAAGGCTTTGAGCCATGCAAATCTCTGGCAGCAAGCGGCAATACGGCCACACAACCACTGAGTGCCAAGTTCTTGGAAATACTTATCTGAAGGTTTTCATGAACATCATCGCCCTCAGTAAGGAAAGGATGCATCCCAAATTCGCTTCTTCCCAATGCTTCATAGCATTTATGCCTCCCTCTTCCATGCTGGTTTATAACATGCCTACTTAAAACAGCATAACACATGCACAGCCTGAATCCTGGTAAAAACAATGAGGTAGAGAAGAATCCTGAGCTGTCTGTTGATATGTAACTGTCTCACACTTAATCATGAAGAAAGACTATTGTTCCTACTTCTCTGAGCTCCGGACTTTCCCCTAGTCCAACTGCTAATCCCCAAAAGTAGGTATCTTGGACACACAGTGCTGCTGCTCTTGTCGAAATGTAACCACATTAAGTTTATCAAGGGAATTTAAAAGCACATTAGTCGCTAATTTCTATAGACTGCCATCATGGCCAAAAAAAAAAGAACTGCTGCAAATCCCAACATCTATTTGAACTTTGTCCCAGAGACTTCTTACAACTTTAAAAGAGAATATTGTATCTACAAGGTTCAAGACAAACCCTACAGCTACAGCAAAGCACATTAATACCTATTTTAAACCCAAGTGCTTCTGTTCTTGTTTAAGGACACAGGAATTGAGGTCAGGAGTGTCCAGTACTTGGGTGACTCAGTCTACATAGTTCAAAATCAAGCTATTACACAGGCTTATTATAAGTTTACTGCTAGCATCCTGAAATTGAGTCTCCAGCTCCCTCTGTTTGGATATGGCTACTCAATATGGCCAAGCTAACAACTGGCCAAGCTAACAACTAGCCACCTGCACCATCACTGCTCTGCCCTCCCACTGCTTGCCTCTTGGAAGATGATACTTACCTGATTGCACAAACTTGCAGTAACAACAGAAATGACTGATTTTCTACTGGCTGGACTAGTGTGAGGCCAGAAAGGGAAGGAAGAAATACTGTATTTTCAGGCACACTGTAAAACTGTGTTCTTTGCTTCAACATACTTTGACAGAGCAAGACATTGGTAATACACCCAACGGGCTTCTGTACAGAACTCCACAGCGCAAGTCACCAGATAAGAATAAAAAATAAAAAGATTTTCAGTACAGTGGCTTTGATTGCCTTTGTGTCTCCCTTTCTCCACCTCCTGGCTAGATGCAGAATAGCTTCAAAGAACAAAAGAGCTGAGACTGGAATTTGGTGTTCTTCCCTTTCCACACGCGCATAGAATTTAAATAAAAGATATTTCTAACAACTTCAACACCAATTTAATCGTCATGTTATAAACATTAGTTTGCACTTTCACTCAAGAGGTGCTTGCTGCAAATACGCAGTCCTTTTAAAGCTGCTTCAAAATTAGAAGATGTCCCCAAAGATGACATTAAAGTGCTTTACTGGTGTGGTAAATAAGTAAACCTCAAACATCCCCAGAGCCCCAAATTCTGAAGTGTTATGTCTCACAAGAAGTTTGGAAGCAAAAACAACAAACACAGCTAGAAAGCTTTTTCTTGGTTGCAGTCTATTCTTCTACTATGCCTCATAAAAAAGGTAAACACAAACACAGACAGTAAAAGCATCCTTCCTTCAGGGAAAAACTACTGTGTTCAAAAGCCTTTTCCAACTTCAGAAAAAAAAAAAAAAAAAGGAGCAAACCAGTGAATAGTAGTATTGGAATATCAGTGTTATTTCTCCTGGGACAACTTAATGTATGCAGGATCATGCAAAACACATTCCCTGCCACATGTAATATTTTTGTCATAAAGAAACATCATAACAACTGTGCTGTTGCTTGGCTAATGCAGGGACAATAATGTCAAGGTAGTTCAGCTAATATTCTGCTTTCATATCCCCTAGCAACTAATTACGGAGCAGCACAGTGACCTTACAGCATGCTAGCTAAGCTCCCAGCTGGTATCAGAGAGCAGTTCCAGGAGCTGTTTGAGGAGGAGGAGCAACTGTGAGGGCCGTCATCCAACACAAAGAAGTGCCATTCTTAAATCACTGGTGAGCAGCCCCCTCCATAGCTGGCCATGTTTAAAGCTAGTTCCTGCCCACTGGTTGAACACAAATCACAGGAAGAATGAATTAGTACTTTGGGTATGGGCATGTCATTTGGCAGACGGGTACAATTCCCTGCCCCAACCTTACCCCAGTCCTGCATGGTTTACGTCAGTGACAGCCACAGCCCCTGTCTGACCAGGGACCACAGAGCCGAGAAGATGGTGGTGTTCAGGAGCGCATGTGTTTCACCAGATGCCAAAGGACAGGCTCCAGACTCTCCATGCAGAAGCACACACCTCATGTGCTGCTCCAAAAGCAGAGTGTCACAAAACAAGGTAGATGGGAGCACAGCTATGATGGCAACACTGTACTGACCCAGGTGAACTCCTCAACCAGAGGCAAAAGCTTCCCACTGTTGGCAGAGGAGAACCAACTGCTGCTGGATTGGGAAACATACTCACAAAATCTCGTGTGGGTCTCTTGCTACAGATACTATGCAAACACCTCAGACCCACTCAAAACCAGCAGCACTAGCTTTGACTCCACAAGATGAGCACAACATCATTCCCGCTGCAACAGCAGTGTCCAAGCCAAGTTCAGAGAAAAGCACTTGGAGTCCAGGATTTAGCAGATTTAATTCACTTTGTCTTACAAAGCTATAGAAACAGAAGCAGATGCAATATATCAATGAGCCATTCATCCACCAGCAAGAAAACCACCATTCTAAAGGATACTGGGAAATCCCTGGCTACGTGTCAGGACTATGAGGACCAGAGCAAATCAGAGGTGCCAACTGCACCAGAAACCCTGGGAGAGCTGGAACTGGTTCAGTTGCTCATGGCAGTGACTGGCAGCCCCTCATGCTGCAGCAGGGGAGCTGGAAAACACGTTCATGGGCACCAGGCCAATGGCAGAAAACATCAACACACAAGAGCAGCTCCCACACTGAGCTAACCAGGATGACCATGTCGAGGCCTTGAGTGCACTAACAACAGCCCTTAACTGCCCTGACCAGCCTTACTAGCGGCCTCCACGCATACCCTCTTCGTATGGCCCAGGAGCTCCATTTAAGCTCAGCTACGGACCTTTAGTCCTTGCCTAAGCTATGTTGTAGGTGTGTGTGGTGGGTTGATCCTGGCTGGACACCAGGTGCCCACCAAAGCCGCTCTATCACTCCCCCTCCTCGGCTGGACAGAGGAGAGAAAGTATAATGAAAGGCTCATGGGTCAAGGACTGGGAGAGATCACTCAGCGATTACCGTCACAGGCAAAAAATACTCGACTTGGGGAAAAAAATTAATTTTATTTATTACTAATTAAATCAGAGTAGGACAATGAGAAATAAAACCTAAATCTTAAAACACCTTCCCCCCACCCCTCCCTTCTTCCCGGGCTTAACTTCACTCCTGATTTTCTCTACCGGCTGCAGTAGCGCAGTAGTTTTTTCCCCCTTAAATACATTATCACAGAGGCGCTACCACCGTTGCTGATGGGCTCAGCCTTGGCCAGCGGCAGGTCCATCCTGGAGTCAGCTGGTATTGGCTCTATTGGACATAGGGGAAGCTTCTAGCAGCTTCTCACAGAAGCCACCCCTGTACCCCCCTGCTACCAAAACCTTGCCACACAAACCCAATACAGTATGCTTGTCTCCAGCTTAGCCGCAGCTGTGCCATGCCTGGCCATGGACCACATCAATCCAGACCCAACCCACAGTCTTCCCAGCTCAACCTCAGACTTGCCTCGCCTCTGTGGACCTGGCTGGCAATTGCTGGACTATGTCTGACCCTGATTATCATTACCAGACACAACCCTGAGCCTGACTTGCTAACTTGCACTCCCAGCTTGACCTTGGACCTGCCTCATTACTACGAACTTGTCTGATGACCTGACCTCTCGGCAGACACTGGCCTGATCCTTAGGCCTGCCCCACTTGCACTGCTCAGGTACTGTGGGACTGGACCCTGCCCGGAGAGGACCCTGCCCTACCAGCCATCCTACCACACTCTGCTTCTGGCTCCCTGTCCCTGCAGGAGCAGCTGGCCTTCGCTGCACCCTGACACACAGGTCTAAGAACAGGAACCCAGGCGACCTGGTACTATTAAAGGACACAGGTTACTCCAGCCAGTCCGTGGCACCGGCACAGACACTCTTCCAACACACATCTCCTTCAGCACACGTCAGTGTGTACAACAGAAAAGCAAATGATTTAGGTTGTCACCAGACTTATGCATTTTACCTACTTAAGTACGCCAATTTATACAACACAATAGCAGCTCCATATAGACATCAATGCTGTGGAAGGACTCAACCACAGGCACCTCATCGCTGCGCAACACTGTACTTACAACATGAAGTCCTGTTCCCAGCAGGGTTGGTCGCCTCGCACAGCTACTGTCGTGCTCTTCACATTTTGCACTTTCAGGGTCACATACGTATTGAATTTATCTGGGGAACAAGAGGCAAAAAGTTACCTCCTTCACTATACCCTTTCATCACATAAGCACAACATTTCAAGGTTTTCAGTCCATATATTGCATCCCAGGGGGACCCGAAATGAAAAGCCCATATGCAAAGACATCACTGGGTTAAGGAGCCAAATGTTCAAGATGTTTTTCACCTGCCATCAAATTTTCAATCACAGTTCTTTAGAAATTCATGCACAAACAAAAACAGGCAACTAAGCACTTGCAGTAAGTCAAGGACAAAGAAAGAGTGTAAAATCTTGAAGAACACAGACACTTTGCGTGTAAGATGCTGCTGACTGAAATCCAGATGAGAGGAAGAAGAGACAGTCTGAAGGAATAGGGCCATCACGCAGACCATGCAGAGCAAAAAACAAACTTGCAAAACATACAAGCAAGAAGCAGTTGGGCTGATCATATCATCTCTTCCCTTCTGACCCAACTGCTCTCCTAGTTCCAACCTGGTTTTCCACCCATGAGTCCACAAAGAACTTTACAGACCAGTCAGGGGCAGAAGGAAAAGAGAGTGATTTATGCCAAATGTGCTAAAACTGATCGGTATTGCTTAACCCAGCTGACCTACAAGAACAATGATACACTCACATTTTGATAAGACAGGCTTTGTTTAGATGTTTTGCTTTTTATTTTAAATCTGAAGAAAAAGCCTGGAACAACTTTTTTCCTAGTTGCTGCTATCTCTTTGCTAATAAAACCAAAAGCAGCCAAGCACAGACACATACAAAGTTTGAATATCGGCATCTGAGAATGAACAAACTCTCTTGTAAGGGGAGTTACCACCTCAGACCTATCCATCAGTTTCATCAAGCCTGGAACAAGACATATGCTAAGTAGCTAGAAAGCAGTGTACATATTTTAATACTTCAATGTTCTGCTGCATCTATTCCCAGCGTAAGTTAGATCACAGTCCGTTTTAATACTGCCAGAATTCGCATGCATCATTGCTGTGGGCTACTATAGCGTGTCGCAGCATCCAGCTTCAAATATCCGAACAGAAAGGGAGGAAAGGGAAACTACATGATCCAGAAGCTCAGGAAGAAGTGGGAGTCACCGAAAGTCAGATTCCCTCATATCTAGCTACACGACTTGCATCCTCCTGGGACACTGGGCTTGTCAGTGAAACGATACGCTTCAGTTGACTTAAATCTAGACTACAGGACAGATATTTTGCAGCCATGAGCAGGCTTCTTGATTAGAGAAAGGATAAAATACACAGCTTCCCTTCCAGTCTGGGCACTCAGCTTTCGTTCCCTGGAAATCCAAGGTTGGTACACACACAGCTCTTGACCTGACATGGAGTATGGATGAGGAGACCTGGGAAGCTTTCAGTTATAACCTAAGGATGGCTGTATCAAGAGAATAAAGTCATGAATACAGCTGTGCAATTGCTTCAGATCTAAACACCTGAATAGGTGTTATTCCAGAAGCAAACTGCTTATTCTTTTGTAAACTGTACATCAAATTTCATTCAATAAACGTATTTACCTGCTAAGGGATTCCTTGCTAGCTACTGAACCACAGTGAAATAGTTGCCTAGACTGTAAATTCTAGGCATCACCAGCTCTTTGTCTTTATTTCATTATGCAGACACAAAACCTGGCAGATGGGATTTCAATCCCAAGCACAGACATTATGGACTGCCACATAAGAGAATGAATCACTTCTGCAGTACCATCCAGCAACCCCGATCAGGATTGAGGAGGCACTGAATCCAGACAGGCACACACCAGTTCCGCTTGGTGGACATTTTCAGATTCTGTTTTTAACAGGGACAGAGGAAGGATGAGAGGAAAGGGTGGGGTGGAAATTGTTGACAGTAAAGGAACATCTTTCCTCATCCATCACCTGTTCAGGTGAGGTGAGCAGGTAGAGGTTTCTCAGCACTGTGACACCAGGTCACATCCTCAAGCTTTATACTAACTCAGGCTGCCTGGACTCTCGGGGTAGCTTTTGTCACTCCTAAGGAGAACATGGAGGAGCAGAGAGGAGGTAGATGAAAAATGCGGGGAGCAGCACAAGCAGGAGTGAGAGATCAGGTGTCACCATTACGGCAAACAAATAGTAGAGCATGGCTTACCTGGTGGTCCTTGGAGTTTAGCTTTTTTCACTGTAAAGAGAAAAAAGGAAAAGAAAAAAAAAGAGGCTGTTAGTGATTTTGTCCTGCTACAATTTCATTTGAGTCAGAGCGTCACAGGGATTAACTGGACAACATCCCCCAGCAGAGGCCTGGTAGCTGGAAATCCTCACTCATTTTAACAGTTTAACAGATCTGGAGGCAAAACCTCTGCTGTACCCCATCTCACCTCTCTAAATCAATGCATTTAAAAAATAATCATAGGATGAATGTTTGGAAAGCAATGTGGTATGGCTAACGCAAAGCAATTTCAAAACCAGTCCTTTGCAACCAGAAGTTATTGCTGCTCAGCAAGATGTCATTTCATACCACCTCACTTACAAAGTTACAGACACTCTAGAAGGAATAAACATTTCTTTAACAACAAAGAATCTCTCAACAGTGCAGAGCAGACTTTCAACCACAACTTGAAAATAATCAAGCTGGAATAGTAACTCTATAGTATGACATCTGCAAATCAAATTAACCCACTATGCCAAGCAAGCAGTAGTCTAAACTCAAATGTCACTTCTCCGAGCTCTCCTCTGTTAATTTAATTCCAGTACAGTATTTATCAAAAACAATGGTTAGAACATAAAACAGCACTGGCTCTTATCTCACTGGATGGAGAAGGTCCATGTCTACGTAGGGGACATTTTGTTTACATTTCTCTTTTGGAAGCTCATAAACTCACTGGTATTGCTAAGTGTAAGCACTAAGACATCTCTGGGCTCCAGCTAGTTTTCCCAGTAGAAAACTAACACTAAGAAGAAAATATATTTAACAAGCTAGGAAGCAAGACACACCTGAGAGAAAAAAAGATTTAAAAATTGGTGTAGTGAAGTTTCCTCCAGAAAACAGAGCACCCAACACTTACTAAAGGCTCATAGAGTCTAACTTCCCAGATAAATGTTCTAGAAAGGAACGTTAAAAAATAAAATAAAATAATGACCCTTACACAGTTACATGTACAGAGCTGCAATGGAGTGTGACGCTGGAGAACACCCTTGCAATTTGAGAAATTCTCCTTTGCAAGCATTTACAGTCCAGGTAGGTGTTTGCATGAAGGAAATGCTGTACCAGGTATAGTATGAGCCAGAGGCGTCTCAAACATTAGTTAGAAGAGCTGTAGCTTTTACCTAGACTGCCAAGGCCCACGAGCCTTTAGGTCCAAAATAAACAGGTTCATTTTTTCCCAGGTTCAGGGCCTGAAGCATTCCTGATACTAAACCTAATGGTGCAARCAAAACATACAATGGTGTGGGCCAGTGTTCCTGCTGACTGAAGATGAAGATTCCTTTTTAATCTCCAAATCAGCCAGTCTGTTTAACCACTGAGAAATAGGCAGGGCAATCTACCCACTTTCTAGGTGCCTTTGGATACCACACAAAAGCAGGCATTTCATTAAATACTACCCTGGAGTGGGCAGACACCAACTCATCTCTGATCCTCCCCTCTCCCCCGGCTTTGCAAGAGGCAGGAGACAAAGTAACAAGTGTGTGTGCTTGAGGAAAGGAAAAAAGGAGAAAGAGGGCAGGGGATGCACAGTAAGCTTCAGCTGGTCTCGCTCTCTGTTCGTAACAAGCTCCACTGCCGTTAGCAGGGAAGCAGAGGCAACCCCAGTGTGGAAATTTGGTATTATTTGTCAAAAAAGCAGCCAGAGTGGGCCAATGGCTCCAAGACACAGTGTCTGCAAGCGATATGCAAACTAAGAGACAGATGCTGTCTGTACATTGTGTCTCAACCTCTAAATATTTAGAGGTTCATTTGATGAAAGGCAGCAAACCCTGCTCAAAAGAGTGCCCATATGGGGCTTCAGCAAGAGCGGTCCCAGGGCTCACAGTAACAGGGATTTCCTGGGGCATCATCAAGGGTAAATGAAGATCACAAGCCTATTACGGACCCACATAACAAAAATGGAGTCTTATATCTTTAGTATCTACCAGGAATGAACCCCATGCCCCTAGAAAACACGCACGTAATAAATTACACCTTTAGTTGYAGAAGCAGGGCTTATAAATAAGAGCTGGATCACAAACTTGGGAGTCTCATCTCACCAGTAACTCTTTTGCTCTATCTGCAAGTTTACACAGCACCTCCAAAAAGTTCTCATGAAAGGTGACTTGGACATGTTTTTATTTTGTTAGCCCACTGGAAAGCACTTCCTAGGGGTGTGTAAAAATCATTGCAAAGGTGCAGCTCCCACAACATCTCAGGATCAGCAGACTGGCCATGAGACCGCAGGGTTCCCCATACAACAGGGTGAGTGTCCGGGAGTTCAGAGCTGGAAAGAGCTGTTAGACTCTGCCAAGACCCAGCCTTTTCGTCAGCCCAGGGAATTCACCGGTTGGGTGCAATGCACAGAACGGCATGCACCGTGCCACTGCCGAAGGACCACAGCTTTGGAAAGGCACAACAAGGTTAACTTCCCTGGGGAAACTTTTGTACCCACACCTGCTCATTCTGTCTCCTTAGAGCTCCTCTATGCCAAGTGCACAAGAAAGGAGACAAAGGAGTAACCAAGTCCTGAAGAAGCCTGATGCATTAACAGTTAATTACTCACAGTGTTGCAACAAAGGCTGAAAACTCATTGCTACTCCAGGGGCAGCAGGCTGAAATCAAGCCATGTGAAACAGTACATTTTAGAAAATAAAATCTACCACAAAAGGAAACCATTCTCTAGCGCACTTAGCAACACCAAGTTTTACAGATACAGTTGCTCTTGCATTGCCACCAAGCAAAAACCTGAAGACAAAGTAAGCCAAAGGTCCTGATCAGAGATTTCCTGAGTCACTCCCATTTATCCCACAGGCRCTTCTGAGCTCTGGGAAAGCCGCATTTTTAAACTATCTGGAAATGTTAAATTCCATTCCGTTTCAAATGGCTTCTCTCAGCACACTGGGCAGCACAGAAAGTCCAGTCATTCAGAGGCAAACATTGAACTATGCTGAACCATAAATCCTCCTACACCACTGCAACATTGTATGGGAAGGACACCAGGGAGGGAATGAAAACAAGAAAATTAGAAAGGAAAGCRAGACCTAGCGCTTTGCACTGCCGTGTGTGAGCGCTGCATAATACAGATGCACAGAGATGCACCTGCTCTCACTGTGCAAGTGAATATTCATTTAATCCCTAAAAAAGACTTGGGCATATCAGAGACACAGCTATTGCACCTCAGTTCAAGGAGCTATTAGAAAGCAGACAGGTTGCACTGAAATAACCAGATGCAAATTAGGCAGACAGATACAAAAGCAATGAAAATTGATGTAAACATTCAATTCATCCAGAAATTTTTTCTCTGAGAATCCCTCACCATTTTGGTATTACTCTAAATAAAGAGACAATAAAAAAAATTAAGTTGAAGTCTTGACTGCAACTTAAAAGAAAAAAAAAAAAAAAGCCACAACAGGATTCCAGAGGCTCTGCAGCTGTCAATTACAAAAGGCTGGAGAGTCAGACAGAATCCTAAAGAGTAGGAAAGGAAAATACAAGCCAGAGATTGCAAAAGTGTCCAAAATCATTGTGGGAGGGTGGAAAAACAACAGCAGAACATATATCAGAGTATTCTTAAACTCAGTTCTACAGAGAAATTCTTGCTATCCACTTATTTTTCAATCAGTCTGAAGGATAATTTTTTTTCCTGACTAGGTGCCCCATACACCAGCCAGAGAATTAAAATTGAGCATGCCAAAGTACTGCAAGGTTCAGACAACACATTGCTCAAACCTCCTAAGCGGGAACACACTCGTATTCAGTTAAAGGGAACCTGGGTGTTCTGAACATCTGCAGATTCAAGATCACCTTTAACATTTGCTTGCAAATCAGAAGGATGCAGATACAGGGAGTGCCTGAGCAGATGGCCAAAAGATTACATCCCAACTAAATCCAGCACATGACTTACGAGCTGGTCACTCACCACACTACAACAAAATCTACATCCTTACACAGAGGCCAATAAAGTGCCATGGAGGGGCTGTGGGAGAAATTAGAAGAATGAAAGGATGCAGTTTAATTAGTGCTCTTAAAAAGAAATGCAACGCTGAAAGCAGAACATTCAAAATGCATTTTCATGATCAGCAATTTGACAAATAGCTTCCTCTTCCCTGTGAAACATGAATGCAATGTTAACGTGTTTTCGAGAGCACTCTAACYTCCACAGTAACTGTCCCCAGTTGAACAGCAGAATCGATAGATATTTCCATTTCACTCTGTGCTTTTCTCACCTCTTCCAGGTGCTCAGACTTCAGTGCACAGTGATACGCAGCACTAGGTGCAAAGGTTGCTTAAGCAACAGAAATAAGATACCACAGCAAAACGCTCATACTACCCAAGACTAAGTCAACGCACCAAATTCATAGCCTGTGCACCCTGCAGCATGCATGCAGAAGGGAGGGAATCCCTTCTGGGAGGGAAGCCCTGGCTAGGCAGTGCTCTAGCCCTTCAGGTCTGTTACACTTTCTATAACTGAGCCTTTGCTAATAATTTTGCTGTCTGAACTCTGCACCAACAGCTATAGCACATGTACTCATTGCAGAGCCAGAAACTCAACACCTCCTACTCACTTCTTGAAAGCTATTTATAAAATCCATGAGAGGCTGGCAAGTGGCACAAGACTGGCATATCCAGCAAGGACTGTTCTGTCCCTGGGGATCCCACCCTGACACACAGGTACCTTCCCCTCCCCTGGAAATCAAAACATTTTACATGCACAGCCCCTGCACATCCTCACCTCCCACCTGAGGGCGAGGAACCCTTGTCTCTCGCACTACCTGAACCCAAAAGGTGTTCCAGGCTGGAGGAAGCAGAGGCCATGCAGTGACCTCACCCCTGATTTTAACTCAGTCACTGTTTTGTTTCACRTGATCCCTGTAAAAGTCCAGCAGCATCAGAGGTAAGCTATTAAAAGCAATTGCATGTGCCACAGCAGAACAGCAGTACTGACTGTGCTGCAAAACTCTTCTCATCCCTTCATAACTCTAAGAAAGAAAGAGTTGGATAAAACAGCAGTTTAATGGTTTTCYGAGCCTGTTACGAGGATTTGACATGTCATGACAGGTTTAAAAAGGAAGGCTCCACTGCATTCTCATACATTGAGAGCTAAATTATGTTCAGAAGGAAAAGATTTTCCTGAACTAGCTCAGAGGAAGAATAATTGCACTGGAGATCCCAGGACCCRCTGGCACTCAGCAGCACCTCGACAGCCTCTGCTGTAATTGCAGAGAGCCCAGAGCAGGGTCCACTTGGGCTCTGTCTCCTCGCAACAGAGCCCTGCTGAGCTGGGGTGGTTATCACAGCCGAGAGATTCCTTCAGCCTCAAGGGCTACTGAGAGACAAGAGACTTAAGTCACATTTATTACTTTATGCTTTGTTTTTCTGCCAGGGAAAACAAACCACTGGTTTACATATAAACACTGTTCCACTCGAGCAGGGAAGAGAGCACTTTATGCACCAGCGTATTCCCTTTGAGAATGACGTGATGGAAACACAGTGTGTACCTTCATGTACCAACAGACRTAAAAGCTGAGACTGCATTCACAGAAAACAGAGGATAACGTTTGTTATTGCTTGATGTGAATGGAGGGCTGGGCTGACCAGAGAACTGCTCTGCTGCCAGAAGGAAGAAGAGCCACTGCGACATGCCCCTTTCCTCGGTAACTGGCAGAGAACAGGAACATAACACAGATTTCCAGCAGTACCTGAAGAATTAAGCTTGTGTCTAGGGGCTGAATTTTTCTGACTTAATACCTGAAATAGTCCTTCAAAAAATTCATCACCTGTTTGATTGAGATAACTGTGGAGGAATCCATATAGCCTCAAAAGCAAGCCATCAGTACCACTAAATTTACCTTGACTGAACAGAGAGATTGATCTGCTTTAATAAGTAGTCCAGAATAAATGGAATGGACACAATATGAGTTTATTAATTTTTAATAGTTCAAAGTGAAAAAAACCCACCACTTTTACACTGCAGTTCCCGTTCATGTAGCAAAGAGCTTTCTTCAATTTGACCTCTCTAAATGCCCGTAAGACAACTTGACTCTCCTTTCTCAAGGCCTTGGAAACCATGTCAAACAAGTGGAAGGTATGCTCACTTCAGCAACCATTCATATCTAAAAAGCAACTACTACCATTCTTGGATTTTTCCCAGGAAGGAGGAAAAGGGAAAAAAAAAAAAAAAAGAGAGATTCTATTTTGTTGCCTGCAGTAGCAAATTGATCTACCCAAGGGATTTCCATTTTGCCAGATGTCTTGAGAATGAATTAGAATCCCTCCTAATTCACATGAATTAGCATCTTCCTGCTCAGATGATCTGCAAATTCATTACCCTGTCCAGAGACACACAAAGCTACCAAGGTTATTTGATTTACAATACAATTTCCAACAAACAGCTTTCTAGCAGTCACTCCACCCTTTCTGTCCACTGGACAGTGACTGATAGCAGCTGGGACATGTGTCACTGCTTGGAAGGGTTTTCCAGATTGTTGTGCTAAGAGGAGACACACTCAACACTAACCCCATTTAACTTCAGCATCATTTCATATAGCAAATCCAGGAAGCACTACATAAATACACATCCCAATAACCCTCCACACTGCCAAACCTCACTAGATGCTCCCCTGTTCATCTGTGCATTCTCTGCTCAGTAAAGATCCAGGGCTTGCACGCACACAAGTATTACAGCCCACAGGTAGACAGCACCCCCCTTGTTTCCCTCCACAGCCCAGACACCCCATACCCTGGGGCTGACAGACTTTTCCAGTCCCAATAGCACACTGCAGCTGCTGCCCAGTCCTGCTTACTAAGCTTCACCCCAACATTTGTTTCTTGCCAGAATTTTCGCAGCCCCAGGCTCAGCGTCCCACCACCTGTATGGGCCAAACTTTGGTGAGCAAAGTACTGAAATCTACCCAGAAAAAAATATAGCTTTTATATATAAAAGTTATATATCATTGTCTTGGCTGAATCTCTATTATCGCCATAGCCCATGGGCATCAGAGTGACATAGCACAGTGGCAGGATATCTGGAGTATTCCCCACTGTTTCATTCACACGAACTTGGGAGAGCTAGCAGGGCAACACGATGGCCAATCTACACAAAACTGAGCAAATCCGCAGTTAATGCACTGTGCTGAACCAGTTATCAAATGAAAGATATATCTGACTATTTTGCTCAATCATCCAGTCTGATCACTTTAGTGAACTAGGCAATTTCACACCTCCTGCAGATACTGTCACTTTTCAGCTCAGCTTTTGCATAAAACTTCGTAAGTGTATATAGCACAGCTCAGCTTGCACCAGAGCTTCATAGTGCTTCGCTTCTTCCATCCTTAGCAAAGTAAACTAGATAAACAGAACAAATTAAAAAACTTGGTAGGACACCCTTTCTGGCAGTTGCAAACACTCCAATCAAAACCACATTCCACCTGGAGCAGAGGACCAACTTTGCAGACCCTTTGGCAAGGGTTGTTTAATTGTTGGGTTTTTTTAAATAAAACTCAGTCCTCATCAGCAAAAGAAGCCTTCTCTTAAAAGACCCTACTTCTCTAAAAGGTATTTCATGTGACAGAAGGGGTGACAATTTAATTCACTTTCTATGATGGTTTAATGTAGTAGGCAGTTAATGTAAGTAGGCTTCTAAACACTTTCAATGACAAAATAGATTCAGACAGTTAGAGACATCTGGGTCTCGTTTACAGGTTAATCTGTTACCAGATTTGGTTTGACACACTGACTTAACATCACACAGATTTTCAATCTCCTGAACTGAAGAGTTTGATACACATTCTTGTTTGTTGCTTAGCTCAAGAACTCACCTACCTGAAATATTCCTTGAACTATTTCAGCAACAGAAATTCACAGGCGAAGAAAATGCTACAGCAATTAAAAAAATTATAAATAGTGCTGCAGAAGATACGCCATGGGGATTGCAGTTGTGAACACACACAGTTTTGGACAAAAAAAAAAAATCAAACCTGTATCTCAGAGAAGCACAAACTGAAAACAAAGTGTCTTACTAGAATACAGGACAGGAAAAATGGAACTGAAACCATGTATGCAACTTGTAGAAAACAACTGTGACAGGGAACAAAATGCAAGAGGAAAACTAAAGAGGTCTGCAACTGGTTTCTTCCCTGAAGTCGGAGTAGACATCAGATCGCTCTTCCAGGATCCTTATGCCAGCACTTCTCTGGAAAATAGTATCAGGCAGCAAGTTCATGCTGTTATTTGTTGGTCTGAAAACATAATTTGAAATAGAGCAACTAGGACAGGACACGTTTACAGAGAGGAAGGGAGGGAGAAGGCTCACAAAACAGCAGGTCCCAAAACCCAGGACTCCCCTCATCTCTGAACTTGTACGTGGATACAGTGATTTTACTAAAAAGCTAGCACAGAACAGGACCTACACTGGCAAAATACAATCAATATACCATGACCGTTAGGTACTGCAAAAGAATTCCAGCATTTTAAAACATACAGATCATTTTATCCAAAAAGCTTCAGGAGATCTTATCAATAAAATGCTTAAAACATTGACAAGTTATTTTGTAAACCACAGCTCAAATCATTATTACATTAAGCATTACCACTTAGTGAAACTTCTGCTTTGCAGTAAGGAAGCTGCAAGAAGTTTACTTACAGCTGATCCTAGAAAAAGCTTCCTGAAAGACAACAGGAAGCATTCAATTGATCTCAGACAAGCAGCAGCTGAAATAAGCTTGACAATACTGTTTCTTCTGTCTGGGGGAGAAAAAAAAAAAAAAAAACCAAACATACAGCCAAAAAAGCTGGAAACAGATGCTGGGAAGCAGTAAAGAAAGTAGGAACATGCGAGCCTTGAACTTTACAACCTCCTGAAACAGATTAGCACTGCCAGTGAATCCAGAGTGCCAACAGCCCATAAAATATCTTCCAGTTTTTACATGAAATATACTTTGAAACAGAAGTAGTGCAGAAGCTTCTACTTCCAGGCAGCTTGTGTGGCTAAACGCTGCGCAGGAGAGAGAAGGAGGCGGCAGTTTGAGGAGAGGAGTGGAACACATCACACTGGAATTCCCAGTGCCAGGTGAGACACATCACTGCAGACGCTCTTCCAGGCTACRGGGCTCTCTATCCCCATTTCTGCTGCCTGCATGGTCCCACAGTTCAGCTGGCTGGCAGGCAATCTCAGGACACTTCCCCAGCCAACACAAAGCAGATCAACCCATTGAGCTCAAGTCACCTTTCAGGTAACTAAAACAAGTTGAGAATCAAAAGCCATCTTCTGCCTGCTTTGGGACTTGCTGGAATGACAGCCWCCCAGTGCCCAGACAAAAATCTTTCCTCTAGCAATGCATCTCGTTATTGTCCTTAAAGGCTGCGCAGAAAGTATTAGCTCCAACTCTCAAGAGCCCCACAGCCTGTGCTGGAATACAAGGTGCCTCAAAGACAACGCCAAGTCTGTGTGCTGCTCTCCAGAGCGCCCATTACCTCATTACTCACCTTTTCAACTTATCTGACAATAATCATGATCTCAATGCAAACTGACAAGTTAATTCCAGCGAGACAAGAGCCAGCATACTCAGATGCTTATTTAGAATTGTGCTTTGCTCTTCGTAACCTTCCCACAGACATGTTAACATCTACCTGAAATTTAACTTCACTCCCAGCTGTCACCACAACATCCATTTGCTACTCAAAACCAAAGGCCCAGGCTCTGAGACACAGTTAGTGGAGCACTCAGGCTATTGTCAGATGGTTTTCTTCACCAAGGAAAGACTCTGAAGTGTCAGTTCTCCTGCCCTATTTCTCCATCAAGAACTGCAACCAAGTCACACAAGAGTATTCACAAACGATACTCCACAGAGACCTTTTTGCCGTCTCACAGATGTTTGCCTTGTGGTTACTGCCTCTCCCCCCACCAGCACCATGACAAAGCCAGTCGGATTTGTAATTTACTGTTCTCAAAACATCAGTTGTTTGAATAAGTCTGACAGTCCCACTGCTCAAACTGGATGCTGGAATTCCCCAAGAACCACTTTGACATCAATGACATCTCACACTTGGGTCCCAAACCAGATGTCTCCTGCCCTGCAGACCACGGAGCTCTTTGCACACCTTCAGCACGAGTTTGCGCTAAAAGAAGTCATCTCACRACAGGAAGGGCTGCAGAACAAGCCTATTTAGCCTGGTATTCTGTCCATACAAGCACCTAGACGATTCCTAGGAAAGAGCATGACGCGATGATACAGCAGTACGTACTCTATATATTAACGTGCCCCCAGCTTCTAGGCTTAGGGCCTAGAGGTAACATTTTGGGAAGCAGAGTTTCATATGGCCTGTTCTACCACCAAATCTCCTCCATCCCCAATATGACCAAGACTTAAGGGTGCCAACAGGAAATTTCAGGTGAATTCCACTTTGGTATTTCTTCAATAGCAAGGAGGAATACATGCTTCAGAGACCTCGCTTCACAATTTAGCCTCTTTGCTACACATCTTTGCTGTCACTTGACAGCGGTATCAGATGCTTTAAAGTAAGCAGACAACACAAGCAAACCCATATCACTCTCCACTGAGAAGAAAGGGACTATCACTCATAAAGAGAGGCAAGATGCTTTGCTACCTGTTTGACACAGCAAATACAGTCTGTTTTTTAAAAAAAAAAAAAACTAAAATAGATAGCCTCCCCACAACCATGATACACAGAAGAAAATCCTTCTTCAAATTTTGTGGGGCTATAAGCAGAGCTACGTCCCTTATTACTACCACCACCATTCCTCAAGGGTAGATACACATACATTGGTTGACTGAGTAATCCCTCCTAGCTTCGGCCTGATCTAGYACAGGCAGGCGAGCATCACCTCTGACTGATTGGTCTGGATCAGTTACATTTTGCTTGAGAAGTGGGAAAAGAAACACACACTGAAGTTTTGTTATGTTGTGCTTACAAAACAAGAGATGGTGCCTTTGTCCAAAGATTGCTTTCCAAGGGGGGTGGGGAAGCAGAGTGTGGTGATGGAGAAATGGATTTGATACTATTTGTGTAACAGAACACCTTTTAAACAAAAAAGAAACTGAGGATGTAGCCAACTTCCCTGATTCTATAGAACAGCTCCACCTATATATACTTACCATCCAAACACTAAAACCAGTTGCTAAAAAGCACAGCTAGGAGAAATCCTCTAACATCTATTTCTTCCCTTTTTGTCTGACCAACTCAGACACGTTGCTGAAGATTCACTGAAGTTTCTGCTCAGCAACTGCTTTGAACTGAGCAGTGAGGACAGGAACAAAATCTCTTATTCAAATCACAGAGATTATGAGAGGTTAATCCTCCTGACGCTGGCAACAGAGACAACTCTGTCAGGCGACCTGGTTCCCCAACCAAGAGGTGAACTAAACAGTAATCCAAGCTGCCTCTTCTCTCCAATATTCTGTTGCAGCCTTTATTTTATTTTATTGGTAAGAAAGCAGCTTGGATGCAACGTACTGGAGTGAGTTACTGTGTTAGTGACACACTCTCTCAGAAGACATACTCTGTTAGACTGTGCTTCGGTCACTTGGCTTTAAGAAGTTCCCTGCAGGTTACAGATTTCTCCTGAACACTTAAGTGTTTTATGATCAGAAGAGATAGCATCCCTACTCCTGAATCTGTGCCTGATTAGGGAAAAAAAATAAATCCATCAAATCTTCCAGAATTTTTAGATATAGAAGATAAATACTACTGGGCAGAGAATAAAGGGGGCTTCCAATTTTCAGTGGCATAAATTACCTTTCTTTCAAGTTCTGTAAGGTTCAGAAATATGTTATTTTAAATTAGTGGAAATGTCTTAATTGAATAAGGGAACAAAACCCACACTACTTAATTTTACACAAAACAGACTTCAACTCATATATGCCCCCAGCTGTCAAAGACCAAGGAAATATGCATAATGAAAGCCATATCCTTGCACCAGAAGGCAGGAAAAGAGACAGACTGATAATGTATTAAGTCTGCTAGGAGCCAGTCTGAGTTGGTAAACTGACTTTGCTGACAAACCAATAGTTCAACTAGTTTGTAAGAAAAGCTTCAGTGCCAAAAAAAAAAAAACAAAACCAAAGAGCAAAAACAAAGACAACAACAATAAAACAACCAACAACAAAACAACAAAAAAAACCCAAACCCAACCCAAAAAACCCCCAAAAACTTAAAACTAATTCAGAAACCAGGACAAGTTGAGGGGTTTTTTTATTTTGAAAATAAGATACACCTCTTTAAAGAATAATTTCTTCCAAGACACAAAGCACATGCAGCTCCTGCTCAGACATTGTACGTACAGGTAAAGGTCACTTAAATGACTAAAATCTTGCCAGAGTTATTAGGTCAAATCACACAGCCTGGTCACAGTGAGGTAACAGCTGCTAGAAGACAAGTACTCTGGTACCAAACAAAGAAGAAAGAGCAGGAATTACAGATAGAATAAAACAACTTGTGTGCTTTTCCTTTGACTGGCATGTGCTTCTCTCCTCAGTCAACAAAAGCACTTAAGTCACCTGTCTATACCTCCCGAATGACTCAGGTTTCTATACTCCCTGTTCAGATTTAGTTTAAATGAGATGCACCCTGGAACAAGAGTTGCTTACTAACCACACCAGAAGTGATCACCACCTAATCACAGCCTTGCTATATTTTCTGGTAGTTTTGATTTAAGTTACAGGATTGCAAGCAATCAACCAACTGGAACATTGCTACTTGTCAAGCAGGACTGAGCACAAGCTTGCCCTGAAAGGCATTGAGCTAAAAACTGAAACTAACAAATATCATTGTTCAACTTCAGAAGTCTAGCATATTCCCCAAAAGAGAAACTCAAAAATAAAGCAACAGCACATCTGTGGTGGATTCAGTAACTTTTTTTTTTTTTTTTAAATTAAAGAAAAACATCCCACCATACTACAGCAAATGATAAGCTCCCAGGAAAAACAGCACCTGTGTTTTCCTGCACCAAATAATGAAGCAGGATTGGTCTAGTTTGAAAAATAGTTTTAATGAAAATACTAATATTGTGTTACTTAAGTATTTTCTTGCTTGAGTTCACAAACCAGAGAAAAGATAATATCTAGGAGATAGAAAGAAGCTGACTGTGAGCATTAAGAAAGAGTAAAAGAACTAAAAGAACTGTTTAGCATAGGAGTTATGGTGTAACTGAATGAGATTCCCAGGCGGGAAGGGGAGATCTAACAGAACACTGTTTGCAGATTAATTCTTTGGCAGCCTGACTTTACCCTTAGCATTCACAAACTGCTCAGACAACACTGGTCCCTGGAGGACATATACAAATCGCAGAAATAGGACAGTTAGATTGGCACCAACTTTTTTGCATTTTGTTGTTGTTACTGCTTTTTTGTTTGGTTTTTTTTTTTCATTAAGGACTTGGGACACTGGTCACTTGCAGTATTCCCCCAGAACGAAGCTGAAAAGGATGGTTTGGGGATGTTTGTTTTGAAGTTTGTAAAGACAGAATGTGTTTTATAAAATTCAGCCTAGAGACTGATACCCAAGCAAGCACGTGATTTTAACTCCGTCTGGAAGAAGCAGCCAAATGGCTGCTCCCCATGGCAGTTTTACAGTGTCTGAAGGAGCTGCATCTCTCAAACACATTAGCATTCACCTGCCAATACTTTTGTTTTGACTCAGCATGTACACAAAGAACTGAACCACAACCAGGTGTTACTAACGGCAAGGATTATGCCCAAGACTGTTCTCCTGAAACCCATGATGTTTGCTTGCATTTGGGCCTCCATAAAAATTAAAGTGAAATTCCATCAGGCCAAATGCCATTAGAATCAAAATCATTAACTAAAATAAACACCCTTAGGTAACAAYTGAGTATGAGCAAGTTCCCTCACATGTAGTTTGGTTTTTTTATTACTAAAATTTATAACTAAGCAAGATGCTACATAAAAAATTTACCTTAATATACAAATTGTCTATAGAAAGTAGTTGTCAGGGAAGTAATTCACATCATAATGAAGTTAGTGCTGTGAGGATCATAAGACTGGAAGGGCCCTTTGAGGTCAGCAACTCCAGTGCTGGTTCTCCAAGCACTTAAGCTATTCAAAATCATTCCTGACTTCCAGCCTACACTTTAATTAATAGCACACTTATACCTTCTGTATCTTACGTCAACACTATCCTCCACGTTAATGTTTTTCCTCACCCGGTGTTTAATTTCCTGATGTTTTAATGGGCAGAAGTCATAGATCCCATCAGTTTCCGTTTATCAGATAGAAGAAGCCACAGCCTCCTAGTTTTCTCACCATAGAGACTGAAAGGAAGAGAGAGCCAGTCAAGGCTTTCTTTCACCCTCTCCATTTAGTCCTACCTAAGCTCATTCTTCCTGAACAATGTCAGCCAGCGCAGGCCACAGCATGCAAGGACAAATTACCCATGTCTTTGTCCTTCCCCCTCTGCCAGGAATACTTTCCCCAGCGCATACTGGTATCACCTTCTCCTCTCCCCACAATTATTCTGTACTGGTGCTGAGTCACAAGGACTCCCCAACACCGCTCCTTTCACCAAGCTTTGCGTTTTTCAGAAATTCTTGTCATTTGCCTTTAAGTGCATAGCTCTTCTACATAATATCAACTCATTTTCATTATCGCTGTCCTCAGGGTCATTGAATCCTTCACGCATTATATTTATCTACTTCCAATATGATTATGCCATAAGGACTTGTCTTAAAAACAACTTTGACACACACATTCCTACTTTTCTTGCCACACCACAAGCGGAAGACATCTATCTGCTTCTCCCACCAGTCTTTGCAACGTTACTAGCATCTGCTACAGCCAGTTCCTTACACACTTTACATTTCTTTTGCCAATTCCAGTTTTCTTCAAAAAGAAATGTCTGCTATGGTGATTTGTGAGCTATTACAAAAGTGCAAATGCTTTCAGATGCATGCAGATGCATGCTTTCATCTAGAAACAAGAGGTTAGCCCAGCACAATCTTCCTCTCGCAAACCCATGCCACATTTAAACCCAATGACCTTCCACACTGCTTCCACCTGTCCATAAAGTTTTTATTATTCTCTCTTTAAAGTTTATTTCAAACCTTGCATACTATCACAGTCTTGCCTGCTTTTGAAGTCAAGACCCATACTTACCCACATTTATCACCCATCTCCTTACCTTCCTGCCAACCCACAGAAACCACCTTTCTTGTTCCGTGATTAGTTAGGTGATGCCACTGTTTTCTTACAGCAGTAGTTGAAATCTGAACTCTGTTAGCAGAAGTTTAAGTGTTGCATGTTTTAGCACTCTGGGCTACAGATTACCAGACTCAAATTCAAGGTGTTAAAAGTTTTGCTCCCACCCCATATACCTGTGCATCATTTTCAGCGTTATCCTTGTAAGAAACAATTCCTACAGTTCAGGGATCATACCCAGATCATCTTTACTCAACTCCCTGTCCCTATGCACAGCAGTCTGACTCCTTCCTTTGTGAGACTGGCTGGTTCTCCTTTTCATGTGACCAAAGCACCTTCTGTTATCTGTTTTAATACCTTTTGCAAGATGTCACCTTGTCTGCTGAGGTGGAAGCTCCTGCCTTAGCCCTGGACTTCCTGATCCTCAAGATACACCTTCCTTTACAAACTGATTTTTTGCCCGTACCTCTCAGAGGTTCTGTGTTTGCTCACCATATCCTGACACGATAATCAGGTGAATCATCAGCTCTGGRGCCATTTCCTAGGTGGAGCCTTTTCTGTTATTTGAGATGCTAATGTTTACCCCTGTAGCTTCACTAAATTTCATGCCCTCGCCTGCATCCAAGCTCCTCGCTTCACCAAAAAGCTTCTTCAGTTTCTCTAGAGGCTTGACAGTTGCTGGTCTACATGTTTATCTGTTTAACTTAACCTCGTTTAAGTTGTGATCACTCAAACCAAGTTCACTTCTATGTCCAGCTTCCCTGAAGCATCTTCTGTGCTTCCTAAAGCCACATCTACAGTTAACTCCATCGATTTTATGGCTTCAGTGACCATCTGATGATGAAACTGCCAGATAATACAGCTCTCTGTACCCAGCCATTACCACCAGCATTCATTATCTGGTGTGGGGAGTTAGTCTCTCACAGTGACAATACCCAGAAATGCTTCTCTCTAACCACATTACGAGATTTCTACCCACATTTAAATCCTGGACTACGTGCAGTAGATCTCTTGCGCTATCACAGCAAAATCTCTTACCAGCTCTTCCCAAAGCAATTTCAGCCCAGCTGGTTCTCTTTTATCCACACTAATGCTGCTTTACAATTTTGCATCACTAACACAGTGGAATTTTCCCAGTCACCTTTATTCCTCTCTTTCCAGAGCAGGGCATCCCCTCCAACATCTCTGTTCCCCTCATAACCCCCACTCCTCGTGGCTCCTGCTAACCTTATGAGGGCTAGTTCCAAGTCCTACACCAACAGCCCCCTTGCCACCACTTTAGTTACAAGCCCCCCACTTCGCTTTGTAACACTAATGTGTTTGCACCCTCTTGGAAACAAAATCAAAACAACTAATTAAAATGCTTTTCACTGTTTACTTTATATAACTGTATCACTTGTCATTTCAGGATCACGTAATCCCTATTTCATCTCCAACACCAGCTCTTTCCTGATGCTCTATGAGAAAAAAAAAATACAATGCAGGCCCCCAGCAAGCATGCACAGGGTTAACTCGTACGTATTCAGACTTCTGTCACGTGCTGCTCTGCTCCAATAAAGCCTGAACACATTTCTATATCTTTGACCGAAGTGCCAGCTATATACAGAAAGTAACTTCAAACTCAAGTTTACAATAGTAACAGGTTTGTCGGTAGAGCTCTGTTAAATCACACTCCTCCCTAGCCATAGTGTAACAAAACACTGATTTAACACTGCAATCCAATAGGTCATGGCATGTCTTGATCTCTTTTTAACCATGGAAAAATATGTAAACACTTCTCATTATAATTAGATTAGTAATAATACAACAGCCACGTACTTCTACTCAAGTAACAGACACTACCAAACTCCATTTTTCCCAATCTTTAAGTACTGGAAGGGCGAGGAGTACAAATTTCATAGTAGCTTCTCCACTCTAAGGAAAGGCACACCAACTTCTGCTGTTGTGATGCTGAAGCTAGAAAACCAGTTCAGTCTAAAAAGTGTAAATTTCTCACATATGGTGATAATCAACATAAAGCTGCCGAGAACTGCAGAAAATCCTTCATCAATTTTAATTCAGAATCTGATCTTTTTCTAGAAGACTCTAGGTTGTTATACTAAAAAATACTATGTCCTACAGAGGGTCATATTAGATGATTACAACAATCCGTTCTGGCCTTATAACTATAGAGTTTCTAAGCAGTTAATCTCCTCAAAAAATCTCCTACTAAAATGGAGCACACACAGACTCCACTTACTTAATTTGATATGTCAAAATCTAATAAAATTTTGCACATGCAGCAAGTTATACCAGGTCGGAAAGGCTGAAATAAAATTACTGTTTCACATCCATTTTTCCCTCCCTAAAAATCCATATCCATGTTGCGTGCCAAATTCAAGTCACATACTACAAGTCTAGGTTCAGATCAGGAGTTCAAGGTTGGGGGATGTTTGAACCAGAAAATAACAAGAATTTATTTCTGTAAAAACCAAGACTTTATTAATCTATGAAATGGCATTATGATTTTGGTAGCGTTAGAACTCCCAAATCCAAAAACGAAGGCAATCTCAGCTTTCTAGTAATTTATGGCCCCTCAGACTCTCAAAGAGGAACCCTATGAAGTGTGCCTTCCACAGAAGCCAAATGATCTTCTGAAGAAGACCACTTGCTTGCCTTTAAAGAAGTCTCATGACAAAGAAAACTCATGAAATTCGGAAGGTGAACAAAATAGGAATGACACATAATTTTCTAATAGTAGTTTACTCAGCAGTCAAATTCCTTCCTCACCCAAAGCTGATAAGCTACCTTGGCATCATCTCAATTAGTGTCCTGGCCCTACAGGAAAAAACAGTTATTAAAGATTTCCAAAATAACAGTTTGCAGATCTCCAGTGTATAATTGCAGCCATAACACTCCACCAGGACTTCATTTGCAAAGGCCTGTGGTTGTTGCAATAGAAGACTGTGTGACGACCAAATATGAATCATCACAGCTACTCAAAGTCTGAAGTCCTTGGACATTTCCTGAAAACATGTTCTGAGGTTTATACAAGCCCTAAGGAAAGGAAAATGTCTCTAAAGAGTTTGTCACTATAAATTTAAATATCTACTTATTTATCTAAATATATATTTATTTATTCATTCCTTGGAAACTGCTATGTTTGCTAAACAGAATTTTTCAGTTTACAATATAGTTTAAGTGAAATTTGACCCAGAGTTTCTTCACGCCTAGCCTTTCTGTCACTACCTGACTACATGGAACTGTTTTGAAATATCCTTAAAACGTATTTTAGAGCAATTAAGAAAGCCCCACAAAACTCAGAAAGAACTCAGTTTGCACAGCAGTCTTTGAACAATCTGGTCAAGGATTTGCTGGAAAAAAAATGCCTTACTGTAAGTAACCTTCTTGTGATACTCAGGATGCCAACAATCAGTACAGGGCAGAATAAAGCACACAACTCTCCATGCTTGAAGTTTATAAAGTTGTCTGGCCTTGATCAGGTATCCAGTGGCACAAAAAATAAGATAAATCTATGACAACTCCAAAAATTATGGCAAGCCAAGAGAGGTGGCCAGGGGAAAGACCCAGGAAGGTTTAGAAGCACAATGCACCTTCATCAGCACATGAGGCTCCAAATCAGTGCCTGACTCTGGGGGTTTGCTCTCCCTGCACAGCACCACCACCTGTCCCGCTCCCCAGCTCAAGTGCTGCCATGGTACAGCTGAGCAGAGAGAATGTCTGGTGGCACAAAGTCACAAAAATGCCAGACAACAGGACAACACAGGACAGATTTGCTACAACATCACAGAAGAAGTTCAAGCAACAACCCTTGTCTGTTCCCAAGCCAACCAACCATCTCCCAGCCCAGACCTCGGACAACAGCCCTATATCACCCTCCAGAACAGGTTTCAGGTGATGCAGTCCCTTCATCAGTTCACTTTGCCTTATTCAAGCATGCCTGCATCCCTGCCACAGGGCCTGCACCACTGCGCTGCCATAAAAGCTTAAAAGAATGAAGGGTTTAATTGGCCACCGTACTTAGCTCCAGACCCAAACTCCTTTCCTCAGGAGAGGCCAACAAAGACAACAGCAGGTTGGTTATATGTTGCAGACTTCATCTGGACAGAGGGGTGACCCAAGAAGTCCTTTAGCATGTAATTTTTTTTTTTTAATGATGTTTCTTAAACTGAGTCCTACTACATTGGCCTGAGCGGAGAAAAATCAGCATTGAGTGTGTCCATACTCGAAAGTGTAATTCTGCAGTTATTTTATACCTAATAATTATGTCTCCATGGTAGAAATGCTGGAGTCTGTTTAGCAGAGCATTTAGATGTAAAGAATTAAGAGAGTTAAGTCACAGGAGCTTTAAGTAGTAAGGTTAAAACCAGTATTCCTTAAAGGGACATGGTCAAGGCTGGAAGCCAAACTTCTTTTAAAACTTGCCAACAGTTTTAGGCTAGACATTATCTTGAACAAGACACCTCCTCTTATGCCTCATCAGACATGCCATTCCGTCCAATTCACTTTCCATTCATTCGGGATGTTCAACTGCAAGGAAAAGCATCAGGAATCTGAGGTCAGGACAAAGTTGTTGAAAGACCATACCTTCTTTATGTTTCTAAGTGCCCCAACTCCCCAAATATAGGCAAGCAAAAAGGGAACAAAATCAGGTTTTTAATCCCTTTAACACAGTTACTAGCACATGCACCCTGCCCAGCAACATTAAGACAAATTTGCCCAGCAAATTTAAGCCTGGCCAGCAAAAGTAAACTCTGTGAAGAAAGCCGGTGAGGTTTATACRTATACCTGACAACACACACCTTAATTTAATTTCCTCTCAGCATAGGATTTCCATAAACTGAAGGTCTCTGAACATATGCTTCCACGCTGAATGCAGGTACCCAACTGCCTCACAGTTCTTTCCAAATCCCACCCCAACTCATCTGACAAAAGGATAAACATATCGACACTCAGGAGCAGTGTGCTAGAGGGAACAAAAACTGAGTCACAACCATTAGCTGGCAGCGTTTCCTTTCATTTTTAAGATGCCCTCACCTAGCTGTCAGAGAGACAGCCTACCTGCCAGTACCATGCTCCAATTCCTTGCCACTTCCCACAACAGCAGGACATGAATCCATGCCAGAACACAGTGCTTATGACGTTCAAGCAGTATCATTCAAAAGAATTCCTCAGCTGAGGACTTCTCATCATCTAACTTGATCCCATAGCCACAGCTGGTCTCTTGCACTCCACACTGCACAAGAAGAAAAAGGTCACTAATATCTGTAGGTACTCAGTGTGTTATTTGTTAGTTAGAAGTGTAATTATTCAATTATTCAAAGTTAACAATAAGGAAAATGACTGAAAAGGACATTAAGGAATCTATTTTGAAAGCCTGGTGAAGGAGGTGGGCATCTCAGCTTTTTGTGATATGCCAAGTAAATCTCACTTGCATCTCTTCATTAAACTATCAACCAGAGGTTTCTTAGTTTAACTTTTTTTTTTTTAAATCTGGAATAAACTTGATGCTTTCTTCCTAGCTGAACTAGAAATACAGATGCTCATAGTGTATTTCATAACGTATTTAACTGAAATCTGTGAACTCATCACAGAAGACAGTATTAGTCATATAAAGACAGTTAAACAGAGAAATGCTGGAGAGTTCATATGCCTACCAGTACTTCTTCAGTTCTTTTAAAACTTGTAAATAGCGTTCCAACTCAAAAACTGTTAAACAGGAGAACAACTATTTTGGATCCCCCCCATGATTACTTCTACAAAAAAATTATTTAAAAGCTACCTGCAGTAGTTGTGATCAAATCAAATACAACATAGACTGTCCAAAGACAATCCCTAGCAATACACAAGGGACATTTCAGAGGGGGTTGATTTCATAAGGCTGAGGATAATTATTAGAAAATTGACTGAGAAAAATAAATTTGAACCGAAACTGTGATATCAGATGAAGGAATCATTTATTAAGAGTTTTCTAGGGAGACAAAAAGCCACTACTCCTCAAGCAAGAAGGACAGCTGAAGTCCATTCCACCCCAAAGAGCTATAAGACATGGTAAAATATACAAGAAATAAACAGTATCAACACAGGTTGGGTGGCCCTAGGTGTAGGAAGTTAGATGGAGGGGAAAGTGAGAGAGAGGAAAGCGAGAGAGATAAATATAACAAAAAAATCTTAATTATATTAGAGAAAAAACACCAACAAGGATATTGCCCTCCCATCCCATTAATTGACTTAACTGCTAATGGTGAAGAAGCACCAGGCATCCAATAAACATTTGCTCCGTGCTCAGGGAGAGGCAAGTACCTGTGGACCAGGTACTTTCTAGCCCATCAATAAGTGAAGATGACGTTAAACATCCAAGATGCAAATAATAAAAAACAAGTCGAGATAACTTGCACTCAGATGTCAGTGAAGAAGTCTGCAGCCCAGTGACATTTGCTTTAAATGCATCCTGAGAGATTAGAAAACAGGCTCCAAGGAGAGCAGAGGATGACACTTGAGGTGACGCTCAGGGCACGCTTGTAGGAGGACAGGTACCTACAGATCACTGAGCACACCAGACGAATGTCTGAAAAAACTAATACGGCAATCAATGTGTAAGGAATTGAAGTTCTGAAAAAATTATGCCTACTATTCAACACTAGTTTGGAAAGACTTATCTAAACTACACAGATATAACACGCAGAATTGAGACGTATGACTTAACTAGCGCAGGATATTCTCATTAAAGTGTAAAATGACATAATATGGTGGAACGCCAGTGAAACAGACTAACGGTTAGCCACTTGAGAGACCAGTCATGGTTAGTGGGGTTTCCCAAATTAATGCCTGCCATGTTTCAACATTTTCGCTCCTAGATTGGGCATTTGCCATTTATACAAAACCAAGCAGGACACAGAAGCCAGTGAAGAGGCAGGTAATAAAAGGAGCATTATGCACAGCAGCCTAGTCAGATATAAGGAGGGCCTAAGAGAAAAGAAAATCCATCTGAAATCCTGCTAAATGCAGAGAGATCTGATCCAAACACCCAGGGTATACCTATAAAATAGGAGTCTGTATCACGGAAAGCATCTGCCAAATTTTACAGGTCACAGTGGACAAGCAAAACATTATTTCAGCAAAGTCCTTGGCAAAGATGGCGAATGCATGCACAGATAAGCACGAGCTGGCGATAGGAATAAAGCAGATTTTAGTTCTCCATTTAATGATGATGAGATCAACACAAGAATATTAAATCCGATTTTCACTTCTATGGAAACTTTAGAAGTATGGTCAGAAAACAAAGACTGCAAAGAAGAGCGAATTCAAATGCTAAAGACAAACCTTTCAAACTACAGACTCTAGAAGTCTTTCTAACAAGAGACGAGAATAGCAAGTTGCTTTCACACACTTCCACGCCAAGAAAATGCCAGGTACTAGTACGCTTTAACCTACCAAAGAGGCAGAGTAAGGGAAGACCCTACACACCTTCACAGCAGCTCCCAATCTGTTTGCAAGACCACACAATGAATTACCTGAATGAAGCAAGAGTTATTAGGCACATCGCTCTCGTTTAAGCTCTCTTGGAAGAGCCCTGAGAACAGCTTTCACCAAGTGATTAAACTATTTTTCAAAACATTGAGTAAAATTTGATCACAAGGCATTAAAAAAAATATGCAAGAGGAAGTTTCAAAGGAAATTTATAAGAGGATCATTTGCCATCAGACATATGCATTTCACGTGGCTCCAAGTCAAATATTTGAAGAAAGGTCCCGGATTTAAAAAAAGCAGTTTCGTTTGCTTGGACTTTATATGCCATTGTGTAAATTGCAATTAGCTCTCAGACTGTTACAGTTCAAAATTAAGATCTTTCAGCACTTGGATTAAATCCAGCAGTTTGTTGCATATTAAAATAGTATGTTAATAACAACTTTAATAAGTTTGACCTGGCAGACCCCAAACTGAAGGAGTCAACCGAGAGGACACTAAGTGAGCAAGAAGAAAGCAGATGCTACTCAAATTCAGGAAGCAGCTCTGTAAGTTTCCTCAATCCCACTGAAAATCACAGGGGAGCTTCAAGTAGCTCTTAGTCCCTAAATACTTAAAACAAAGACTCCACACTGTTTGTTGAAACTTTTGCAGTAAGTGTCCAAAGCTGAAGGAGTGAGGGTTTGAAACAGGAAAATGAATGACCGCCCATGCATCACAAGCCAAATGTGGTTTGTAGGTTTTAAACATTCCTATCATTTAACAACAGAAGAAGCTTGAAAGTTTAAAAGTTTTTCTCTCCAATTAAGATACCAATTACAGCTTTACAAACCCCAAACTTAAGACTCAACGCAAAGAAGCTCCTTTAGTAGCCAAGACTCTTCTATCTTGTGTTTTTATCCAAATTTCTAACATATTTTATTTTGTTCCAACACTACATACGCTGGCAGCTTCCTGACTAATTGCAGACAGAGAAAAGGAGTTCATAATACTTACATAGCAAATTCTTCATGAAGCATTATACTTTTATTAATATCCTACCTTTATAACCCGTACTTCTGCTACTGCCTTTAGAGTCCAATTCTGTTCTTTTCCATTTTGATCTACACAAAGACAGGCAGGTGTTTTTTTCAATTCTGCAACCATTTCAGAATACTGTCACAACACAGCAATACAACTACCCTATTGCTAAGAGTACTATTTAAAGTATGCAACGTAGGGAGCTCCAGCTAGAGACCTTCACCTTTGAAACGGAAAGAGCTGGAGGCACTGCATTCAGCCTTACAGAAAACACTGAGGTAAGTTGAGGTTATTGCATCAGGGCGAAAAAAATCCTTTAAACACAAAGAAAAAGCCCTGACATTTGACTACCGTGCTTATAGTTAYAGATATTTTTAAGTATTCCACAAGATGAACATGTTTTCCTTTCTGTTATTGTTAACATCCATTTCTATTTGGTTCTTTCATTTGGATGTCAACAGAGTTTAATGTGGTGGACAGGTGCTAGAACCCGAATTTTGCTGGCAATACAGGGATGAACAGTTAAGTTCATTGAGCAGTATTCCAACACTCCAGCTATTCTGACAAACCAAAAATGTCACCAGATAAGCAAGCTTTTCTAACTCTTCAGAGCAGCAGCAAGATAAACGGTAAGCAAAAAAATAACACCCCTAACCTCCAAACAGTGTCATTTCACACAGCAGTCAACAACTTAAAATTTTAGAGTGCAAGACCAGAAGGGATCACCTAACTCAACCTCCTACATACCTCCGGCAGCCAAATCTCACACAGATACTGCGAATCAGGCCCCAAGACAAAAGCATGTTAGACAAAAGCACTATGCCCTCATGGGACTAAGCCAGGTACCGTGCACAGGGATGCAGGAAGATCGCCATTGCTGACATCCTTGCAACAGCAAAGCATTTCAGACATTGGTACACTAATGAGGACAGGCAAGGTATGAAACCGAGAGACACAGTTTTTACTACAATGATCAGATGCATAAGGTACGTCAAGAAGTGAGGAATACAACAGCACTGAAGACACAGCATAAGCTGTTATAAAGCAGAGAGGAGGAAAGCTAGAAGAGAACCATCACTATCTTGTCCCCAGCTCTTGCTGTCTCAAAGTAAGAGGTAAGAAAAGTGAGCAAGTGAAAGGGTCCGAAGTATGTCTCAGGACAATGATGCAAACAGAGCAAAAGAACCGATGACAGGGCACCCACGACTGGGTGATCCACCCTCAACAGGGTCCTCCTTTGCTATAGCCCTAGCAAGCTGTGCTGAGATAGCAGTTACTTCTATCTGTAAGTCAGAAGACAGGAAAGATCAGAAGAAGAAATTTAATTAAGTTGAGATCTGAGGTAAAATCAAGACTTCCAAGAGAAGGCCAAGAAAGTTAACGATGCAAGACTGATGTGAAAAACTAGACTGCTTCACTGGGATTAGTTTTATTTAATATATGCTATTTTCACAAACACAACACTAAATGCAAACTAATAAAGCAAACTATGCCAAGAGAAGATTATCAGACATAATCCAGACACAGCTGCTCTAAACAGGAGTATATGCAATCTCTTTTGTACTTAAGCAGTAGAATCAAAATACAAAGAAGTCTCCTCTAAAAGCCTCAATCATGTAATATTCAGGATTCGTTTTCTCCTTCACTTCACTTACACCCTCTGCATATTTTCCTGCTCCAAAAGAATCCCTTAATTTGCTCCTACAACAGCCTGTTACCACTGGCTCACTTCACACATCCTCTGAACACTTGCTGGTGAGTGCAGACTCACAATTCCTCTGAGCTTAGATTTTCTGTCAGGTACTTCTATGGCAGATGTAGCTCAATGATTCTGGAAAAAACAAAAAAACCACAACCAAAAACCCCCCCTGATTTGTTCTCTAAGAAGAAAATGTAAAAGAAATGAAATGTACCACTAAATATGAGCTCAAGAAGCCATGTATGTTAGCTGCTCTTTCAGGAACAAAGGAAGCACTCAGACACGTTTGGTGTGCACTGTTTTGGATTAGCTGTTCATTATAATACTATTAATGTGCATAATTCGGGGGGGGGGGAAATAAATCAATGAATTACAACACTATCTTTCTGGCTGCCAGGCTTCTTGTTACACTGCCACTTAGGGGGTTTTCCACATTTCCCTTTATCTGTTAAACTGCAATTCAGAGGCTATTAACAGTGTCCCAATCGCCTACATTTATTTCACGGGGTTTTTTTATTGTCTTTCTTTTTTAAGCTCAGGTCTACAGCATCCAACCCCACGTTACTATGCAGTCTTACATACGCACCATTTTTAATGGAAAAAAAGCAGCTTTTCCAACTTTCTTATTAACAGCTGCACTGCCTTCTCAGCAAGATTAGTTCATTTCAGTGGAAAGGGAAAATGCAAGAGAAGTGCCACTTTAAAAAAAAAAAAAAAAAAAAAAAAAAAGATGGGACCTTTAATAGAGCTTTCTTCTCCTTGCCCCAAAAGTTATTTTTATCTCAGCTCCTGGTATCCGTCTTGTTTTTCAGACTGCTCTACCTCAGCATACTGCCATTTTATGTTTAATAGTTCATACTTGTGAGATCTCATCAGCTCATTCTTTCAGTCATGGCTATTTCATAAAACATGTTTCTTCAAGTTTAGTAAAGTGACTAAATTCTGCATTTTTATAATAATGTTGTTCAGTATCATCTATCTAAATTACTGCTGATATCTTCTACTGTCTTAGCGCAGCAGATGGAAATGAAAGATATAATTTTCACAATAATTCTCCATCACACATGGTCACCAGCCACCTCAAGTTCCTTCTTTAGCTCTTTACACATAACTAAAGAATAAGCCAAACACAAAAGCGCATCGTTCCAGGCTGCTGAAACACTTTTCTCCCAAACACATTGGTCTACAGACCAAGAATTAACACCCTGAAAAGGCAAGACAGTTTCAGTAACTCAATCATTCAGCTCATGTTCTTTCACCATTCTTAGTAGATGGGGTGTAAATACATCTTTAACACAGACAGCTCCAAGTGGCATCAAAACCACATTTCTTTAAAGGACAGCCTGAGAACATTATGAGGATGAACCACCAAAAAGAATGAAGAAACACCTGTAACATGTAAGCAACCCTGAGCTAATAAGAATCAGCTTCAATGAAGACATTTTGGCAAAGCCTTCAAAACGGACTAGACAAGTCTACCAGAGATGCTACGTGTGCTTCACAGTTTACACAACACTGCAACTTTTTTAAGATAAACTTTGCACTTGTACACCTAACTCTTTAAACGCAGTATGTTTAATTAAAGGGCTGAAACGTAATTTAAAAACACTCTCCTACAAGAACAGCGCTTTCCCCAAAATAATGCACGCTCAAGATACTCTGCTGGCATCTTTTTATTAACACCATCATCAAAACAAGGATTTTGATTCAAAAAGGTGACGAACAGCTGGATGAAGAGCTGTTAGCAAATCAACTGACATGAGCGAAAGAAGAACTAAACTGTCAGCAGCACACCAGTGCCAGTTTTTTTATCATACCTGACAAAGGAGCTGAGAACATTAAAACTATACTTCTAAGCTGCAGGGCACAGCTGGCGCCCGGGGACACCCTGTGACCACAGCATTCTGTGCAGAACGCTAACGGGAGACACGTCCCAGTAGCGTGAGTCCTGGCAGATGGTTTTCTCCAGGGATTTTTTTTTTTTTTTTTTTTTTGGCACAAGAGAGCAAGAAATTGAAAACTGGAGATAGACAGCAAGCTGCTAGCACTATAACCCAGCCTGCATGAGAAAGTGCTGCCTTTCAGTAACCTGTTCAGCAAGGGAACGAGGCTTGATAGCAGGATGAGAAGATAATTAGTAATGTATCTGAAATAATAATGCATGTTATAGGCGAGTATATGGAGAGTGAAAACTGCAACATTAAAGCCAGTGACAGCAACCTGCTTCCTGCGAGCAGTTTCAGTCAGCAGCAGCGTCTCACTCGTGTTCAAACAAACTACGAAAGTCAAACACGGCTCCTCCTCGCTCCGGGGTTTTGGCACCGGGCGGGATTGCTGCTCCCCGACACCGCACCTGCTCCCTCGCCTTTCCTCGCTCCGAAAGCCGCCCTCGCCGCCCGGCAGCCCCGGGGCGGACATCTCACGCCCGGGACGCGGGGTGCCGGCGGACGCTCCCACCCGGGCCGGCCAGCATGGCTTGTCCGCCCTCGACGGAGCGCGGGCTCAGCTGAGAGGTCGCCAGGACGCCGGTCCCCGCTTCCGAGAGACAGAGGTCGTTAATTTAAAACACGACAAACCCAAACCCCACACAGGCGTGAGGTCTCCCAGCTGTGCTCCCGCTCAGGAGCGGGGTGCCCGGGTGACAGCTAACTTTGGAGGCAGGTGCTCGGGGCGGCCAGGCTCGGCCTTTCCTTCGGGCGCCCGGCGGCTTCGCCCCACGCCTCTCCCCACAGGTGAGGCAGGAGACCCCCGGGGCGGGTCAGCGCGGCCGCCCAGCTCCCGGCCCGGCCCGGCCCGAGGCGCTCCCGGCACCGGCCACCCTCCGCTCCGCCCAGCCGGG